>JAZKJV010004212.1:0-596607 GCA_037367405.1 Ottelia alismoides | reverse complement strand
TGGGTATAGAACTCCGATCTATGATCGTCACTCTCATACCATGTAGAAAGAAAATAAGGCCCTAGGGTTCTCTTATATAGAGGAGAACCTATTGAGAAAATTACATATGTAGATAGAAAGAAAAGAAAATACATGGAATGAATAAAAGATGACTAATGTATCAATATGAACCATTAACATATGCAGAGGATGGTATTAGCAGAAGTGAAATCCTATAGTGTATGTATGGTCCTACACAAAAGGATCAAGTTTAAAATGATGTAGAAGGAAAGTTGATGTTGCTCCAATAAGGATAAACTAGATAGAACCGCTTAAGTTGGTTTGATCATTTGCAAAGGTGGTTGCTGATGCACAAGGTAGAAGATGCGAGATCTGGGATATTGGACCGACTAAGATAGGGTGAGGAAGACCTAAGAAGTGTTGGAAAGAGACTATCCGAAGGGATATTTAATTATTTGGATCTAAATCTGAGAATAACCCAAAATAGATATGAATGGAGGTGAAGAATATATGTAGCCGACTCTACTTAATGTGGGAGAAGGCTTGTTGTTATATTCTTTTGGTTGACTATTTCTATTTCTATCAATGTTTACCTTAAAACTAGCTGTTTCCTTTTCTAGCAAATTTTCTCTTAGGCGAGTATTCTACTTTCTTTTCGTAAGTTTCTTTTTCTCATTTTTTTATTTATAAAAATCAGATTTCTCATCAAAGAGATCTATGAATTCAAAATATATGGAGTTTTTTTTGCATGGTTTCCATATCCATTAATCCGAGGCAAACATTTTTATCTTGATCTGATTCCGAGCTTATTCTTGTTTCTGAATCTAACGAGTCATCCCAAGTTGCTTGGAATGACTTTTCTTATATCTTGTTAATTCTTTTTCTGGTCCGTGTTTATCATCTTCTTACCTATATTTGTGTCATTCTTGAGAAGCGGATACTCCTTCCTTCTCACCTATATTTGTGTCATTCTTGAGAAGCGGACACTACTTCCTTATGTCCTTTTTCTTGCATGCATATCATATGATTGAATCTTCTTTTCCATTTTTCTTCTTTCCAAAACTTCTTTTGTTTCTCAAGAATTTCTGAGTGATTGCATATCCTTATCATTTTCTAAGTCGCTCTTTTCCACTTCAGCTTTGAAGCTAGATTGTCTTCTCTGATTCTTCCGTGATGCATTCTTGTTATCTTTTTGACTTCGTAGGACATCAGGTTGTCTACGAGGTCGCCTATCTTCATTTCATCGATATTGTTGGCTTCTTTAGTTGCAGTGATTTTTTGTTCCTAGTCACTTGTTAGTGAGTCTATGAACTTGACCTCAGGTTCTCCCTTTATGAAGTTCTTCCCTAAGGCTTTTAGATTGTTTATGAATTTGCGAATTTCATTACATTTTCCATGATATTTTCTCCGGCGATTGTCTATAATCTTTGATATTCTCTAGCTAGAATAGAAACTTTCCAACTCTTCGTCTTTTTGGTTCCTTACATGTGATCAAGATAGTTTGTCATATCTCATATGTAATCTTGCATTGTGATACAAGAGCTTTTGCATTTTTCTCAATCTTTTTCATCTGATTTTTGATGAAATCATCCCTTCCTTTGGCAGACACTGGCCTGACAAAAGGTTTTGAAGTGTAATTCCACAGTTTACAGTCTATAGATTGAATAAATATCTCTATTCAATTTACCTAATAGGAATATTTATTCTATCAAAATGAGGCGACTTGGAGACTGAGAATTCCATAGGAGTAGAAGTAGAAATCAGTATTTGTGCCATAGTGCAAACAAGTTATTACACCAAATTGAAATTGATTAATCGACACAAGGAATGTTGAGTTGTGCTGTAAAAAAAATATATATTAAATATCTACTCTCCTATTGTGATCTTCGCAGGGATCAAAGAACCTCCCAACACCATGAGGGGAGTCTTAGATTTATGTATTTAGATGGGTAATTTGATCTCTTCAAGATCCAATTATAATCCCTTGTTTTAGTCTTGTATTGTTTGGTGTTGAGACTTGTATAAGTTGGCACTACTATGTATAAATCCCTATATTATCCTTCACATGTGAGAAGTATATTATGAGGATCTAACTCCATTGGATCCCTTCTAATATGGAGTAGGGTGGTTATTATGATAGTTTCTTCCATATAAATTAATTGTGTCATTATTCGTGATATCGCTATTATTTTATATTTCACATATTATTTTTTCCCTTTAAATAATAATGGTATTAGTAACTTAAATCAAAGTGAAATGCACATGTTTTTTTAAATGCATTGTTTACTTTTGTTCGGGGGGTGGGGTGGGGGAGGAGGGGGTAGGGTTAGATTTTCGGTGAGATAAGGGAACTCCAAGGATTGTTGCTCTGATACCACGTTGGGAAAATAAACTTGCATATCATTGAAGAGACCATAGGGTTCTCTTATAAAAGCCCTGGGTTAATTACATAAGAGGCACATGAAGGAAATAGAAATAGGAAATAAATATAAAGGGATACATATATCTCAACAACTTTAGACATCACTCCTTGTCACCATGAGGCTTATGCCTACATTATGCGTCATTATTCATTGCCTTGAGGCTTACCTTGATTTCCCTTAGCTCACAACTTGACAAACTTAACTCAGACATGATGTTGTCTCTTTTCCTAAGGGCATATCATCATATGATTCTACCTTCTTACCCTCCTGAGGCTAACCTTTTGAAATCATGCTTGAACCATAAAAGAAGTAATAAAGACCATCGACACCACCTCAATAAAGATAGTAGTTGATCCCAATGTAGCTTGAGAGGAGAAGATAGAGAAGCACAATCAATGACATACAATGGCGTTTTATTTCAATGGGTTGTCGATCTAATTTTCAATCTAACTGAAATTACCAACTTCGTCAACATCAAACTTACATGTATGTATCATGCCCGGGTATCTTTGTGCTAGTTCTATATTTCAAGCATGAGACCCTTGCAGAAGGCAATGCCTTAATCTCGTGATATTTCAGCGAAACATCACCAAATTTTCGGTATCGCTTGATTGACAATATAAAAAATCTATGATATATCGCCAATTTCCTTCAAATCTGAAGGGAAATGTGGTAGATTTTGGGCCCTCATTTCGTCGGAGTTGCAATGTTGATCGAACAGTGGGACCCCCATCTAGACGACGTGCTTTACTCATCAACATTTGAGGTTGCATAATAAGCTCTATAATATGTACGATTGAACATATAAGTTATATTTTAAGGTGTCTCGAGATTCTAACAAGTGTATGACATATCTAGTTAATATAGTATAAAGTATGCAAAGTTTATGACATATCTAGTTAATATAGTATATAGTATGCATATGTTGAATATAAATTTTCAAAATAGATTTTTTATGATATAGTTATGTGTATTGCAGGCTTATGACTTTTAACGAGTGATGATTTTCTCTTCAACTTATTAGCGTGGTAAGTATTCTTACTATTGTATTGGTATACTATGAATTTTGAGTTTGTGGGAGCGTGCCATTTGTTATTAGGGTTTTTATTACTTGTACCTCGTTAAGATATTGCAATATCAATTACGCCCTTTCCTTTTTTAGAATATTAGTTGTTCCCCAAATTTCTTCTATATTTATCACTTGTGCTCCTATGGTTAGTTACTGTCCATCTACATCCCAAACGGAAGTTAATTTCTGGGACACAAAGATAATTAGATTAACTAACTTGGGTAGATATCTCTTTTTATTCATCCTCTTCCTCCTCTATAAACCTTCATCTTTCTCAACTGCCACTGACCCCTCTTCCTATGGCACCTCCTCCGGCCTCTGCTCTGACGTAAGCCCTCCCGCCTCCTCCCACAACCTCCAGTGTCAACCCCTACCTTTGCCACCCCCTCCCTCGACCTTCAGCACCGGCCTCTGCTCCGACGCATGCCCTCATGCCTCCTCCCCCAATCTTCAACACCAATTGCACCTCCTCTAGCCCTCCACTGACCTCCAAAACCAACCCCCTTCTCCTCTGGCCCCTCCCTCGACCTCCAATGCCGCCCCTACGTCCTCTGCCCCCACCTCTGACCCCAACACGATCTCCTGCATCACCCCGACCTCCAATGCCCCCTCCCTCAACCTCCAGTTCCTCCCCCCACCTCCTCCGCCCCTCATCGGACCTCCATCAGCTTCCCCTACCCCCATACCTCCAACACCACCCCTACCTCTGTCGCCCCTCCCTCAACCTTAGTGTTTTCCCCCACCTCTGTCCCCTCCCTAGACCTCCAGTATTGCCCCTACCTCTTTCGCCCCTCCCCCCACCTCCTCTATCCCATCCCTTGAACTATAGCATCAACCCCCACCTCCTCCAACCCATCCCTGACCTTAGCATCACCCTCCCCCTACCTCCATCATCCCCTCCCTTGACCTCGAGTCCTCTGATTTATCTGTAGGTCTTCATTGCTCAAGAACCATTGGAGATAGGGAGCTACGACCATCGTTTTCATTATTTGCAAACCAAAATAGCATTTGGAGACCCAATCCACCATTTGGAGATGAGATCAAAAGTTGAAAGCAATAATGATAATGGGTTGGAGGGGGGGGGGTCGGAGGAGAGGCGTCAAAAGGAGGAGCGGGAATAGCAGAGGAAGGGGCCAAAGGAGGAGGGGCTGCTGGTGGCGAGAGCGGAGGATGGAGAGGATGGGGGTGGAGGAGGATTGGACAACTATTCCCCTCTTAACCAGACCATGGTTTGAATAAACCATGATTTATTTCAACTCATTGACGACCAAACTAACAGTGGGGCACAAGTGGTAACTGTAGAAGAAGTCAGGGGCACCATGATATTCCAAAAAAAGGGAGGGGTATAACTGATATTGCTATATCTTAGAGAGGCACACATGATAAAGACCATTGTTATTATGACTTATGTGTACGTTCTACATGACAACTTTTATTGCATGTCATACTCAATACTGCATATTAGCTTCTGCGGTGATTATGATGACAATATTACTACAAAACTTGTATTGAGACCTCTATTTTAGCAAATAAGTGTGTATTTATGTCCTATTCATTGATTAAAATTAATTGAAAATCTTAATTTCCAAAAAAATTAAATTTCATGTGCATTTCCTCATTTGTGACCGACTTGGTGAAATACCAGCGGCATGTTGACGATATTTCGTTCCCTTGGTTTGGTGAAATGCAGGAAAATTGACATTTAGGGCCATTGCAAAAGGTGATCAGTGTGGGAGTGTGTCAAGATCAGATTGCTATAAGGTGATCGTATAAAATGATAAGATCGCAGATGTTGGGAGAGCTTGTCTAGGTGCAACAGTGAACAGATCTCCATTCCATCAGGTCTGAAAAGCAATCAGATCGTAGAACTGACTAACCCAACTGATTATGATCAGATCAATGCCTTAGGTGTGAGAGATCAGGTTCGAGTTTCCCAGAACTGATATGTTCTTTAGGAGGCATGTTGTCCAGAGCTGACCACATCTATCACAATCAGATCTGAATTCTCCAGAATTGTCTAGGCCGCAGAATTGGCAAGATCTGGTGAGATCAGATCTCCAGGAGGCATGTATCCAGCAATCTTCTTGGAAAATTAGACCTTAATCCCTTTTATATAGAAGACATGGAAGGGGGAAACTGCAAATAGGTAAGAAACATACACCGAGGCAGAAAGATGCAAGATCCACAAGAAAACTTCCTCTACACAAATAATTTCTTTAGTCGTGTTTGTATTGATTGTACTTCTGCACCTTGTATCCGCTCTTGCTGGTCTCAGTTTATGATATCTTTCCCATGATCCTTATTCCAAATCTAGTTATGTTCTTACCACCATATATATCTGAATGCAGCATAAGCACCAACTTCAATTAAAACTTATCCTTGTTCAATTCCTCGAAAATTTGCCGTCATCTTTGGCAAGTTGACCTGCATTTTTGTCTTACTTTAGAGGTATTTTCTTCTAGTTATATGTATTCCTTCATTTTTGTCAGATTCCAGGTGAAAAAGAAACAATTCTTTCGCAACTTCATGACAATTATGTTATTTGGTGCTGTTGGAACATTGATATCCTTTTTTATTGTCTCCATCGGTAAGCTTTCTTTGCCATTAATTTTTCAATATTACTTTAGATGTATAAGATTCATAAAAGAGTATAAGACGTCGAAACAACAAATTCCATGCACCTTACACATATGTTGGTTTAATCTATTTTTATGTTAGAATTTACCCCTCATTGTTTTTGTCCGGAAAGATTTACTTTTGCTACAGGGGATGACTTCAAGAAAAAGAGATGCTTGTGCGAAAATGCAGACTATAAAAATCAATAACAAAACATAGATTTACGTGGAACCCTACTCTAGTGGAGAGGAATGAAACTACAAGAGAAAAGCTACAAGGGCCTGACATTGCATTAGCTTTTCTAGATTAATAGAGGAGGAGGCATGAGGCTCTTTATATGGTCCCACCAAGACAACCAAATCACATATTCAGCAATATAGGACTAAATACAAATCCCCACAATCATGGTCCAATTTCTGAAATAAGTGAGCCTAATCTGCAACACACACACAAGAGGTGATTTCCCCGTGGTTCAGATTAGGCTCACTTATTTCTAAATCCAAACACGATATATAATGAGTATATATAACAACAATGAGTATATTAGACACCTATTTATTGCCAATTCCACAACCATACATATAATTGAATATAACAATTTACATGATACATATAGTAAGAGTTACATTGTTCAATAAATTATTACATTTCCAAGGACACAAAATTATAAGCTAAAAAGTTGCACTATGGAACGAATGCAAGTACAAAAACTCCATCTTTGAACAAACACTCAACAAAGACTATATATAACAAGGTGATGAGGAAAGTTTATAAGAATAAATATGAGGAAATGTAATATTCTATATTTAGTTATCATTAAGAGTTCATGCACTAGAGCATTTCTTTATTTTTCTCACATGTTCATTTCACCTCATTAGTGGCAATTAACTTCCAAGTTTAAAGCATTCAAAAAAATGGAAGAAATGTGGAGTGCGGAGTGGGAGAGGGTTTGTAGAGGGAGAGAGCACTTCCGCTGAGAGGTGCGATGAGGAGTGCAGAGGTGGGAAAGAGCCACCAAACTGGGCGTGGTAGGTTCATCTAGGGCTGTTGAGTACGATACAAAGGGGAAGGAAGAAGGTTGGTCGTTTGTTTCTCATCAAAAGCAGGGGAAACAATATTTATCATTGCGGGCTCTACGACCATCAGGCGTGTCTACCTGCGAGCTTTTGCCACGATGCTTCGCTTGCGGTAAAGTTGGTCATCATCTTACTTCTGGTCACAACCATCAAAAGTTTGAAGAAGCGCGTGGGATTTCCATCGCCATGTACTTTACAGGGGATGAAGAGGATGAGAAGTACACCACAGTCTTATGCGGCAGTGGTAAGAGAAGGTGCGATTGAGGAGAAGGTTTTTGCGAATGATCCAAAAATAGAAGATACAATTCTGATTGGTTATTCGCATTCAAAAATTCTGGAAGTAGAATCGGTGTGCGAACGTGCTCAGAATTTTTTGGGAGAATCTTTTTCTGGAGATGTCGCCCCTCTGGGTGACAATCATTGTTGTATAAGGGGATTATTGATGTCCCAGGAAAAGCTACTGCTGCGAGGATCCTTTTGTTCATATGTTTCTTGGCGACACCCTCGCTTTGTGTATGGCGAGAGAAGGAGAAATTGCATACAAGTGGCGCGTATCTTGGGCATTCCGTTCCTTTCATGTTCTGTGGCAACACTCAGACTAACCTTGAGGAGGTTGGGTTGAGTTTCAAAGGTTCTCTCAGATGGACATCAACCAGGATATGATCTGATGGCTACATTCGTCATCCTCGAAGGTGGATGTCCATTCAACTTGGACTACAGCTGCTCGTTGCACGTAGGCTGTGCATCTTCCAGACTCGTGTCGAATCCATTGCACCGCATTCACCATCGTCATTAACCTGAGCCACCAGCTCTTTGACAAACTCGTCGTTTCCCCAGACGCAATCATTGCACCAAATCTTGGGATATTCCTAACAACCCTTGTTGGAAGGTTTTCAAAAACAGATCATTTTCTTGGATATCAGAAAATAAAAAAAGATCAAAAAAATATGGAGTGATTGTCAGGATGTTTGTGACTATGAAGCATCGTACTTTCCTTGTTTGGAAGTTCCTGATGTTACACCTTCCATGAATGACGGAGGGGGTGCGAGGGTCCCTTTGCCTTCTCTGATGGCTATCAAAACAACCGTTGCTAGGGATTTGCTGCCGCTTCATGAAAACTTGATGGAATCAGGTCCACATAATCAGGTTCTGATTGTTAACTCGATATATAAGGAGCTTGTTCTTGAAGCATCATTTATCGCTGACCCGATTTGAAACAGAAATCAGCCCAACTGCCCGAGAACGCTTAGCTTATCCCATGACTCCTCAACACTTGGTCTCTCCCTTGCTCCTTGTGCAGAAGGCACGAGTGCTCCTAGGGAAGGAATTGGGCTGTCAACATCGACCTGGAAGCAGAAAATCCAAGCACTCTTAAGCTCCATCCAATGGGCCTTCTGCAGTACAAGCTGATCAAGTGGAAAGCATTCCTTGCCCAGAGGATCATTTTGAGTCCCCGCTGCTTGGAGCAACGAGTTTGACAAGAACATTTTTAGACCCTCGTGAGTGTCCTACACTGGGTCTTCAAAGCCACAGGATCTTGGGAAGGTCCCTGAATGGAGCTTCAACCTCAATCATGCGGTTAACTCACTGGAGAATGCGGTTGTTGATTGTCTTATTCAGCCTTTGTCCTATGCAACAGGAGTAGTCCTTCCCCCCACCCTCCAACTCATTACCCTTTGTGTCGAAGGTCGGTAAGAGACAAAAGTGATACATACCGTGAAGACATCAAGCGAGACGGAAAGGGGAGGATAAGATAATCCCAGAGAGTATGGCCAGAGTGGCACTGGTTGTTGGAGTGGTGCAGACTTCAGGGAGCAACCTGGTATCTCAATGAAGGTTTTGACGTGGAATGTAAGGAGTCTGGGTGACCCAGAGAAGTGGCGATTATTAGGAGCCCGATTTTCAGAATGGTGTTGTGATATTGTGCTTTTGCAAGAAACAAAGCTTCCTTCTTGTTGAGATTTGATGTGGAATTCATTGGGGGGATGGCCCCATCTCTGGTTACAGAATCGTTGATGCAATTGGCGCGTCGGGGAGTGTGCTAGTTGCATGTAAGAACTGAACTGTGAGCGATCTCCACAAAGATGATGGGGAACTCCAGAGTCCATTATCCATTCTGAAGGGTTTGGTCGAGAACGTGTAATAAATGCATGAGTAATACCTGAAGTACTGGTGGAGGCAGACACAACAACATCTGATGGGCCAGTCGAAACACTAGAAGATCCAATAGCTAGGGGCATGATCTCTCTTGGTCGTGCAACAAAGTCATCGAAACAATTATCAATAGAATCAGGAGCAGTTTGGACCTGCTCAGCAACACGAGCTCATGGTGGAAAGCCGTGCTTGCAATAACACGTTTCCTCTAAGTCCAGACCAGTGACAATACGAACATGGCTGGTGTGGACGCGAACCTCCTCTACTATGAGTGCCATGTCCTTTGAATTGAGGCAAACCACCTCTACTGCGAGAAGTTTCCATAGCCAATAACGTTTAAGAAGATGTAGTAGTGGGGATGCGTAGTCTGCTTAGCCTGCAACGCCTCCTCCATAGGTGATATAGTAGTATCTGTGAGTAATTGAGAGTGAGTTGAGTTGTAATCCATTTTAAGGGCTGCCAGAACAGAAAGACCCCAGTCATAACAGAATATGAATAGGCCTTATGTTGCTATGGTAAGACAGTCAGAGGTATGTAGCTATGGACTCGCTCAGACATACCCATAAGAGATATGTATAGGGCATGAAGAGGACGATCACCCTGTTTGATTGTAAAAATATCATGTTGGAGTTACAAGATCTTCAACTCATTCCTCGCTGAGTATGTAGCTACGAGGATGTCTCACATTTCCTTCTCTATAGACTGACTCAGGATATCATTGGCTATTTCAACAGAGATAATACAAGATAGCCATACTTTTGCAAAAGCATCATCTTCCGTCCATGAGACATTGCTCAGTCTTATCTACCAGATCATCCTGCGTCAAAGAATATGCCTCTTACCATAGATTTGCAACAGATTCATAAATTGCATCGCCCACAACTCATAGTTTGTGCCAATCGACCTTGACAATAAGCGTCGAACCCTTAAATGCACACATGGATGGGGTATCAACTTCGTTTTCAGACATCGTGCAGAGTAGTACACAACTGGGATCGTAGACAGACAATAGAGCATCTACACGAACATCGAAGGGGTGGTTGTGGGTGTAGACACATACCACAACAAACCCTAGGAAAAAATTATCCACGCTAGGGCTCCACGGGAACCACAGAAGTCTAATTTCGCCCTTTTAAAACCGAAATCAGATCAAATCAGACTAATACCTTCATACCGAGGATGGCGGAGGGGTTGCTGGGTAGGTGGTGGACGATAACGGGAGGTGTTGTAACCAGGTGGCGGCGGGGCCACTAGGTGGTGCTGCGGGGCTGCAGGGATGCCACAGGGTGGCGGTGGTACGCAAAGGACTGGCTGGTAGGGTAGGATCTAGGGCACATGCCTCGGTATAGAACCGCTGCTCTGATACCATGTTGAGGGAAAATGAGTTGTTGTATTTCATAGAGCCCAATGATTCTCTTATATAGAAGAGAGAAACCCTAATGAGTAAATTGTATTGTAAGGATTGAGAAATAAATAAACAGGGAAACAAGTAACATAAAAACTCTCAACACTTAAAGGGTTGATGTTTCCATTAATCTCTCTCTGAATACAAGTGGTGCTAGGCTTCTTTTATAGCACCACCAGTATGACCAAGTCCCATCAATGAACATTGTGAAACTAAACATGTAGATGTGGCAATTGGAACTTGGAGAGATCTAGTTACCCATCTATGGATGCATATTCTAAACATAATCATGTAAGTTTGGCACACGAGGAGGGGGGTGGGTGAATTGTGCAATATACAATTATCGCAATAAAAATATCCAAATAAAAAAGAATTCACAATCCATAAAAGAGAAGAATATCAAACCACAAATTGCACAGTAATTTTTATGTGGAAACCCAAGCAGGTGAAAACCACGATCCAGAACCCTGTTCTAGGATTTCCTCTTCGCTCTCTCGGCAGAGTCTATTTCCGCTATTATGATGCTGCTTTAAACTAAGTGTAACATAACCTCCCGTACAACTTGTACCCTTTCTTAGATAACTCTCAAAGGAAGATTTTATCTCTCTCTCTCTATCAGAGAAAGGAATTCACAACTCGGATACCTATACAAAAAATGATAAACATAATATAGTTAAGAAATGAAACTTGAGTTCACAAGCTTACAAACTTTCAACACATAATATGATCGAGAATGATGAAGATGATCGTAGTTGAGCACACAGAGCACAAAAACTTCAGTAGAAAAAAGCTTTGGATTGAAGAGAGCTCGAGAGCACGGTTGTAAGAACTTGAATATCGCACACAATAATCACTGTTTCTTTTCTTTTGAGAGTAGAGGATGTTTCTCTTGGTTATGTGTCTCAAACAATGAACCATATGGTCCTCTATATAGGGTTAGCCTCAAAAGAGTCGTTGGTATCCTAGAATAGAAAATCCAACATTTTAATTTCAAAAAATCTTGATATTATCGATTGTAGAAATAAGATGATCGATCAGATCACGAAAGTGATAAATCATAGTTGACTATTGGTATGAAATTCAAAAAGTAATCGATCATGATTAAAAGTATGATCGATCATGATTAATCGATCATGAAGAACATGATGGCCAATCATGGGGGATCAATCAGAGGTGTCAAGATGATCGATTATATGTTCGAAAATCTATTTTGAGAAATTGATGATTCTGGTTTAAGTTTGCTTGCTAGTCATGAATATGCAAAAAAACTATAAGATTGTTTTTAGCCTAAAAAACAATGTAATGTCACATCAACATCCAAAATCTTCAAAACTCGAGCTTCTGGAATTGAGTTTTCTTTGATTCTTTCATCTATCTAATTCTGAATCTTGAGCCTTCAAGCAGAGTCTTTTAGAGTTACGTTTAGGCTTTGAGTTGGCTTTTAGCTTTTCTACACTTTTCAACAAAGAGCTTCTACGAGCTTCTATCTGAAAAGTTAATCAAGCTACAAAACAAATATGCAATTGAGTCATTAGCAAAATCTAAATCACTAATAAATAGTATTAAAATGTTTAATTGTGCTCTTTATCTTATGTCTTATAAATATATAATATCCACATGATTTTGATCATCCGATCCTCTACCGTATCAAGGTCAGTCCACTAAATCATAATCGAAGAATTCAATATGTTTTTTCATATATGAAGATTACTTTCACACATCTATCTCTTTCACCAGTTTCATAATGATCATTTCTTCAAAGTTCAAACTTGTGTCTATTTATCCTGATTAGCATTTATCTTACTATACATCTTATTACCGATCTTAATCATGTATTCAAAGTTCAAACCTTTATGTATTTGTCCAATGGCACAATTCATCTTAGCATGCAACTTCTTACCTAAACTATGTGAATTATCTCGTTGTTTACGAGAGGGTTTGTTTTTTAGTTTTATATGATCTTCTTGAACTTCGTGCAAATACCTTTATTAAGTACATGAATGTTATGGGTTGCTTCATCAAAGTGGCATACCACGAGGTTCATTAGGTGAACGTGTTGGTGGAGATATTTGGTGAAGCATTAGACTTATCTGTAAATTTTTGGAAGTCTGTGCGACACTTAGAATGAGTCATGAGGAAACAGTTCTGCAATTGGGGTACACGAGGACTTGGGGTACAAGAGGACTTCATGTTGCAATTGGATGACCGATCGAAGAGAAATCTCATTTAATGAGGGTGATAATGATTGATCGAATACTAGGGATGTCCAAAATATTTGGGTCACCAAATACTCAGCTTGATCTGTGCATTTTGACTATAAACTCACGGGCACCTGTTTGAAAATGTCAGATTGGGTAGCCCTAATATCATGAATCCTGTCCCAACCAAAAATTCCACGTGGAAACGTAAACCGTTAGGTAACTACCTCTTGATTTAAAATGGTTGTAGCAGTTATATACATATACATATATAGGTGTTACATCTCCCTTATATGTTTAAATTATGGATATGGGTACATATATTGATGAATATGAATTATTATATGCTTATAAACAAATATGGATATGAAATGGATAGGTAACTACCTCTTGATTTAAAATGGTTGTAGCAGTTATATACATATACATATATATGTGTTACATCTCCCTTATATGTTTAAATTATGGATATGGGTACATATTTTGATGAATATGAATTATTATATGCTTATAAACAAATATGGATATGAAATGGATGCTAATTAGATATGGATAATAGTTTAGAATATGGTAGCGATTAGCTTAAATTTACATGTATTGGATGGCTCACATGCGATGATATTCGTATTCGTATCCATGTTCATTTTGAAATGCATATAGATATAAGTACCAAAATATGAATAAATTGATACAATATTGAATCGAATATTGATATATTTACGCATCCCTTTGCATCCCTATCCAGAAATTCTACCCACCTTTTTTTCTCTAGTGTTTTCGTGTCTCGTACTTCTACTCCATCTTGACATCCATTTTGCTTTTTGCCCACAACGTCTCCCTTTATTCAGACGGGCCCATTTCACCTTGGCAACATCCACTCGAACCCACACGTCTACTAATATAAATATTTTTACCTTAGATCCATAAATAATGTTTCGCACGGATACTCATGAAATAATAACATTGTAATTAGATTTTTGGTAAAAGTATGTGCCACAACTGAATCAATTGACAATAGAATGCCCAACCAAACAAAATCATAGAGTGATGATAAAAACATGCCGTGGAAATCAAGATTAATAAATAAAATTTATGAAAGAGTTATTATTATTGATTTTGTGCTTCTGCTGGCCATTTATCTATTATGTAATCAATTTCCTGTTAATAGAAGTGTTATCCCATAGGTATATGCAGGTATTTGTCACCCATTGAAATAATCCGGGTACCTGTTAGAATCAGGTACTTATTGGTTGGATCGAGTTGACCCATGACTCGATACCACAAATGGGTTAACTACTTATGAATGCCCATATCAACACTACAATGAAACGTGGATCAATAATGAGTTATAACAGATGGTTACCAACACCGAAATCAAATACTAATCAATCATATTTTGGATGTTGATCGTGAAGGATTTTGAGGTATGTTGTCGTCAATTTTTAGAGAGAATGAGAGAGGAGAGGTGATGGTTCGGGAGAGGACTCCCTAATGTGAGAGATCAAGGTGTATTCTTACCTTCTCAGAGGAGGTTAATATTTACAGGACGTGTATGCCCCTCGCACAGTCCAACGTTGTCCTCCACGCTCGAGAGACATGATCCACGCAACCGTCGGCGTGCGCAACTGTTGGCGATGGTTTTGAGCGTGAGGTCATCTTAGTTCGATTCATTCAAACATCTTCCACTTGATCGAAGCAGTTAAAACTTCTATACTCCTACTATTCGTGCAATGTACTATGCAAGATGTCATTAGTGAGGATCATTATTCATGAAAACCTCTTCCTTGACTCATGAATTCCCAAGTCTCATTAAAACGACACGTTTAACATAGATGCTAGCTACTATTTCCTTGGTTAGAGAATCAGGTAGCATGTCACTTGTACGTATATAGGTTAATTTTCTTGTTTTTCCACTTTATTTTGTATATAGTGATATTGGATTTCAATGTGCTTTCCTTTAGAACTATTAGCCCCCACTATTGATCAAGCTTATTGCAACTTGATTATCACAATGCGTTTCAATTGGTCATTACAGCTTCCACTATCTAGATATATATCCTTATTTTTTGCTACCCCAAGAAACGCCTGCTCCATCAAACATGAAAAGGTAACCTGATGTAGATGTCCTATCATCCACATCCTTCGAAATTACATCGGAGTATCCTACTAGCTCAAGTGAATCATCTTGATATATCGGTTTTAGATGTACAGATCCTTTCAGATATCAAAAATCCTCTTTACAGCTTTCACTATGCTGGTTCGGGATTGCTTTGATATTTGCTAACTGGATATGCCAAGTCAGGTTGAGTTCACGTCATTGCATACGTCGGACTTCCCACCGCTCGTGCATATGGAACTTCTAAATGTTTCTTCCCTTTTCCAGGACATTGATTCTTATTGAGTCTTTTTCCAATAACAAGTGTTGTAGGAGCTAGAGTGCTATTTTACTTTCCAAATCTCTTCAATACACTATGCAAGTATTTCTCTTGACCAAGACTCAATGTTCTTGAATCTCTGTCTCTTGTAATTTGAATTCCTAGAAGATAGGATGCTTCGGCCATGCCATTCATCTCAATTTCGTTGCTCAATTTCTCTTTAAGTTCATTGATGATTCCTATATCATTACCTGCGAGTAGAATGTCGTTCACGTACAATGGCGTGTTAGTAAACTTGAGATACCTTTGTTATGAAGACTGTTTTAAGGATTATAGTGACTTTTTTAACATATAAACCCCTTTCTCATGCCCTTGTACCCGGAAATCAGCAGGTTATCATATATATATATATATATCTACTCTCTTAATTCTCCATTAAGGTTGTCTTCACATCCATTTGGAATAATTTCAAATCCATATATGCGACTATAGCTAAAATCATCCAAATTGATGTAACCTTAGTAACCGAAGTGGGGGTTTCCTGGAAGTCTATTCTAGCTTGCTGAGCATAACCCTTGACAACTAATCTTGTTTTGTATTTTTCAACAATACCATCATCTCGATACTTTTTCTTGAATATCCACTTGCATCCTATGGATTACTTGCATTCTAAAAAATCACAAAACTCCCATACATCGTTTCGTTCAATTGAGTTCAACTCATCCTTCATGCCGGTTGTCCATGATTTTAACTCATTCGAAGACATTGCTTCATTAAAGGATATGTAATATTTATAATCCGCTACATCCTCATCTACAATGTAATACGACACCTCGCAACCATAGACATGATAATCTTCCATCCATACGGATCGTGTTTTGGGTCGTTTGTTGTCAATTATACTCGTTGGTTGTGAGAGTACACCCACTTCTTCTAATGGATTATCATTATTCGTAGGTTCATTATCTACGTATGGTGATTGGTATCATATAATCATTCATGTCTCATCTGTAAGTTTTCTTCGTTGTCATGCAAAACAATTAGAGGACCATGTTTCTCTACTTCATGCTCCTTCTTTGATGATTTTCAAGAAGGTTACATCGCGACTTTCGATTAGACCTTTAGACTATGAAAGAGCCTATATCCTTTAGAATGTTCACTACATCCAACAAATTTATATTTTAATGTCTTAAAGTCTAGCTTGTCTCTATGCTGACTGCCAAGACACATGCAATACATCCCCATTTTCGGAGATGACCCAACTCGGGTTTCCTGCCATTCCAATTTCATATGGTGTTGCTTTTATGGACTTGATGGGAATCATATTTCGTATGTAGTTAGCGGTCTACACCACTTCTCCCCAAAATTTCTTTGAGAGACATGAGCTTGACATCATACCCCTAACCGCATTCACCAAAGTTCTATTATTTCTTTCGTCTACATCATTTTGTTGTGGTGTATAAGACATCATAGTCTGCTTACAAATGCCTACTTGAATACAATACTTCTCAAACTCCTTTGAGGTACATTCTCCACCTCTATCACTCCGAAGAATCTTAATTGATTTTCCTAATTTGTCTCTACTTCTATCCTGTATCTCTTAAATGTTCAAATATTTTTGCCTTTCTTCCTAGGAGATAGACATAAGATAATGTAGCGTAGTCATCAATGAATTTTATGAAGTATTCCTTATTTTTGTGTACTGATACTCAATTGCCACATATATTTGAATCGATTAGGCCTAATAGTTGACCGAATTCCCGTCGAGAAGGGTTTTCGCATCATTTTACCGGTATGGCAATATTCATAGAGCAATGCCCTCTTGTACCCGTAATCTTAGCCAAAGATCAAATTTAATCATTTGATCCATTTTCGAATTTCGTGGTTGACCCATTGTCATGTGGAATAAGTCATAATCACATAAATAACACGGAGGGTACTTGGAAACCATATTCATTGGCTTCATTAGAAATTATTACAGTTTGACATAATGGGTTATGCTCGAGTATGAACTTTCCCATGGCATAGATCATTTTATTGTTTCCTATGTACACACATTTATTATAGAAATGAATTTCAAAATCTTTCTTGAGTAGAAGTGGAATAAAAATGAGGTTTTAACGTATTCCTAGAGCATTTATTACATCTTGAAGTACCATTATACTTTCTCCTAGGTTAAGCCTATTTGTCTCAATACCCTCGACATCCAAGTAGGTGTTGTTCCTCATGAAGATCATTTGTTCTGCTTTCTTCAGATCTTGGAAGTCCACTGGCCTCTCTTTCATCTTGGCAATGCGATGGGTTGCATCAGAGTCAATCCACCACCCTTCATAGATAGTGACCGTAGAGTTGCACTCCAAAACAGCTGCGGATTCAATTTTCTTCTTGCCTTGTTCTCATGAATGTTAGAATTTCCCAGCTTATTCTTGTTGGGGTAGTTGACCTTGTAATGACCATATTTGACACAACCGTAACACGAGCTATGTGGGTATTTTCATCCCTTCCCTTGAAATTTGCCTTGAAGGGTCTTAGTCTTTTCTTTTCTTATCCCGGATATTCTTCTTCATCTTCCTTCTCAACCTCAAAGATCTCAACTTTCGATCTTTTCTTTGAGATATCATACTCAATTGCCAATTGTACAGGTAGGTCCATTATACTCATAATGTTGTTGTTCGTCCTCAAGGATGTGGCAACCATGTTGATTGACGGTGAGAGATTTCCTAGAATGATTGCTATTTGCATCCTCTCCGGAATCACGCATTCAACAAACGATGGGTCCTTGGCCATCACGATCATCTTATTCAGGTGCTTGAGGATGCATTCAGATTCCATCTTATGTACGAGTTGTACTTGTGTAGAAGAAATTGGAAACTCACTTCATATTTTAAGTGATACCTGTCCTTTACCGTGTTCCATAGCTCGCATGCTGATTTATAGGTCTTAAAGAGCTTAATTAGATTCAATTCCATATATGTCAGTCAAGGTTCAGGAAAGCGGTATGCGTATGCGTTCGGACAGGTCACTGAATAACACTTAAGCGGTATGCGGGGGCATATGCGGGGTATATGCGGTTCTACGTGGTTTCCTAATTTTTTATTTAAAAATAAATAAATATATACAAAAGTGACTACAACAGAACTAAATTTACGTATAGTTGTGGTTTAATAGAAGATCTAAGAAAAATAACTTTCATATAGAGTTCAAAACAATCTCTCTCAATCAAATATCAATACTTCAACAGAATGATTAACACACAAAATAATTGACAACAATCAACAAAATAAAAAGTTAGCGTACAAAATTCCTCTATTGTTGAATATAATGTCATTTATCTCTGTCGTTATATTTATAACTGACCCTCCATTAAAAGTACCAAATTTTACATATAATAATTTGCATTCATAATAACTATTAGTTGACTAAATTATTTTGCTAAATTATTAGTATATTATTCTTTTTCTTCCTTGTGTGTTTACTCCAATCTCGCAGTACAACTACTTTGATGATGGTTTAAATGGTCATGGAATGCTTGGTTGGCATACATGCTAAAGCAAGAAAAAATATGGCACAAATAACACAATAAAAATGTGGCACAAATTTAAAAAATAATAAAAATAAAAAATATATATGCGACCGCACAGACCGCATATGCGGCCCGCATAAGCGCACATGGCGCATAATGCGTTGCTTCAGGAAAGCGGTGCGCTGAGGGCACCGCATACGCATATGCGGCTGCACAGACCGCTTTCGTGAACACTAATGTCAGTGTTGCGAAAAAGAATAAAATTCTATATTCAACTGAACCTTGGATCTCTCTTATATGGAGAAGAGCCCAAGGGTAAATTACATAAGATAGAAGAAATAAAAACAAACTATACAAACAATACATAAACATAATAATATCTTTACACTCCCTCTCAAGATGGAGCATAGATGTCAATCATGCTCAGCTTGGGTATACACTTCAAGGTCCTTTGAGTAGTTTGTTCCCCTGAGCTTACTTGAGAAATAGAAATAAGGCCTTTCTGAATCATGTCTCGTGTATAGTGGCAATCCACTTCAATATGTTTAGTTCTCTCATGAAAAGCATGATTATTTGCAATGAATAATGCTGCCTGATTATCACACTACAATTGCACAGGAAGTGGCACAACAATATATAAATCAGCTAAAACTGCTCGAACCCACATCATCTATGTGCTCCCTTGTGCCATAGCTTTATATTCTGACTCAGCGCTAGACTGGCAACCACTATCTACTTCTTACTCTTCCAAGACACCAAAGAGCTGCCAACAAATACATCAAAGCTTGAGGTAGATATCCTACCTTAAGACATCCTACGTAGTCTGCTTCTGTACAAGCTGTGATGATAAGGGATGTCCCTTTTCTGAACAACAATCGTGCAATTGGAGATGACTTCAAGTACCTCAAGATCATATGAACTGCATCCATATGTACCTGTCTGGGATGGTCCATAAATTGACTGACTCGACTAACTGTAAAAGAAATGTATGGCCTAGTGATGGTGATATAAATTAGCTTTCCTACCAATTCTTTGTATCTTCTTTTATCCACCTCCTCTGTATCATCATCGTATAGCCTCATGCTCGAATTCATAGGAGTAGTGGATGGTTGACACCCAATCATGTATGTCTCAACTAGCATGTCTGTAACATATTTTCTTGGAGTCATCACGAGACCATGTTGATTTCGTGCAAACTCTAACCTTAGAAAGTATCGTAGGGTTCCAAGATCCTTGGTGACAAACTGTTGACCGAGAAATTCTTTTATCTTTTTGATCTCATGCACATAATCTCCTGTAACAAAGATGTCATCAACGTAGATCATAATAGCGACCATACCTCTATGGGTCCTCTGAACAAACAACGAATGATATGCATTGGATCTCTTGAATCCCTACTTCTCAATCAGATTTGAGAGCTTTGAAACCAAGCCCTTGGACTCTACTTAAGGCCATAGATTGTCTTGTGAAATCTACAGACCTACTGGCACTCTTTCAGCAATAAATTTCGGAGGCTGTTGCATGTAGATTTCTTCCTAAAGATATACATATAGAAAAGTATTTTTCACATCAAGTTGGAATAAAGGCCAATCATATACCACAGCTACAACAAGAACTCGAAGTGTGGAGTGGTGAGCAACTGGTGAGAATGTGTCCAGATAGTCTACCCCATACGTTTGAGTGAACCCACAAGCAACTAATCTAGACTTATAATCAAAACTCCCATTTGCATGATGTTTGACAGTGAACACCTTCTTGCAACTGACAATAGACAATCTAGAATGAACAAGAACCAAACTCCAAGTGCCACGTGACTGAAGCGCGACCATCTCCTCTTCTATGGCAAGACGTTATCGACTATCTCTCAAGACCTCTTGGTAAGTCCGTGGAATCTCCACTACATATAGACCAACTGCAAACCACCTGAAGTCCCCTGCCATATGATCAAAAGAAACATGAGAAGCGAGAGTATATGATGCACATATATGCTTCTACTTCTGAAGTGCAATAGGGATATCCAGGTAAGTGGTGCTCTCCTCAATATGTATGTTAGCATCCGGCAAAGGTACCTGCTCAGACACATCGCCAAACCCATTAGTAGAAATAATGTATTTAGAACAAACCTGAGGCATGTTGGATGATGTGCCATGACCATGAGCAAAAACCGACTGATGAGTATAATAGCGTGGCAAAAATGGGACAAGGGCAATGTGTGGTGGTGGTATAGGAGGAGGTGGTGGAGGTAATGGAGATGGTGGTGATGGTAAGGTGGTGCACTTGGAAATGGTGATGCGTCTATAGGAGGAGGTGGCATGTAGACCTCATTATCTGAATTGGACGAAGACATTCTATCTCCTGTAGGGGAAAAATACATCACCGACTCAAAAAATGAGACATCAGTACTAACAATTATTTCCTTTGCAAAGGATCATAGCATCTGTATCTCTTTTATGTAATGGAGTACCCAACAAAAAAACATTTGACAGCTCTAGGAGGGAGCTTGTCAAGACCATGAGCCAACTGATGTACAAAGGTAACTAGCCCAAAAACACGAGGAGTAAGTGATAACAAATCCTTCTCAAGAAATGCAAGAGAAAAAGGAATTTTCTCACCCAATACAGACGAGAGTATGCGGTTTACAAGATAACATGCAGTAAGAACCGTATCACCCAGAACGAATGTGGAGCACGACTTTGAATGAGAAGGGTTCGAGTAACATCAAGTAAGTGACGATACTTGTGTTTTGCAACACCATTTTGTTGGACGTGTAAGCACATGACGTTTGATGAACAATACCACAAGATGAGAAGAATTGTGAGAGGGTAAGAGTACAAAAGTCCAATTCATTGTCAGTTCCCACAAATTCAACTATAAATAAATGTACTAAGCCTTCTCCTACTACAAGTAGGGTCAGCTATATGGATTCTTGCTCAAATCCATGTTGAAAGATTCGAGTATTTTTTACGTTGGTCTTCGACTAGCTAACGCAACCGCTGCAAGAGTGGGATTTTAACCCTGGTCTTTTGTGTGGTAAACACATTGTACTACCACTAGACCATTAGAGGAGAAAATATTCTTTACTTCATTAATAAAAGATTTGATCACATTCCTTGAGGATGAACGACTACACCAAAAAGTGTGACGGACCTACTTGTATAGTTTGCAATTTTGATCTTTCAAAGCACAGATCAAAAATCGAGATCTTTGAGGTTGTGGGGGAGGAAGAAGAAGCAAATCTAGTACAAGCAAAGAGAATGCTAGGACCCTCCAAGGCGAATTTCAAAAGAAAAGGTGTAAAATACCCACGTAGTCCGTGCTATGGTTGCATCAAATATTATCATTTTATGGTCAATTACCCCAACAAGAAGAAGATGGAAAATTCTAAAGTGTATGTGAACAAAGTAAGAAGAAAATTGATTCGTGGCTTTCGTGGAGTGTAACTCTTTTTTTAGAAAGGCAAAAGGGTGGGACCCACCACAAAAAGTACATGCATTAATTAAAAAGTATTACGTTACATGAGACCGGGCAACATTACATGCCTGACAGTGTTCTAACACATTCTTAGAATAGAAGGTCTGCCCCGAAAGGTACGCTCATTCCTACCACACCAAAATACCCATAATAGCACAAAAGGAAGGGAACTATCCTCATACTCGTTGCTACATACCACCCGAATGGAGCTTTAGAAGCTAACCGAGATTCTCGTATCTAGCCAGGGAACCCCAACTTTCCCCCATACCTCATAAGAGAGAGTATATGTAAAGAAAAGGTGCTCCAAATATTTGATCTAAGCGCAACATCTATCACTGCATACGTCCCCATCGTGTCTCCATCTACCTCGACATTCTTTGGAGAGCAGTATCCTCTGCCTGGCAAATCAAAAGAAGTCCTTGACTCTTTTGGGAATTATGTTTCTCCATATAATTCTGTTGTCGGCCTTGATATCCTCCTGCAAGGTAACCATGCCCCTCACAAAGAAAGCATACGTCGTTTTCATCATGAACCTTCCATTACTCCACACACAGTGGTCTCTCTCACTTGTAGGCTCCTCCAAATCTGCCAGCTCGCTCCGTAACCTCCAAAATTCCTCCAATCTTGGGTCCGATTGCTCAACCACAAAGGACGACGTCTATGCCCCATTTCGGCATACTTCTTTTACCGATGCATTTTGATCCGTTGCCAATGCTACCATCCTAGGAAACCTCTCCCTAATAGCACCACTTCTAGTCCATTCATCCCCCCAGAATCTGAACATCTGCCCATTACCAAGCACTGGCTGCAATCTCTCCGACATCTCAGGGAAGATCCTGCAGATCCCATGCCACAATGGTGAGGGCGTGCGAATATGCTCGAGCAGCAGGGATCCACAAATCCCATAGATCCTCCTCGAAAGTCTGTATATCAAATTCTTTACTTTCCCCCACAACCTCTCCATCCATTTTGCCAACAATGCCTTATTCATCTCCTCCAACTTCTGCACTTCCAACCCTCCGCTCTTCTTTGGCAAGGTGATTGTATCCTGAGCAACCAAGTGTGGTCCAGCCTTCTCCTACCTCCCATTCGACCAAGAGAACCTTCTCATCATCACCTCCAATCTATTTCTGATACCAACAGAGAGCATTCTAGTAGAGCAGAAAAATGTGGGAGTAGCCGACATGACATGCCTTAAAAGAACAAACTTACCCCCTCTCGAGAGAGTTGTTGCCTTCCATCCTGCCATTCTCTCCTCCAATCTATCTAACAACACTTTCCAATCAGTCACCATCAGCTTACCAACCGTAGGAGTGTAACTCTGTGGTCATTAACTATGAAAGGTAGTTGATTGACCCTGGTGCAACACGTCACATTATCAAGACGAAAGAGGGGCTAGTGGATTTCAATGAGCTGAAGAAAGGAGAATAGAGGATCTTCATGGGGAACGACACCTACTTGGATGTCGACGGTGTTGGGACATGCGCGCTTTACCTGGATAACAATATAATGGTACTTCAAGATGTATTATACACTCCAGGAATACGTCGGAACCTTGTTTCTATTGAAATCCGTTTTTATAATAACCGTATATCTATAGGAAAATAAAAAGGTTTATGTCATGGGAAAGTTTGTACCCAAGATTATCAATACACATAGAAATAAGGAATACTTTATAACATTTATTGATGACTACTTTATGTTCTCTTATGTCTATCTCAGGAAGAAAAGATAAATTCTTTGAAATATTTAAGAGATAAAAAATAGAAATAGAGACAAAATTGGAAAAATCAATTAAGACTCTTACGAATGATAGAGGTGGAGAATATATCTCAAAAGACTCTGTGGAGTATGGTATTCAAACAAACATTTGTAGGCAGACTACGATGCCTTATACACCACAACAAATGGCATAGGTGAAAGACATAATAGATTTTTGATGAATGCAATAAGCCGTGAGACCTGATATGCTCTATGGATCTGAATGTTGGCCTGTGAACCATATACATGTGCAGAGAATGGCTGTAGCAAAAATGAAAATGCTAAGGTGGATGTGTGGACACACACGTAAAGATCAGATTCGGAATGATGCAATCAGAATGAAAATTGGTGTAGCTCCAATCGAGGCTAAGATGCGAGAAAACCGCATAAGATGGTTTGGTCATTTGCAAAGAAGATCAGTTGATGCACCTATTAGAAGATGCGAGTGTTGGGATGTTGATCTGGCTAAGAGAGGGCGAGGACGGCCCCAGAAGTGTTGGAAAGAGACTATACGAAGGAATCTTAGTTTTTTGGATATAAGCCCATGATTGACCCAAGATAGATATGAATGGAGGCGAAGAATCCATGTAGCCGACCCTACTTAATTGTGGGAAAAGACTTTGTTGTTGTTGTTGTTGCAATAAGGTGTATGTTGTCACACATATGTCTCTCAAAGAAATTTTAGAGAGAAGCAATGTTGACCACTGAATACATATAAAATATGATTCCCACCAAGTCCATAGAAGAAACACCATATAAATTGGAATGGCAGGAAACCCGAGTTGGGCCATCTCAGGAAATGGGGATATATTGCACATGTCTTGATGCCGAGTCAACTTAGGGGCAAGATAGACTTCAAGACATTAAAATAAAAATTTATTGGATATAGTAAATATTCTAAAGGATATAGGCTTTTTCACGAGTTTAAATGTCTGATCGAAAGTTGTGATGCAATCTTCCTTGAAAATAATCAAGACAAGGAACGTAAAGTAGAGAAACCTGATCCTCTAATTGTCTTGCAAGACAACGAAGATGACTTTTGAGATGAGGCATGAATTAGTAGATGATACTGTTATAAAATATGAAGAATGCGGAAGCGAACATGGAAAAAGATAAAGAACACTAAAGAACACAAAGATTTTACGTGGAACCCTACTCCGTGAGGAGCGGGATGAAACCACGGGAGAAGTCCTCAAAGGGGCGTGTTTTTCTATTGCTTTTCTCAATGGATACAGGAGGTTTGGGGCTCCTTATATAGCCTCTCCAGAGCCTCCAAGTCCCACCACTAGACGATGTGGGACTAAACACTGGATGGGGTAAATGGATCTCCTCCAGGATCCATTTACCCTGCTACAACATAATGGGCGCATACAACGAATGCTCCAACACTCCCCCTCAAGCTGGAGCATACAGTGCTCAGCTTGGACAAACAGAAAGAAACTCAACTCAACGTTACAGGACACTACGGACAATATCAACCCAACACACACACTGCTGCAGTCGAGGACGTTGCTTCTCATGCCGTGCAGGTGAGGAGGACGAACGGGCTGGAGTGTGAATCTTCTGAATCTCCTCGTCGGAGAGCATGCGCTCTGAACTGCACCTGTCAGAGTTTCTGCAACTGGAAATGAGTCTCCTCGTCGGAGAACTCTGGCCCGTCACAATAATGTGGACAACTGCTCCATCTCTGAAAAGGGCCGAACTGAATAGGCCGTGGCTGTGTAATCCTCGTCGGAGTCCACGGTTGCTGGAGAATGGAGTCTGAATAAGTCTCCTCGTCAGAGAAATGGGTCTCTCCCATCTGGCTCAGAGAATGGTGCACTGCTCTGGTGTACCTATGATACCGCATGAAAACCCTTGCCCTCAATGGCATAGGGAATGGTCCTTTGCTCTGGAGTCCCTATGGCTCACATGAAAACTCTGGCCTGACAACAAGAAGAATGATGGGGACCACGAACAAATGATGACATATGCCCATCTGAAAATGACCACAAATTCGCGCGTGTCTGAAACTGGAGTCTCTCGCTGGAGATCTCGAACATGGGCCTCATCATGGAGTGCCTCAAACTTGACTCTGACCAATCCGTCGAGTCTGAAATTGCGCATCAAATTGGGACTCGGAATCTGAACGTCGAGTCTGGAATTGCGCATGGAAAATCTTCGTCTGGAAAATTGTAGAATCTGGAAATTCTGAACTGGTCTGAGGACTGACATCTGAATCTGGATCACGACCTGTGACTCTACACCATACTCCCCCTTTCTCCCATACTTGTCGGAAAATATGGACGTCGACCAAGTTGGGAGAAGACAACAATGATGAGGGAAAAGAAAACATCAAATAGTCGACTTCATCATTTTTTTCGGCCTTTGCATTTTTTAAGCCTTTATTTTTTTGCTTTGCGTACGGCTTTTTTTTCCGGACTGGAGGAGAAACACGCATGGCTGCTGCGGAGCAGGAGACTTGCGGCCTGAGGGCCTGGCTGATGCCGCTACGCGATGAGCTCGCGTGGGAAGTTGATGCCGCCTGGATTATGAGAGCTTGACGGCAGAAAATAGGGTTTCAAAAATGAAACCCTAGAACATAAATCCAGCCGTGAAAAGATCTCGAACACGAACAATATATCTTTAACATAAACTGAATCTCGAACACATTACAAACGAACATAAAAGGAAAAAGAAAAAACCTCTCGAGAATCGACCCGCTCTGATACCATGTTATAAAATATGAAGAATGCGGAAGCGAACATGGAAAAAGATAAAGAACACTAAAGAACACAAAGATTTTACGTGGAACCCTACTCCGTGAGGAGCGGGATGAAACCACGGGAGAAACCCTCAAAGGGGCGTGTTTTTCTATTGCTTTTCTCAATGGATACAGGAGGTTTGGGGCTCCTTATATAGCCTCTCCAAAGCCTCCAAGTCCCAGCACTAGACGATGTGGGACTAAACACTGGATGGGGTAAATGGATCTCCTCCAGGATCCATTTACCTTGCTACAACATAATGTGCGCATACAACGAATGGTCCAACAAATACTAATCACCCATACATAGAGAATGGACCTAAATAAAAGTGGGTGTGCCCTCACAACCCACAAGTATAATCGGCAACAAAAGATCCATAAAATGCCCTACATGGATGGAATATTATCATGTCTATGATTGTGTTAGCAATGTGAGCTTGGGGCAAACCATTTCTACAATAAATGTTATTTTAATATTTGATATATCAATAAAAGTTATTGATTTATTTCACTCCTTGTTTGAGATTAAATAAATGAATGCACTATAAGGTCCCTCAGTACAATTAGGGTTATGCACCATGGCCATTTTAATAATCATACAGTTGTTGATTCAATAGTTGGATCAAAGAGGCTGGTGCTTGGATGAATATCTAAGGAGTTAGATTGAGGACTCATCAAGCACTGACAAATGATTGTTAAGAGATGATCTCCAGCATGAGTAGGAGATGGCAATCCTTTCTCATTTGTCTGATATCTGATTGACCTCTTGATGCAGATCCTCTACATGGGAATAGAGATTCGGAGGTGTCAGATTAGTTAGGTCAAAGAGTTGACTTAACGAGATCGAGATAACCAAAGTCCTACATCGTATGTTGTCGCGATATAGGCACACATCCTCTGATCGGAGACAGATGTGTTACTATATGTCTGAGTATGTACATTTCGTAGACCAATAGGTTGATGACCTAATCAAGGTCTATATACCGACGAGCTGGTGTGCATATAAGGGCATATGAGTACTACAATCTCTCAAAGGGATCATACAGGTTCACTTCTAAACCGGAAGACATGAGCTCATTCATGATATATTGGGATCGATAAATTCCATGCATGGTTGTCTCGCTTATGAAGCTTGACAGAATTTATAGGTATGATATATGCTTTTGGAAAGCATATGATCAATACCAAATCCCAATGATCAAATGAGAACCTTAATGATAAAATCCTGAAGGTGACAGTCTAAAAGAGATCTATAACTTTGGGTTTATTCGAAGGTCTTCCAGTATGCAGGATGTATAGGTATTGGGAATACCTAAGGGTGATGTGATCATAAACATTTGTATAACCATGACGCTTCCATTCTGAAGGAATGATGAAACAAGTTTGGATTTTAGTGACTCCTCTCAGTAGAAAAGTAACTTGATCTTAGTCCAAGTGTTGAACATTGATCTGAATGAAATTCAGATGCAATGAGAAGATTATGTTTACGGACTTGGTTTAGTCAAGCATCTATGGGAGGTCCGTGAAATCTGGATTTGAGATGTGAACTCAATATTCAAGTCATTATATGTGGAACAATACAATCGCCCTATCCTTATCTCCAAGTACCTACGGAGAATACGCATTATTCTTGAAAGAGTTCATGAATAATTTCATTATTGAAAGCATAGAAAAATAGATAATTAAATGTGATTTAATTATCATGAATAATGCGAATTTGATTCAAATTATATTGGAGAATGAGAATGGTTATCCAATATAATCAAATGTAATTTAATTATTGTGGATAAATGTAATATGGATAAGAGTATCCATATTATTTACAATATGTTATAAATATGATTTATAATATATTAGAGAGAGTTTGCTATGATTTATATTTGTTGGTTAATTATTGATGTGAATTGGATTCACATTGGATAATTAATTGAAAATATAAATAACCTTTTATTTTGGGTTGTGAATTTCATTCACAAATTTCCAATGGCAAGATTGCAATATTCACAAAATAATTATGAATTATTTTTGGTGAATAACTTGCAACAATTTTTGTTGCAAAACATGAAGATAATTAAGGGATAATGGAGATTACATGTAATCTCTGCTCCCCTTGATTATAGAGGTGACGACCACCAATTCCAACAAGGAAAGGGTGGCCGTCCACTCTGTTTCTTAGAGAGAAAGTCTCCTTTCCATTATCTCCATGGTTAATTGATTTAATTTATGGAATTAAATTATATTGATTTATCAATATAGATTTAATCTAAATTAAATTAATTGTTGTTGTATTTTTACAACAAAATATTGGCCATTGAAAGAAATACAAATCAATATCATCCATTGATTTTGTATAGTCCATGGATCCCCAAAATACTATATAAGAAAAGGCACCCCATGCTCTTCAAGGTTACAACAAGTTGTGCAACAACTCTCTCCTCTCTCTCTCATTCTCACGTGCCCTCTTCCTCCTCTCTCTTTGGGTGGTTGTCCACCCTAACCCTAGAAGGAAGAAGGCCCTCGTCATTGCCTTGCATTGTGCTGTCGCTTCGACGACTCTTGGTACTCCATCTTCTTTGATGCATCTCGCTCGTGAAGAAGACATACAATCTCGTGTGACAAGATCAGGGGTTCCCTTGCTTGGACAACTACTTGGATTGCGAGATCTCCGCGACTCATCCCCGCGCTCGCAAGTATCTCTTCCGAAGGTCGGACTTGAGACAGGAGGCTTCTTATCTTAGAAGCTCGATCGCAACCACGCTACAACAGGTATTCCTATATCTATTATGTGGTTAGACAAAACGATTCATAAATGGTTTATGAATCATGTGGTTTTGTCGTTTAAAAAATTTTAAATTCCACTGCATCGAGCGACTAGTATGACTAGTCGCTCATGATTGTATATGATATGATCACCACGCTTCCGTGATGCGCTTAAGGATCCTTCCGTATCCTTCAAGTGGTATCAGAGCCAGGTTAGAGGTCTTGGATCTGATCCATGAACCTAGGATGACTTGGGCTCATTTGGATTTGCGAAAGTTTTTATCGCATTTGCTCACGTAGCCCTGTTTTGTGATTTTTTCTGCTCCGTTTAAAAATGTTTAAACACGAAATTATCACTTTGATTATGTTCCCCATTAAACAAGGAAAATGTGGAATTTGAGTTTGCGCAATTCGGATTCCGTTTGCTCATGATATGATCGTTTTAATGACCATATGTCCACTGTTTCAGTGATGGCGGTTAGAGACGTAATTAAGATGTTAATTCTGTTTTAAAACGCACGAAAATACGTGTTAATCACATGATTTCTTTTTTAAATCAAATAATCAATCTTTGGAAATTGATTTTGCTTAATTTGGATTTAAAATGAAAGAGATATGCTAATTTTAATTGGTGATGGTCTCTGCTGAAAATTATATACTCAACCATGAACCTTGAGATTGTCATTTAAGAATCTTGTGAAATTAATGATTAATTTCTTGGAATAATTATGGATAATATTTGGGAAATATTAGAACAATAATTATTCCCTTAAATGACAATGCCTCAACCAATGAATGATTAGATTAGATACAAATCACCAATTGGTTACTTGATACACTTTCATCAAACTTGTTACTTGAATAGGTTTTGGGAATTTGTCTATCAAATTTCCTTATAATCAAAATGGTTTTGATTATTACTATATGGTATAATTTCGATTGAAAAATCGATGATCATCTCAAGTACAAAGTGATTGATTCGGGATTATTTTTTCCCGATGCGGATATGGTGCTCAATCGGGGAGCGTTGAGGTAGCAGGTTGCACCATGTGTGGTCTATCCCACTCCCGTCGGTACTGACCATGACAACGGGTAGGGAACGAATGCTGCCTGAGAGATCATGATGTATTTTCTAATTATTAAAATTCCAATAATAAGTACTTTGAGATAATACCACTAATTCAAGTAACAATCAAGTTTGATAATTGAATTGGGTTGATAATTAATTTAATGAGACTAAATTAATTATATTCAATTGAAACACTCTATTATGAATAGATTTGTATTTCCCTTGGAAGAATTAATTGCATGAATGCGATTCATGATAATTAATTGAATTTGAATAAGAGGCGGAGGATCACATAGGTGACATCCATGGTCTCCCATTAAGGCGAAGGGTTCCGTCGTCAGGGATTGTATGTAGGAGACGCCTGTCCGAAGTAACAGCTCCTGCACACAAGCGTATCTGGATCAGGCTCTTTGCTTCTCGAAAGAGTAAGGACGTATGCGTAGTGACCCCAATATCGAGTCCTCATATTATTGGGCTGATATTAGGTTGCGTATAGCGATGCTAATCCTGTTGACGGTTGGTTCAATTAACAAAGGGTCAACATCACTTTAGGGGTGGTGGGCCTGGGTGTTAAAGACCGAATTGGGAGTACAAGTTGGACTTGCAAGGCGGAATATGTTCATGCTTCTTTTTATCTGAGTTACAAGTTCTCATATTATTGGGATGTAACAAAGGTAAAAGGAGATCCCAGATCTTGCTAGAGATATATCGGTAAGAATATCTCTTGCTTTGAAAGTGATTAAGGGAATGAACTTTCAAAGTTGAAAAGGAAAGACTAATTTGATTAAAAATTTCTTAATTAAAGAAATTCAAATGAATATATATATGTTCTAATATAGTGCATTCTTAATTTCAGAAAATGAAGTCCTTAAACCCTCTCAGCAGGCTTCTGGAGATCAATCACTTGACCGGACCAAATTATTTGGATTGGATCCATAATTTGGAACTTGTTCTCTCGGCTGAGCGCATAAGTTATGTGCTCACAGAGGACAAGCATGAAAGCCCTAAGACGAAGGAAGAAAAGCAATACAATACAATGACAAGTATGATGAAGATCATGTCTTGACTAGATGCTACATCCTGGGTTCACTCTTCAATGTTCTTCAGAAGCAACATGTGGAGATGAGCACATTCTAGGAGATAATGCAGAATCTGAAAGATATGTTTGGTGACATAAATCGCACCCAGCGTTATAATATTATGAAAGAACTTGTTCGCTGCAGGGTGCAGGAGGGGACTTCAGTCCGAGAGCATGTACTCAAAATGTTTGGGTACTTGTCTGAGCTGGAGACTCTTGGGTCAAATATGGATGCAGACATGCAAGCTGACTTCATTCTGTTGTCTTTGCTCAAGTCTTTCAATAATTTTGTGGTTTCGTCCACATAAACACGTTGGACTTGTCTAACATTGGAGTTCTTGCTGCATTAAAGTTTGCAGAAGACGTAACGAAGAAAGATGGTCCCTCTGGCAGTGCAATGGTTGCATAGGTTAAAGGGAAGCGTGGTCAGAAGCATGGTTCTCGAAAGGGACCAACCCAGAAGAGAAAGAAGAAGAATCAAGGAGTTGGCTCATCTTCTACTGCTTCCACACTGATGACATAGTAGAAGACCGATGTCTGTCACCACTGCAAGAAGCTGGGGCATTGGAAGCGTAACTGTCCAGACTACCTGAAGTCAGTCGACAAAGGTAAAGCTCTAACAGGTATGAAATCTACATTCACCATTGAAACTAGTTTTCTCGTAGGACGAGAAGGTAGTTGGGTAGTAGATTCTGATGCTTTTGTTCATGTATGCAATTTGTTGCATCTATTTTCGGAAACTAAGAGTCTCGAAGAAGGGGAGAATGTCATCCAGATGGGATCTGATGCAACTATTGCAGCAGTCGCCGTTGGGACATGCAGACTATCATTATCTTGTGGGAGAGTCCTTTTACTTAAAGAGTGTCTTTATGTATCAGAAGTTAGTAGCAATCTTATATCTGTATCTAAGCTTGTTAGAAGCGGATATTCATTCCTTTTCTGTAATAAATTAGTCATAAACCGTTATGATAAGCATATTGCAGATGGTGTTTTAACTTCTGGTGAAGTCTATGAATTGTGCATTGATGAAAATATTATGAATGTCACTGCCACTAATAAAAAGCCTAACAGATCCAGGGAGGATAAAAAAATTGTTCAAATGTGATTTGGCATCAAAGACTTGGTCATTTATCTGTTGATAGGATCAATAGATTTATAAAGGATGGACCCTTAGATTTTCTATCGGTTCAATCTTTACCTACCTGCTAACACTGCATTCAAGGTAAAATGACCAAGACACCTTTTCGTAACAAGTTTACGAGATGTGAAGATATTCTTGACCTAATACATACTGATATATGTGGTCCCTTTAGTACCGCAACACTAAATAGATATCGATATTATTTGACGTTTATTGATAATCATTCGCGATACGGGTTTATCTTCCTACTTCGTCATAAATCTGAAACTTTTGAAAAGTTCAAAGAGTTCAAGGCTTTGGTTGAGAATCAAACCGATAGGAAGATTAAATGGATTTGGTCTGACCGAGGTGGCGAGTACCTCTCAGTTGAATTCAAAGAATACCTTAAAGAGAATGAAATTGTCTCCAATCTCACTCCTCCTGGAACCCCCCAACTTAATGGTGTTGCTGAAAGACGCAACAGGACCATCATGGATATGGTCTGTTCAATGATGAGCAAAGCATATTTACCACTTAGTTTCTGGGGATATGCAGTAGAGACTGCAATATATATCCTAAACAAGATTCCTAGCAAATTCGTACCTAAGACTCCTCATGAGCTCTGGTATGGATCCAAACCTAGTGTCAAGCACTTAAGGGTTTGGGGATGCTTGGTCCATGCGAAGAACGTGGACGCAAGTAAGTTAGAATCTCGCACTAGAGAGTGCTACTTCATTGGGTATGTTAAGGATGGTATTGGATACCAGCTTTATGACCCTGAGACTCAAAAGGTTTTCGTCTCTAGAGATGTAAGATTTTTGGAGGATGATTTCCTTAAAGGTCAAGACAAAATGAAGTGGAGGAACTCAATGTTCAGGAAGGCGGTATGCGGTATTCAGTCGGAGGGGTCACTGCATAGAGAGTATGCGGTATGCGGGAGAGTATGCGGGGAATATGCGGTTTTATGCGGTTTGATATTTTTTATTATTAAAAATATAAATAATGTTTTAATATCATGTTAATATCATCTAAATATTATATCTCTTGATTATAATAGTAAAGAATTGGCAGTACAAGGAACAAAATTATTGGGATAAAAAGAAATATAGAGTCAAATGAGCAAAAACATCAATTGAAAGAGCGTTAAGTCAGGTGTGCGAGTTTAGGTTAAGGTTTTAGAAAAAGTTTATTTGAAAATCGAACGCATACTCGGCCGCCTATACGGTATACTCGGCCGAGTAAGCGGCCTGACCCACTTAGAGGCCGATTTGGTCATACTCAGAGCGCTAAGGCTTCCGAGTATGAGTATGCGGCCGAGTATGCGGTACACTCGACCGATTTCCTGAACACTGGAGGAACTCATTGAGTCCCCTGAAGATTCTGAGCTTCCTGAACCAGAAACTTAAGAGATAAATAAAGATGAACCACGCATACCTTTGAAGGAGTTTGAGGGTGGTTGCACCACCTGAAAGTTATGGATTCCATGTGTCAGCTGAAACTGACAATGATCCTGCTTCATTTGATGAAGCACTCACGGATCAAGACATGGATAGATGAATGCTAGCAATGAATTCTGAAATAGACTCCATGCATAAGAATGGTGTATGGACCCTGGAGGATCCACCTAAGGGGGTAAAACGCATTGGGTGTAAATGGATCTTCAAGAGAAAAAGGGGACCTGATGGGAAAGTAGAGACTTTCAAGGCACGGCTCGTAGCAAAAGGCTGCACACAGAGAGAAGGCATCGACTACGATGAGACGTTCTCTCCTGTGGCTATGCTTATGTCCATCAGGACAATACTAGCTATAGTTGCATCTCTTGACTACGACATCTGGCAGATGGATGTCAAGACGGCTTTCCTCCCTTGAAGAAGATATCTATATGGAGCAACCCCAGGGCTTCATAGCCGAGGAAGGAAAAGTATGCAAGTTAAAGAAATCCATCTATGGGCTTAAACAAGCTTCTTGTAGCTGGAACATCATATTTGCCGAAACCATAAAGAGTTATGATTTTGTGCAAAACCCTGATGAACCATGTGTGTACAAGAAGCTTAGTGAGAGTGCCATTGTGTTCATCGTGCTTTATGTAGATGACATCCTTATCATTGGGAATGATAAAAGAATGATGACCAATGTTAAGATTTGGCTATCCCATACCTTCGAAATGAAAGATCTTGGAGAAGCCTCTTATATCTTGGGTCTGAAGCTGTTCAGAAACAGAGAAAAGAGGATATTGGGATTATCACAACATGGATACATTAAGAAAATCTTGGAACGTTTTCATACGGAGAATTCCAAGAAAGATTTCCTTCCCTTAAAACATAGTATCCACCTATCTAAAGGGATGGCTCCTTAAAGTGTTGAGGAAAAGAAAGCCATGGCTGGATGCCTTTACGCATCGGCTGTAGGAAGCTTAATGTACGCCATGATGTGTACAAGGCCAGATATCTACCATGCAGTGGGAGTGGTAAACCGTTACCAATCCTGCTATGGAGAACAACACTAGAATGCAGTAAAGAACATATTTAAATATCTAAGACGGACGCAAGATTATATCTTGGTCTATGGAAATGGTGATCTCCAAGTCTTGAGATATAAAGATTCTGACTTCCAATCTGATATTGATGATCGAAAGTCGACATCAGTTTTTATGTTCTTGTTGAACGGTGGTGCTGTGAGATGGAGAAGCAAGAAGTAGGACACTACGACAGATTCAACAACATAAGTCGAATATATAGCCGCATCGGATGCTGCGAAAGAGGTGTGTGGTTGCGCAAGTTCATCCTGGAACTTGGCGTAGTTTCCTCTGATACTCCCATCCCGTTACTCTGCGATAACACGGGAGCCATTGCCCAGGCGAAGGAACCCATATGGCATCAAAAGAGCAAGCACATGTAAAGGAAATACCACATCATTCGGGAGATTCAAAAGCGTGGTGACATCATCATCACCAAGGTGGCCTCTGTCGACAATGTTGCTGATCCTCTTACCAAACCTCTGACACAGAACGCTTTCGACCAGCATGTAATGAATATGAGTTTAAGGATTGTACTTGAATGGTTCTGAGGGCTAGAGGGAGATTGTTAGCAATGTGAGCCCGGGGCGAACCATTTTTACAATAAATGTTATTGTAATATTTGATATATCAATAAAAGTTATTGATTTATTTCACTAATTGTCTGAGATTAAATGAATGAATGCACTATAAGGTCCCTCAGTACAATTAGGGTTATGTATCATGACCATCTTAATAATCATACAGTTATTGATTCAATAGTTGGATCATAGAGACTGGTGCTTGGATGAATATCTAAGGAGTTAGATTGATGACTCATCAAGCACCGACAAGTGATTGTTAAGAGATGATCTCCAGCCTGAGTAGGAGATGGCAATCATTTCTCATTTGGCTGATATTTGACTGACCTCTAGATGTAGGTCTTCTGCATGGGAATAGAGATTCGAAGGTGTCGGATTAGTTAGGTCAAAGAGTTGACTTAACGAGATCGAGATAACCAAAGTCCTACATCGTATGCTATCACGATATATGCACACATCCTCTGTCCGGAGACAAATGTGTTACTATATGTCTGAGTATATACATTTGGTAAACCAATAGGTTGATGACCTAACCAAGGTCTATATACCGGCGAGCTGGTGTGCATATAAGGGCATATGAGTAATACGATCTCTCAAAGGGATCATACATGTTCACTTCTGAACCGGAAGACATGAGCTCACTCATGAGATATTGGGATCGATCAATTCCATGCATGGTCGTCTCGCTTATGAAGCTTGACAGAATTTATAGGTATGATATATGCTTTTGGAAAGCATATGATCAATACCAAATCCCAATGATCAAATGAGAACTTTAATGATAAAACCCTGAAGGTGACAGTCTAAAAGAGATCTATAACTTCAGTTTTATTCGAAGGTCTTCCAATATGTAGGATGTATAGGTATTGGGAATACCTAAGTGTGATATGATCATAAACGATTGTATAACCATGACGCTTCCATTCCGAGGGAATGATGAAACAAGTTTGGATTTTAGTGACTCCTCTCAGTAGAAAAGTAACTTGATCTTAGTCCAAGTGTTGAACATTGATCTGAATGAAATTCAGATGCAATGAGAAGATTATGTTTACGGACTTGATTTAGTCAAGCATCTATGGGAGGTCCGTGAGATCTGGATTTGAGATGTGATCTCAATTCAAGTCATTATATGTGGAACAATACAATCGCCCTATCCTTATCTCCAAGTACCTACGGAGAATACGCATTATTCTTTAAAGAGTTCATGAATAATTTCATTGTTGAAAGCATAGAGAAATAGATTATTAAATGTGATTTAATTATCATGAATAATGCGAATTTGATTCAAATCATATTGGAGAATGAGAATGGTTATCCAATATAATCAAATGTGATTTAATTATTGTGGATAAATGTAATATGGATAAGAGTATCCGTATTATTTACAACATGTTATAAATATGATTTATAATATATTAGAGAGAGTTTGCTATGATTTATATTTATTGGTTAATTATTGATGTGAATTGGATTCACATTGGATAATTAATTGAAAATATAAATAACCTTTTATTTTGGGTTGTGAATTTCATTCACAAAATTCCAATGGCAAGATTGCAATATTCACAAAATAATTATGAATTATTTTTGGTGAATAATTTGCAACAATTTTTGTTGCAAAATATGAAGATAATTAAGGGATAATGGAGATTACATGTAATCTCTACTCCCCTTGATTATAGAGGTGACGGCCACCAATTCCAACAAGGAAAGGGTGGTCCACTCTATTACTTAGAGAGGAAGTCTCCTTTCCATTATCTTCATGATTAATTGATTTAATTTATGGAATTAAATTATATTGATTTATCAATATAGATTTAATCTAAATTAAATTAATTATTGTTGTGTTTTTACAACAAAATCTTGGCCATTGAAAGAAACACAAGTCAATATCATCCATTGATTTTGTGTAGCCATGGATCCCCAAAATACTATATAAGAAGAGGCACCCCATGCTCTTCAAAGTTACAACAAGTTGTGCAACAACTCTGTCCTCTCTCTCTCATTCTCACGTTCCCTCTTCCTCCTCTCTCTTTGTTGGCCGTCTACCCTAACCCCTAGAAGGAAGAAGGCCCTCGTCGTCGCTTTGCCGTTGTGTTGTCGCTTCGACAACTCTCGGTACTCCATCTTCTTTGGTGCATCTCGCTCGTGAAGAAGACATACGATCTTGTGTGACAAGATCAGGGGTTCCCTTGCTTGGACAACTACTTGGATTGCGAGATCCCTGCGACTCATCCCTGCGCTCGTAAGCGTCTCCTTCGAAGGTCGGACTTGAGACAGGAGGCTTCTTCTCTTAGAAGCTCGATCGCAACCACGCTACATGTATTCCTATATCTACTATGTTGCTAGACGAAATGATTCATAAATGGTTTATGGATCATGTGGTTTCGTCGTTTAAAAAATTTTAAATTCCACTGCACTGAGCAACTAGTATGACTAGTCGCTCTTGATCGTATATGATACGATCAACACACTTCCGTGATGCATTTAGGGATCCATCCGTATCCTTCAGGTTGCGAGGTGTCGTGTTACACTATAAATGATGATGTAAGAGATTGTTCATATCTAATATCATTTAACGAAGCAATGGCTTCCAATGAGTCAAAATCATGGACGATCGCAATGAGGGATGAGTTGGACTCAATCGAGCGAACAATATATGTGAGTTATGTGATTTTTTTAGTAGGTAGGTAATCCATAAGATGCAATTGGATATTTAAGAAAAAGTACCGAGTTGATGGTACCACTGTTAAATACAAAGTAAGATGAGTAGTCAAGGGTTATACTCAGCAAACTGGAATTGGTTTCCAGGAAACCTATTCTCCGATTGCTAACATTGCATCGATTCAGATGAATTTAGTTGTAATCACATATATGGATTTGGAATTATTCTAAATGGATGTGAAGACAACCTTCCTTAATGGAGAATTAAGAGAGGAGATATATTTGCGATAACATGATGTTTTTCAAGTAGAAGGATAGGAGAAAATGATTTATAAGTTAAGAAAGTCACTATATGGCTTGAAACAGTAATAACGACATTGGTATCTCAAGTTTCATGAGAAAATTATCTAATTTGTATTTGTTGCAAATAAGTTGGATAATTGTGTGTATGTCATGAAGAGTGTGAGCAAGTTTACTATCATGTCATTGTGTCTGTATGACATTCTACTCACGGTAATGATGTAGGAATGCTCAATGAAATTAAAGAGAAATTGAGCAATGAATTTGAGATGAAGGACATGGGTGAATCGTCCTATGTTCTAGGCATTCAAATTACAATAGGCGAAGATTTAAGAACATTTAGTCTTAGTCAAGAGAAATACTTGCATATTGTATTGAAAAGATTTGGAATGTAAAATAACACTCTAGCTCCTACATCATGTGTAATTGGACGGAGACTTGGTAAGAGTTAATATCTTGGAAGAGGATACAAAACTTAAGATGTTCTATATGCACAAGCGGAGGGAAGTCTAATATGTGCAACGATGTGCACTCAATCTGACTTGGCATATCCAATACTCTAGTTAGTAAATATCAAGTAATATAGAGCAAGCACATTAGGAAGCTTTAAAGAGGATTTTTTAATATCTGAAAGGAATTGTACATCTGAAGTTGGTGTATCAAGATGATTTACTTGAGGTAGTAGGATACTCCGATGCAGATTTCAGAGGGGATGTGGATGACAAGAAATGTACATCAGGTTACTTTGTTCATGCGTGGAAGAAAATGAAAGAATGAAAACGACTTGTCTTATTCAAGGGGTTTAGGGTTTCTTATATAGCATGAAACCTTAGAGAGATCAAAATAGAAAATATATAAATGTTCCTAAGAATATACTCCTAGCATATAGAATATTCTCCTCCAGAATATTCCTAGCACATAGAATATTCTCCTAGCATATAGAATATTCCTAGCATAGAATATTCTCCTAACATCATGTTTGATAGAGCAGACGTTTCTTGGGGTAGCAAGAAACTAGGATGTGCATCTAGACTTACATAGGAATCATATACATTGCATGTAGCATAACCACCACTCATGTGGGTTGGATTAAGCACTTTTTAGAAAACGTAAACCTAGAATTGGTCAAATGACCAATTGAAATGTATTGTGAAAATAAAGCTTCAATAAGCTTGATCAATAGTGAGACTAATAGTTCTAAAGGAAAGCACATTGAAATCCAATTTCACTATATACTAGATATAGTGGCAAAATAAGAAATTACGGTAACCTACATACCTACAAATGGCATGTTACCTGATTGTCTAACCAAGAGAATAGTAGCTAGCATTACATTAAACATGTTGGTTTAATGAGACTGAGGAATTCATGAGTCAAGGAAGATATTTTCACATTGGTTCAATGGGTCAAAGTACCGGTGAAAGCCCATATCAAATGTTGCAACGAAACATGGTTAAATAATCATCCGTAAGGAGGTAATCAATCCTGAAGAAGAGTGATTGATCACAATGATACACTTGATCGGTAATAAGTTTTAAAAGGTTACCCATTGCCGAAATCAAGTGCTATCAATCATATTCTGTTGGTGATCAATAATAAGAATGGAAAAATCCGTAGTGATCGATCTCATTGGTCTAGATGGCTCATCATTAAATGTCGACCAACCAATCTCTTGTTTGAGGTCTTGATGCAAGTGCAGAAGTTGGTCTAGATGGACCAAACATGAATAATTGTGGATATACTCTCAATGTGTACTGAATACACAGAGAGCCTCCATAAAATAGTTGTCCCTTGATTAGAAGGTCTGTAATGCAATGTAGAAAAAAAACCACCAAGTAAGCCAATGACTACAAGAATTTTAATAGAAAACCCTTCTACATAATGTTCCATACTATTTACTCTGCTTTCTCAAAACAAATATTACAGAAGTTCTTGAAGATGCCTAACGAGCTTGGTTAGGTAAAACCCCCTTCATCCTGAAGGACCATTGGATTTGGGTGGGTGCGTCTTTTCTGTGAGGAAGGCTTACCATTCAATTGTGTTTGATCCAGACATTCTGCATTGGGATTGTAAATTTATTTGGCGTACTAGAGTTCCTCTCTTCCTCAGGCTCTTTAGGCATAGTAGAGTTTTTATTAAAGTCTGAAGGAAAAAAAATTCTCTTAATGATGATGTGAATTGTTTGATTTGTCTGGATTCTCCTCGGGAACATTTGTTTTCTCATGTGCTTGTATTGGAGAAGTTTGTAGGGGCTTGTCCATTTCATGGATTGAACTTTCTATGCTGGAGAACTTTTAAGTCTCCCTCTTTTCGGCTTAGTTCAAGCCAACTGAGAAGCAACTGAAGCCTTTGGCACAGGCTATTTTGTTGGCGTGTAATGATAGTATTTTTCACGAGGCGAGGTTCTATTATGAGAATGTTGTATGTCAGGCCATGGCTCTTTTTGAGTCTTTATTGTTGTAATTTGTGTTATGATTATTGTTAATATATTTTGATGGGGTATGCATCACTCCGGGATCATGCCCTTCCTCTTTTCAAACAGAAAAAATACCACTACATAAGTTAAAAACCAGAAGAGAGGATGCCCTAATTCTCACAGGCAGATCAATTCACTTGTTTCGTAACAGCTAGGAGGGTAAGTTACATATATAAGCACTCAAAGTTGATGGGTTCTCACCCATGATCCATTAACCCGAGAATAATAAAACAACCCAACATAGTTAATTGCAAGGTGACTCCGACTAATAAGAATCCATCTCCCATTGTCATAGCATAGGCTGTGATACTATTTAGCTATGGAGTGGAGGCCCTATATATAACGTGCTTGAAGTCCACACATATACCCCCTGTGAAGTCATGCATGGCACTCTTTTAGTCCTTGTAAAGGTTTTCTAGGTCATATCCACTGATCACAAATTCCTGTAGGAATCGTCCCTCTGTCAATCTGTTGCATATCCATTTTGTAACGTGCTTTACAAGTTTTCTTGAAAAGCCAAAGGATTCCATGTGCGATTAGTAGTCATCCGTTTGATTTAACAAGATTGGAAACACATACGAACATGCACCTTTACATCAGTTATCCCACCACCTAGGCACCTGGGAATAAAAACATGAGATAAATACATTCTCCGCATATGGGTTGCTATCCCTGAAGACCACAAACTGTTACATTCACATTGCCGGAATGACAAAACACAATACTGATGAATATCTTCCATTTTATTTTGTTGTATTTGTAAGATTTTTTTTATTATACTAGGAGCATTTCTCTCACCATCAGGTCTTTATGCAGGTGCAATTGGTTTCTTCGGTCGAATGGACATTGGATTGGATATTGGGGATTATCTTGGTATATTGTCAACCAAGTATATGTATTTCCTTTCCTTTCTGTGTTCTTTTGCTTTTTTATTGTCTTTTATCTCTTTATGTCACTTCATGGTGCTTATATATGACATACCCCCAATAATTACAGCAATTGGAGCTATCTTTTCTGCAACAGATTCTGTGTGCACCCTTCAGGTTCATGATGTACCTGAATGTTGTTGTATCACTTCTCTAAGTGATACTATGCAATAAGTTTTAACCATTCAAGATTTTGATGGAACAGGTTCTTAATCAGGACGAAACACCTCTGCTTTACAGCTTGGTTTTTGGGGAGGGAGTTGTCAATGATGCTACTTCAGTAGTTCTGTTCAATGCGATTCAGAACTTCGACCTTGTTCACATGGATAAAATTATTGCTTTCAAATTTGTGGGGAACTTCTTATATTTGTTTTTTGCAAGCACCTTTCTTGGCATCTTTGTAAGTTTTCTTTCCTTTGTGTACTGTTCCTTTGTGTACTGTTTATTGATTGAATTCTTGGAATTCTCTCATAATAATTACTCCATACATGTCGCAGGCTGGGTTATTAAGTGCCTATATCATCAAAAAGTTGTACTTTGGCAGGTTAGTCCACTTATCCGTACCTTTTTTTATTGCTTCTATTATGATAGTGGCCATCTTGGTGCATAACTTGTCTGCCGTTGTGCTCTGTTTCCACCAGCCTTTCACAATCCATAATATGTTAAATGAAGGATTATGTTTTCAAACATAAAATATATTTATTTTATCAGTGAGTGAGCTCTACCACGTATAAGCTACGGGAAAGCTTGAGTGCTAAAAACACTGCACTGGTGTTGTGTTAGGAATTTTTATACTTATTTTTTCGAAAGAATTTTTTATACTTACACCTCCATAGACAACTTCCTAAATAGTACTTTTTTTCTAAAAAAATACTATTTAAGAAGTTGCCTCATGACAGTCGGATCTTTTCAACATGGATTTAAGCAAACATACATATTTTGTTGGGGCGTTCCCTACTTGCGATGCGTTGCATCGCCCGAATGCAATGAAAAATTGGCAAGGGCCGCTACATTGCAGCCTGGATGTAGTTCAAAATTTGCAAGGGTTCTCGCATGAAGAACGCATGCGGGTAATTAAGCTAGTTCCGCTGCATCACCGTCCGAATGCAGTCCAAAATTTACAAGGGTTCTCGCATAATGGATGCATGCAAGTAAAGAAGTTAGTCCAAAAGAGATTGCAACGGAAGTTGCGGAATGATAATTGGAATATTGGCACTTTAACTGGAAAGTTGATGGAGATAGTGGATACGATGGAAAGAAGGAAGATTCATATACTATGTCTTCAAGAGACTAAATGGGTTGGAGAAAAAGCAAGGGAGATTGAAAAGACAGGTTTTAAACTTTGGTATTCAGGTAAAGATAAGGGTAGAAACGGTGTTGGAGTGGTTGTTCATAAGGATTTAAAGGATTGCATGGTTGAGGTGAAAAGATTCGGGGATCGAATTATTTTGCTAAAATTGGTGCTTGAAGAAGAAATTCTGAATATCATCTCAGTTTATGCACTGCAAATTGGTTTAGATGAAAAGACTAAACAAGCTTTTTGGGAGGATTTGGATAAGAGTCTACAAGGAATCCCACAAAGAGAGATGATTTGCATCGGTGGAGATCTTAATGGACATGTGGGAAAAGATGCTTCAGGGCATGCTAGTGTTCTTGGAGGACATGGTTTTGGGGATAGAAATGAAGAGGGAAAAGCCATCCTGGATTTTGCAATGGCATATGATCTTTTCATAGCAAACACTATCTTCAGGAAGAGGGAGGAACATTTAATTACTTCTAAGAATGGGCCAACTAGAACACATATAGATTACTTTACGTTGATGAGAAGAGATAGGTTGTGTTGTAAAGACTGCAAAGTAATCCCAGGAGAGAGTTTGACAACCGAACATCGTATGTTAGTCTTGGATGTACAAATGAAAGGGTTGGTAAAGAAAAGGAGGGTTTCTAAGATAACTAGAACTAGATGGTGGAATCTTCCACTGAAGCAAGCGAGCTTTAGGGAGAAGGTTTTAGAAGACTTATCTTGGGATTGTAGGGGTAGTGCAAACGAGATGTGGGAGGCGGTAGCGTCTTGTATCTGAAAGGTAGCCAAAGAAATGCTAGGCGAGTCAAAGGGAGGAGCTCCATGTCAAAAGGAGGCTTGGTGGTGGTGTGAAGGGGTGCAAGAGAAGCTAAAAATAAAAAGAGCTTGCTTTAAAGCTATGTCTAAGGATAGAACAGAGGAAATTGTCACAAACTACTAAATAGCGAAGAAGGAAGCAAAGAAGGCCGTAAGCGAAGCCAAGTCAAAAGCTTATGAAGTTTTGTATAAAAATCTCGATTCTAAGGAGGGACAGAAGGATATATTCAGGTTAGCCAAAGCAAGAGAAAGAAAAACCAAAAACCTTTCTCAAGTGAGATGCATTAAGGATGAGGAAGGTCATGTGCTTGTTACTCAGAAGGATATAAAGACTAGATGGGAGCAGTACTTCCATAAACTTTTCATTGGGGAAGGAAATAGAAATATCACTTTGGGTGATCTAGCTTGTAGTGAAAGTTACTTGAATCGTGCATGCTATAGACGGATACAAAGAAAGGAAGTAGAAGAGGCTTTGAAGGTTATAAGACCTGGAAAAGGTGTAGGACCGGATGATATCCCTGTAGAAGTATGGAGAGTTTTAGGTGAGCGTGGTTTGACTTAGCTTATGAATCTATTCAATATTATTTGGCGAAGCAAGAAAATGCCTGAAGATTGGAGGAGGAGTCTCGTGGTGCCTCTTTATAAGAATAAAGGAGACATTCAAAATTGTTCAAATTATAGAGGTATCAAGCTGATGTGTCACACTATGAAAATTTGGGAACGTGTGATCGAAAGAAGGTTGAGGCAAATTTCCAATGTAAAAGAAAACCAATTCAGATTCATGCCAGGTTGCTCAACGACTGAAGCCATCCATTTGCTTAGGAGAACAATGGAGATTTATAGAGCTAAAAGGAAGAACCTCCACATGATCTTTATTGATTTGGAGAAGGCTTATGATTCTGTCCCACGAGAGATATTGTGGAGAGTGTTGGAGAAGAGACAAATACCTGTCCTATACATTAACCTCATAAAGGACATGTATGATAGGGCTTTATCTTGTGTAAGGGCCCCGTCTGGGAAGACTGGATATTTTGACATCAACATTGGTTTACATCAAGGTTCTGCTTTGAGTCCATTTCTTTTTACTTTGATTATGAATGAGTTGACCAGTCACATTCAGGATGAGTTACCTTGGTGTATGTTATTTGCTGATGATATTGTGTTAATTGACGTGACTAGAGATGGAGTAAATGAGAAGTTTGAGGTCTGGAGACTTGAGTTGGAGACTAAAGGATTTCGTATAAGTAGGGCTAAGACGGAATATATGGAGTGCACCTTTGATGGAAGCAATGGTGAAGGAATCGAGGTAAAGATTGGTGACGATAGCATTCAGAAGAGAGATTCCTTTAGATATCTGGGATTTATTTTGCAACATGATGGGGAAATTGATGAAGATGTTGCTAATAGAATAAATACAGACTGGCTAAAGTGGAGAGGAGCCTCTGCTATTCTCTATCATAAGAAAATTCCTTTAAAGATTAAAGGAAAGTTTTACAAAGCAGCCGTGAGACCTGCTATGCTTTATGGATCTGAATGTTGGCCTGTGAACCATAGACATGTGCAGAGAATAAATGTAGCAGAAATGAAAATGCTAAGGTGGATGTGTGAACACACACGTAAAGATCGGATTCGGAATGATGCAGTCAGAAAGAAAGTTGGTGTAGCTCCGATCGAGGATAAGATGTGAGAAAATCGCTTAAGATGGTTTGGACATTTGCAAAGAAGATCAGCTGATGCACCAGTTAGGAGATGCAAGTGTTGGGATGTTGAGCCGGCTAAAAGAGGGCAAGGACGGCCCAAGAAGTGTTGGAAAGAGACAATACAAAGGGATCTTAGTTTTGTGGATATAAGCCCGGGATTGGCCCAAGATAGGTCTGAATGGAGGCGAAGAATCCATGTAGCCGACCCTACTTAATTGTGGGAAAAGGTTTTGTTGTTGTTGTTGTTGCCTCCATGATCTTTCAAAAATTACAGCCTTTGTGATATATGTAATTAAATCACGACCTTGCTCTGTTCTCCCTAGTAATCCCTACCATTAATATCCACAGGTCAAATGATTAAGTTTGATCAGAAGGGCTGAAAAGTACTAAAAAATACAATAATATCCTCCATATATGATATGAGCTTTTTGGTTCCCTTTCTTCATTCTCCTCCTCCTCCATTCTTTCTTCCTCGTTGAACAACATCATAGCATAGGTAGGATAGGGATTTTGTCGAGGAGACCACAACAAATGAGAATGCTAATGCAAACTAGTGGAAAAATCATCAAGGGTGTGTCAGGGGGAGGTTCCAGGATAAGCTCTACAAGAAGGGTTGAGGGATTGTTGGGGGAACTCTATGGGCAATGGTTCTCCTGGGAGCTCGTGGAAAGGTGTGTACCGGGAGCTTGTTGGTGATTCATCACTCTAAAAGTTGAAAATAGAGTCTTGTTCCCGAGTAAATAGATGCATATTTCCCTTTTTCTTGCACAATTAGCATTCATACATGCATTCATAAAATATGCATTTTAGCATTCACATTTTGCATTAAATAAGAAGCCAAGATCACTTGTAAAATATCCACCTATTAAAATAACACCTTCCTTATAATTCATACAACCTCCAAAATAGGTCTACTCACTTTCAGAATAATACACATTAAAAGACCTTTAAAATGAGACTAATTTCATCCAATTTGGAGCTCGTAGGAAGAAGTTGGGTTTTTGGGCCTCTATGTATACTATATATGTGTATATTTTTGTACTTCTATATTTTTGTATCATATTTGAACTCATCTCCGTATTTGGTCAACATGAAACTTGTAGATCTCATCGAAATCTACAACTTTCATGTTTTGAATTTTTCTAAATTCAGCCTCCTTCTCTCTCTAAACTCATTTCTTCTCTCATCCATTCATAGTTGGCCACGTGACACCCTCTGATTGCGCCACGCGGCTCGCTCGCCTTGCCCTAGCCGCCAGCACCCACAACCGTTGGATCTTCATCCCGATCCAACGGCTGCGCCATCTCCACATGCGCCTTTATTCCCCACCGTCAGATCACTTCCCAACCTTTCGTCGTAGCCGCTCGTTCGCGCCTCTCCCACAGTTTGCCACGTGGCGCATCTTGCGCCTTCCGATCTCGCCCTCATCTCTTGATCCCTGCCGTTCTTTAGCGCTAGATCCTTAGCCATCCGATCAAACCCCTAGGACCATCTCCACCGTTCGCCAGTGCCGCTCCCATAACGCGACGCGTGGCGCATTCAGCGCCTTGGATCGCCTCGCCTCAGATCTAATCACACCCTCTCGTCAGCGCCCTTTCCTCCTCACGCTACGTGGTAGCATCCTGACGCTCAGATCGCCTCGCCTCAGATCAGATCCGAGTCACTCCATGGCGCTTCGATCTAGGCCGTTGGATCACAAGATCCAACGGCCAGGACTTCGTCTCCTACCTCCAGACGACCTCTCTCCCACGTTCTCAGCCTTGCGTAACACTCTACCCCTTTCTATTTTTGCCTCCACTCCAGCCACCCTCGCCGACCGCCAACACCACCACCACCTTCACCACTCTCCCCTCATCATCGCCAACTCCCTCTATTCCCACGACGTCCACCAAAGACGCTCCACTACGACCATGAACCTTGCCTCGTCACCAGCCAACCCATCACCCTCATCCTATAAATCCTCGCCCTCCGGCCACATTCACACCCATCCGCCACCCCAGAGAGAAACCTTGAGCCCAGAGCCATCGATTTGTGACAGAAATCGAGCGATTCTTCGAGCGACGACGGACCTTCTTCTCCGGCGAGACCCACGGCCGCCACCGTCGTGTTGCAGCCTCCTCCGCGAGCTGCGTGAGCTCAGGGCTCTACCGACCCTTCGAGCGACGACCTGAAGCTCAAAATCGAGCTCCAATCCCCTGGTAGCCACTTCCATCTCCCTTCTGATCTTCTTCTTATTTTTCTTCATTTTTCTCCGATTTAATTCACCTTCCACCATAACCTTCTCGCTCAATCATCATCTCGCCGAGCTCCGCAACGGAGCTCCCATCTTCGTGCCACATTTATCTCCCTCCGACAATGCACTTCATCTTTCATCGACGCCAGCTCTGCCACCTGGGCGGAGCACCATCACCGGACACCCCCATTCCCTCGCAGGCCTCGCATCTCGCTTCCCACATCTCCACGCACAGCCCACGTGCTTCGGCTACACCCCTAATCTCTTGCAGGTGACATTCCTTCACTGGCCGGAAGCTCGTCGGAGCTCCTTTCAAACTTCATCGCCATCGAGCTCCAACGCTCCTCCTCCGCTCCTGAAACTACCTGAGGCTTCGCCGCACCGCCGCACATCTTCCGAGATACCTCAGACCCGCCCTCGACCTTCATAGACGCCAGGACAACAGGGCGGAGCAAGCTCCCCTTCGCTGGAGCCCCGCCTTGTCCTCCGCAGGTGGCGGAGGACCGTTGAAGACGAAGTTCAGCCACCGTTGGATCATATTGATCGAACGAACCGAAGCCGGCCACGTGTCCAAGCGCCGGAGCTGCAGAGAGCCATTGGATCACTCTTTGATCCCACGGTCACAATCGCGCCACGTCGTCATCTCTGGAGGAAGCCCATCACCGTTGGATCGACCAGTGATACTACGGACAAAAGCACGCCACGTATCCACCTCGTCCCAGCATCCAACAACCGTTGGATTGTTCTTGATCCGACGGTCGCCATCGCATCACGTCGCTTGGTCCGAGCCCCTTCCCCGACCTCTAGGCTCGAACCACCCGAAGCTTCTTCGAGCCTCGGCCGAACCTCCAGAGCAGCCGAGCCAACGCCCGAGCCTCCGAAGTCCACCGAGCCTAGGGTACCCCACGTGAGTAGCACGTGCGCCCTGGGCAAATTACACTGAGGCCCCGGGAAGTTTCTGAAATTGCAAATCGGTCCCTATGAAGCGCCCCCACGTGAGGAGTACGTGAGCCTGTGGAGAATTTGCATTCCACCCCCCAGCATTCTAGGTAATTGCATAAAGGTCCCTGTCAGCATATTTTATTTTGAGCAATTTTAATTCCTGTATTGCAGTTATACCCCGGTCTTTGCACGCATATTTAGATATCCATATTTCATCATTTTTAAATACCAAAAATTGCATGTTATAGTTTAACTTGTCCTTTATCTTATGTGATACTTGACATATTTTTGTGATATCAGTGGAATTTTTAATTAATTAATTGGTCCATTTCTATCATATTTTGCCCTATTTCACCTTTTAATTAATAACAAAGTCTCTGTAACTCCAAAAATTCCCAAAAAAATCACATTAGCTCTAGGATAATTAGATGCACCTTGCATAAAAATTTCATCTCATTTGCATGCATTTCGAAGCCTAAGTAAATTATTTGGTGATTTCCTTAGTTTATTTTTAAGAGGTTCATTTCACATTAAAATTAAGGTCTGATAATTTTCCTGGATTCTTCATCATTAGATCTATCTAGGATAATTTTTATTCTCAAAAATTTTGTGATTTGGTATTTATTAAAATTAAATTAGTCAAAATTACCCTGCATTCATTTTTAATTCACAGTTGTTCATTTAGTGTCTGAAAATTCGAAAAAAATTAGGGTAGTTTAATTTCATCATATTTCATAACCCGGCCAATTTTCATTATTTTTGGACGTCATTTGAATACTTAATTGATTTATGTTCTAAATTGGCCTGATTTTTGCATGAGTCTTGCATAGAAAATAGAAAAAGACCAAAAAATATTCCTCGAAAATCGAACACTGGAACTTTGCTAAAAATTCACCTAAGGAGACTGTTGGGAAACGTGAATGCGACATTCTATTCCACAGCCCTAGGCTCTCTTATATAGGAGAGTAGCCTATGGGTAAATTACACAAGAAGACTAACAAGAAAATAAAATAACAAAGAGATACAAAATAGACTATGCGTCAACACTCCCCCTCAAGATGGAGCATAGATATCAATCATGCTCAGCTTGGACGCACACTTCTGGAATGTGCCTTTAAATAATGCTTTGGTGAAAATATCAGCAGTCTGATTCTCTGATGTGACGTGAGATGTAGCAATGAACCCTTTCTGAATCATGTCACGTATGTAGTGACAGTCGACCTCAATATGCTTGGTCCTCTCATGAAAAGCTGGGTTATTTGCAATGAACAAGGCGGCCTGATTGTCACATTCCAACATCATAGGAAGAGGTATATCAATACATAGGTCTGCAAGTAAGGACTTTACCCACATCATTTCTGTGCTCGCCTGGGCCATAGCCCTATATTCTGATTCAGCACTGGATCTAGCTACTACTGTCTGCTTCTTGCTCATCCACGAAACTAGAGCATCTCCAACATAGACTGCAAACCCTGATGTTGACTTCCTGTCCTTGGGGCATCCTGCATAGTCTGCATCCGCACATCCTGTAACAGAAATCTCCTTTCCTTTCTTAAATAGCAAGCCTGCACCTGGAGATGATTTTAGATATCTCAGAATCATGTGTATGGCATCCATATGGACCTGGCGTGGTTGCTCCATGAACTGGCTCACACGACTCACTGCAAACTGTATATCAGGTCTAGTGATAGTGACATACAGTAATTTGCCTACCAGTTCTCTGTACCTTCTCTGATCCACCTCTTCTGTGTCATCATCATACAGCTTCATGCTAGGGTCCATTGGTGTCGTAGCAGGTCGACACCCTAGCATACCTGTCTCACTCAGTAGATCTGTGACATACTTCCTCTGTGTCATGACTAATCCATATGGATTTCTCGCAAATTCCAGCCCCAGGAAGTATCTAAGGACTCCCAAGTCCTTGGTGACAAACTCGGTTCCCAGCCTTTCCTTTGCTTGCTTAATGCCTTGGTCATCATCACCTGTAATCAAGATATCATCAACATAAACCATGATTATAATGATACCTCTCGCCGTCTTCTGCACGAACAAGGAATGATTAGCATTGGAGCGTTTATATCCTTGTTTCTCAAAGAGGTCTGAAAGCTTCTGAAACCATGCTCTGGGGCTCTGCTTAAGACCATAGATGGCCTTATGCAATCTGCAAACCTTGGAACACTCCCCCTCAACAGCAAAACCAGGTGGCTGTTGCATATAGACTTCCCCCTGCAAGTCTCCATACAAAAATGCATTCTTTACGTCTAGTTGATAGAGTGGCCAGTCTTTAGCAACCGCAACAGATAACAGAATCCGTAAAGTGGAATGACGCGCCACAGGGGAGAAGGTGTCTAGGTAATCTACCCCATATGTCTGCGTGAAGCCCCGAGCAACAAGGCGTGCCTTGTACCTGTCAATGGAACCATCTGCATTGTGCTTAACTGTAAACACCCATTTGCAACTCACCGGGCTAACATCTGGAGGTATAGGAACCAAACTCCAGGTTCCTCTAGACTGAAGTGCCTCCATCTCCTCTTCCATTGCTAGTCGCCATCTAGCATCCTGCATAGCATCATGATGGTTCCGTGGAATTTCTGTAGCTGAAAGTGCCAATGCAAACGTCCTGAATGGTCCAGATAGCCTCTCAAACGACACCACTGCTGATACTGGATACTGGACACAGCTTCTCTTCGGCTTGCGTAGAGCGATTGGAACATTTAGGTCCGCCGTGTATCACCATGCTCCTGTAATGCACCCTGCTGAGAAATGTCGTCAGATCCATCAACATTAATATTCTCATTACATACCATAGGCGAGCTAGTTGACTGGTCAGGACCATGAGCTTGATTCGGCCTTCGGGTGTAATGGAATGGTAACGGAGGTACTATTGATGGTGGTGGCGGTGGTGGTGGTGTTTCAGATGTTGGTGGCGGTTGTGATGTTGGTGGTGCCATGAATACAATGTCAGGGGATATAGGTGGCGGCTGCATCCTCCCAGAATCTGAAAAATACATGATCGATTCAAAGAATGTAACATCTGCACTGATCATATACCGCCGACGCACAGGGTCAAAACACTTGTACCCCTTTTGAGTTCTGGAGTACCCCACAAAGACACACTTGACAGCCCTAGGAGAGAGCTTGTCAGAACCGGGCGACAACTGATGGACAAAGGCAACTGACCCAAACACACGAGGGGTAAGAGTGAACAGATCCTTGTCAGGATAAATCAGTGAGAAAGGAACCTGTTCATTTAAGACAGACGAGGGCATACGATTTATAAGATAACATGCAGTAAGGACTGCATCACCCCAGTATGAATACGGAACATGACTCTGAATGAGAAGTGACCTTGTGACATCAAGAAGGTGACGGTGTTTTCTTTCTGCCACCCCATTTTGTTGAGACGTATGGGCACAGGATGTTTGGTGAACAATTCCTTTAGAGGAGTAGTAGTTGGCAAGATTATTGGTGCATAACTCTAAGGCATTGTCACTTCTCATAATTTTGACAGTTGTGGAAAAAACATTCTGAATCTCATTTAGAAATTTAATAATAATATTTCCAGCTTCAGATTTATTTTTCATTAGAAATACCCATGATGCTCTTGAGAAATCATCCACAAAAACAATGTAAAACCTGTGCCCCTGATGATCGGGAACACGACTTGGACCCCAGACATCAACATGAAACAACTCAAATTTGGAGTTACTACTCCGACCTTGACTACTGGGAAACGATGACCTGTGATGTTTTCCCAACTGACACGCCTCACACTGGATAGGTGTGTGAGAAAAACTATAAGGTAAGACAAGACGCAACTTCTGAAGCGGTAGATGACCAAAACGCAGATGCCACAGGAGGGAAGATACTTGTCCAGCGGGAGAAGATGTGATTCCGGCAAATGGGGTCTGGTTCAGACGATAGAGGCCTCCTTGCTCATAGCCATGACCAATCACGTTGCCCGTACGGATGTCCTGAAAAATCAAGGAAGATGGATCAAAAATAGCTCGACATTGGAGATCCTTCGTAATCTGACTGATTGACAAAAGATTCATAGAAAAATGCGGTGCATGTAAAACATTCTTGAGCTGCATAGAGGATGTTAATCTAATCTCCCCCTGACCCGTGATGGGGGAATGTGTGCCATTGGCAATCACTACTGTCCGTCCTGGAGGGATCTGAGTATATCCTGAAAGTAGACTCTGGTCGCCACATAGATGATGTGTAGCACCTGAGTCCATGATCCATGGCAATGTATCCGATCTACTACTATGAAGTGCAAGTGTACTACCTGAAGTACTCGTAGAGGCAGACGCAGAAGCAGAAGCAGCAACATCAGTATGACTCTCTGTCGTCTGTGCTGGGCCAGATGGTGGGATAATGCCCCTGAGGCGGGCAACCAGATCATCAAAACGTTGATCCAGTGAAGCAGCAGAAGGAGGCTCTATTTGCTCAGCAACTCGTGCAGATGCAGGAAATCCATGCTTTGAGTAGCATGTGTCCTCAGTATGTCCGATACGGTGACAATATGAGCATGTAGGCCTAGTGCGACCACCCCTTCCACGGGGAGTACGTCCACGGCCCTGGTAATGAGAACCACAGCCCCTGTTAGCCGCCATGGCTGAGGGATTCTGACTAGCAGCTGCTGAAGGTACAGTTATCCTACTCAATCTGTGAAAAGCCTCCTCCATGGGAGGAATAGTTGAGTCCGCCAAGATCTGTGAACGTGCGGCCTCATACTCTGGATCAAGTGCTGCGAGAAACACGCCCACCATCGTTGCATTCCTGTATGTTTTCTGCTGCTCTGGTGTGGCGGTAAGAGGCATGAAGCTGTGAAGCTTCTCAAACATTCCTCTCAAAGATGTATAGAGGGAATGTAACGGGCGTCCATTCTGCTTTATCGTGAATATATCATGTTGTAGTTGCAGGATCTTCGTCTCATTCTTTGCCTGAGAATAGGTCGCTGCGAGGATGTCCCACATGTCTTTGGCTGTGGGTTGATGTAGAATGTCATTGGCTATTTCAATAGCCAATGTGCCAGACAGCCACACCTTGGCATATGCGTCGTCTGCCTCCCATGAGGCATGAACTCCAGTCTTCTCTACAGGCTCGGGCTCTGTGAGAATATGCTTCTTGCCCGTGGACTTCATCATACTCATGAACTGCATTGCCCACAGTTCATAGTTCGTACCATCCATCTTGACGATGGGCGCTGGACCACGAAAAGCGCCCATAGATGGGGTATCTGCCTTGCTTTCTGACATACTGAAGACTGGAGCGTATGACAATGGATAATATTTGTCTACAATGACATAGACGGGACTAGTTGCATGTGTAGACCTCAAGCAACTATCCCCATGGATCTGCGCGCGCTACAAACCGTACGCGCACAGACTTTACACGCAGTTTGTAACCCTCACGCGCTGGAGATGATGTGCGCACTTGGAGATGATGTGCGCTGGAGGTGCTGCTCCTTCCTGATGCCCTAGCGCAGCAGCAGATGCCGCAAATGCGCTTGGAGATGACGCAGCAGCAGATGCTGCAGATGGAGCAGCAGACGCCGCAGTTGATGCTGCAGTGAGCAGCACAGGAGGCGCCCTAGATCACCGCGGATCGGCGGAGAAGAAGGGCCTGGCGGCGCCGAGAGAGAGAGGGAGAGAAGAGGGCCGGCGGGTGGGGATGGGTAGGTTTAGGGTTTCGAGAACTCCGGCCTAGGACCGTCGCTCTGATACCATGTTGGGAAACGTGAATGCGATATTCTATTCCACAGCCCTAGGCTCTCTTATATAGGAGAGTAGCCTATGGGTAAATTACACAAGAAGACTAACAAGAAAATAAAATAACAAAGAGATACAAAATAGACTATGCGTCAACAGAGACAGATGCCTCCCTAGTTCGACCTTGGACTTCACCAAGTAAAAAACAATTTTGCCACTCGAAATTAACTTGATTAAATTAAAAGTGGTTTTTGATATCTGCTCTAATTATCCGACTGCAACGAACGATATAAATTAATTTGAACATTAATTTGCTCGAATTAACAAGGGTAGCGGGAGTGGTTATCAAAATGGCGCCGTTGCCGGGGAGGGACGGCTTATGTTAAATTACAGTGAAATTCTGATTGTTTGATCTTCTATCCCCGGGTAGTCTCACCCCCGGTTTTTCTTGTGAATATTTCTCTGTCTTTTAATTTTTTGCATTTATGAGTCGTTCTTTATCTGACCTCAAAATTTTTTTTGTGCGAGGAACGCGAGGTGTCGAAGACACTTCGAGGAATCGACATTTTTCTTTGAGGGATTTGAGAGAACTTGTGCTTTTATTTATTTCCATATTTTTTCGCATCATTTCCAGCGGTTCCCGTTTGGTTTCTCGCATGTGTAAAAATAGTGGAACCGTGTCCCCGTGTGCTGTGTGGTTTGAATTGTAACTTAGGCTTGCACTAGCGGCTCCTCGAGCCACTTTAGGAATTGCTTGTGTTCGTAATTTTTAGGACCACACATACACTTAAAAGACGCACCTAGACCGCAGATCTAGCCAAATTGAACATGTTCTTCACTCGCTAATAGAACTGCCTGTCTAGGAGCGGATTTTGTCGTCTGCATTTGCATGTAGTGTAAAAATTTCAATTCTGTTTTGCATCCTGCATACAAGCGAAGGGATCACTGTAAGTCTTCTCAACTCAGTATACGCATCATTGTTTTTCGTGCATCGACTTTTCTCGATTTCCCCCTCTGTTTTTCAAACTTAAATTAAACGGAAATTGGGACTGGACGATAGGTGTGCTGTGTGGTTGGACTAATCAGTGAGAACTTAACTTAAAACCGAGACTGCTAACATTATTGACCAAAAAAATTGATAAAATTGGAAAATTGTTTGCGGGAGACTAATCCCCGACCTTGTTTTCAGGCTGAGTGAGGGTACTTGAGTGTGCGTGAACACCTTAAGGCAGAGCCCAAATCCCCGCCTTCCATATCACGAGCCAACTGATCAGAGCAAATATCACGAGTTGAATATTTTTAGATTCACTGACTAGTACCAAGTTGCCTCTGCCTGTTTATAGGTAGTCAAGGGTGAACCAGCGGTACTTCGCGACAAATTGCTAGTAACCCTTCGGGGCGAAGTCCCAGCCTTGTCAGCCTCCACCTGCTTGCAGGTAGATAGGGGCATGGTCTTTGATTCCATCAACTTGGGATAGGAGCGAAGAAAGGAAGGACCGGCGGTATCTTAGGCGACAGGTTACACAGGGGAGACGCATCCGGCTCTGAGCCGACTTCCCTCTAGGCCGCGTAAATCCTTACTATCTTGCTTGAAAAATCACACTTAAAATTAACAAGATAAATTGGACTCGGTTTCGAGTCCTTCACTGTGTTGAGTGTGAATCCAGGGTCTTGGATTGAATTGCTTGCTTCAGGTAGGAGTAAAATCCTATATTTACTTATAACTCCCGACTCTTCTCGCCACCTCAAAATGACTGACTGGGGGAATATCGACATATTATTCGCCAACCTCTCTTTGAGTCCCTCACGAAAATCATCTTTACCGGCCCAAGCGCACCTTGGACCACCCAGGACTCATGACCCTCTTGAGTTCTGGATCCCTCACACCCAGGGTGGTTACTCTCTAACCAACCCTTTCATCTCCTCTGAACTTACCGAGGAAGACCATTGCCTCGGTAAGAATCCCTTCCTTGGTTCTTCCTCTAACACAAGCCCTGTTTCATACCCAGGACTAGAGGACAAGATGCCACCAAAGCAAGCCCCAGATGAGAAAAACCAAGATGATCCACTCCAGCAAGTATTGGCTCGCCTCGCCACAGTCGAAGAAACGAATGCGACTCTTACAGCAAGAATGGGACAAATCATTGCGGCATGAGGAATCGACCGACCAATGGTTGATGCCTATAACCCAACAGAGAATGAGATACAAAGTTGGTTGGTACCAGCGGTTCCCGCCGAAGCATTTGAGCTTAAGCCCCATTTCCTTAGCCTGCTACCGAAGTTCAACGGAAATGCCCACGAAGAACCATATGCCTTCCTTCGAGACTTCGAGCTGGTTTGCAACAACCTTAGCCATCCTAGGGTTGGGCAGGATTACATTCGACTGAAGGCCACCCCTTTTGCCTTAGGAGATAAGGCAGCACATTGGCTGAAGAACCTAGCGGTGATATGTACAACTTGGATGCAGTTCAAGGACTTATTTCTGAAGAAGTTCTACCCTCTCAGTAGGACTAACCAAATGAGAACAAAAATTGCCAGTTTCTCCCAGGGACCCAGTGAACCATTCCATGATGCTTGGGATAGGTTTAATGACCTAATTCAGAAATGTACCTGCCACGACATTTCTAAAGCAATCTTAGTCCAGACCTTGTTCTGTGGTTTAACCCCGGAGATGCAGGGGTTAGTAAGTGCCGCCTGTGGAGGAAGATATCTGAATAAGAATGAGAATGCTGTATGGAAGATATTAGAGCAGATGGCGGAAATCGGCAGGTCGCAGGCCACCAGAGGCTATCAGTTGTCTAGCTCGATCTTATGTAATGAGACAACCCGCAGGACTGTAGCGGATCTGACAGAGGACCTCATTCCCAACATGGGGATGATTGCTGATAAGTTAACCATGGTCGAGCAGATCCACAAGAGAGTCACTGACCTTGAGTCTCTCTCGCGTCTACCGAAGCAAGTAGAGGAACTTTCTGAGAAGGTAGCTAAGATAAAGCTACCTGCCCCTTCTGCACCACCTGTACCTGTACATCGAGTCTTGTACAGGAACAGGCATCGGGGCCTCAGAATGGCTGGGATCAGACTTACACCCAGCAGGACCAGCATGCACCCCCACAAGTGGAGATTGGATACGAGGAGCCTCCGCAGGTGTTCGAGATCAACGGGCTTTGGTATAGTCGTGACCCCATCGTCAGACAAGCGGAAATGGGGAATGGTCAGTCTCACCTACCATTCCCAGCTTACCAAGAAACCAGGTCCGGCCCTGCACCACGCTTTGTTTAGTCCCGGCCCGAACAAGGGTACCAGCCTCAGCAGCACCAGCAGTAGCAGCGCGCATTCCAGCAGAGTCCGTCCCAGCAGCATCAGCAGTATCGACATGGTCAACAGGGCCAGTACAGAACCTCGTCTGCAAGTCAGCATCACCAGCCAGCTCAGCCCACTGAATTGGAGTCCCTCACCTTGGCGATCCAGACCCTGTCTGATAGGGTCCAACAGATCCAGAATGATTACCTGGATATGAGAACCGATCTGAATCGTGTTTCTCGTACCCAGGACCAACAAATGGCGCCAAAGACCCCAATTCCCGCCCAGGTTCAGGCCAACCCGAACAGTCTAAATCAAGGCCAGAACCGACCTCGTGATCAGTTATACTATTTAGATAAGTCTTTATCTGAACATGAAATCCTTTCGTATGATAATGTAAATCATATGTCCCTCAGGAGAGGAAGGACCGTGATCGTACCTGATCGGGCACGAGCACTGAAGGAAGGAGCCGCCAAGTCTCTGCCTGAGGAGAACTTGGAGGAAGAAGAGGAGCAGCACCACCGTCACCACCGCTGGGAGAAGAAGAGGACTTCTGGGTCCTCGAAACAGCAAACCCGCATCATTAGTGAGTCCGACGAAACTGATGAAGAGCCCGCACCTCCATCTGAGGAGGATCGTCCGGAAGAAGCGGAAGATGCATCATCGGTTTTGCCCCAGTATGTTTCTTTTTGTCCGAGTCAGAGTTCGAGTCTGTTTCAGAGTCCGAGTCGTGTACATAACTCAGTTCCAGCTTTCAATGAAAAAAATTCAGTTTCAGAACATGAGTTAGAGTAAATAATCCCTTTTCCTCGAGCTCTTACGGGTGGAAAGAAGAAATTCAAAAAAATCCAAAAAGATGACCCTGAGATGGCCGAGTTCTGCAACAAATACATCAAGGTGACAATCCCCTTTTACAAGTACGTGGAAATGACTCCTGCATTTCAGAAATACCTTAAGGTGAGATGCACACCTACTAGGGTTAGAAGGAAGACCAAAAGCCGTGTTGAGAAACACGTTCTGTCAGTAGCCACGACTTGTGCAATAAAGAACTCGTTTCCAAGGAAACGAAGAGACATGGGTGCACACTATGTAGTGAGTCATGTTGATGACATCGCGTTTGCACGCACTCTCCTGGACAATGGTTCCTCAATTAACCTAATGCCTACAACCCTCTATGAGGGACTTAATCTCGGACCTCTTAGGAAATCTAGAGCCCTCCTGCAGTTCGCTGATAAATCAACCAACAGGTCCCAAGGAGAATTGAGGAATGTTGTGATCAAAGTCGAGGGGCAAGAATACATGGTGGATTTCACTATCCTAGATATGGAAACCCCTTGTAATTGGAGAGACTCCCAGATCATCTTAGGCAGGCCCTTCCTCAGGACAACAGGGGCCTTGTTTGATGACAAGATCGGGAAGATCCAGTTCCAAACTCCAGGCGGAGATGAGGAACTAGAGATGAAGCAAACCAGATGGCAGAGACCGGATTCCGAATCTAGTACCGAGTACTCTTCGTCCGAAGCAAACCGCGACCATGTAGACACAGTTGGGCCATGGAGACAGAACCAAGCCAGCATCGATGAGTCCCTCCCCTCCGGAGATGATCCAGTGCATGAGTCAGTTTACGAGATCCTCAGAGACGAGTACAGCTCGGGACCTGCATCCCCCTACATCTTCGATGACTTGGAAGCCCAGCTGGGCTTGTCAGTCCTTCCCTCTTTAGGATAATCAGAAGATGTGGATGAAGAGTCGGACGTGGCTTTCGCCGATTACATGGAGACCTTTGACGATCCGACTCCAGAGCCAAATAATTTGGTGGCAGCTATTACAGTGAAAGATCCAGCCACTTCCAACACTCAGCCAGATTCAATTGAGCCAGATTTCCTAGATGATCACACCTTACCTGAGCTCAAACCTTTATCCACAACACTGAAATACGCCTTCCTTGCGGGCCAGGAAAAGAAATATCCGGTCATCATCAGTTCGCGATTGACCGAGGAGAAGGAATCTCGCTTGCTAGAGATCCTGGAGAAAAACCGCAAGGCGATAGGCTGGAGCATTTCCAATCTCCACGGGATAAATCCGCTCTGTGTTCGCACCATATCTACTTGGAGAATGAAGCGAAACCCTCTCGTGAATTCCAACGTCGGTTGAATCCAAATTTACGAACGGTAGTGAAGAAGGAGATAGAGAAATGGTGCAACGCGGGTTTTATTTATCCCATCTCCGACTCGAAATGGGTGTCCCCGATACATGTGGTCCCGAAGAAGTCGGGAATTCAGACGACCACCAACGAGGATGGAGAGGAGATCGTGACGAGAGTGCCCACGTTGTGGCGCGTCTGTGTGGATTACAGACGCTTGAATGCCGCGACGAAGAAGGATCATTTTCCCTTACCATTCATTGATCAGATCCTAGAGAGACTAGCGGGGAAAGAATACTTCTGTTTTTTGGATGGGTTCTCGGGCTACAATCAAGTAGCCATAGCTCCAGAGGACCAAGAGAAGACCACGTTTACATGCCCCTTTGGTACCTATGCCTTCAGGCGCATGCCCTTTGGGTTATGCAATGCTCCGGGTACTTTTCAAAGGTGCATGATTGCTGTATTCGCTGAAATGGTCGGTGAATTCCTGGAAGTCTTCATGGACGACTTCTCGGTCCACGGTGATTCCTTCGATTCTTGTCTTAGGAATCTGGATCGAGTCCTCAAACGATGTTGTGAGGTTAATCTGGTGCTCTCCTGGGAGAAAAGTCACTTCATGGTGACGGAGGGCATTGTGTTGGGGCACGTCATCTCCAAGAGAGGAATGGAGGTTGACCCTGCCAAGGTGGATGTGATCAGACGACTCCAGCCACCAACCAACGTCAAGCAGTTGCGGTCGTTCCTCGGGCATGTTGGATTTTATCGAAGATTCATTAAGGATTTTTCTAAGATTGCCCGACCGCTAACTGAGCTTTTAGGCAAAGACATGGAGTTTGTTGTTGATCACAAATGTCTTGAAGCCTTTAAGCTATTGTAAGGAATGATCATGGACGCACCTATCCTACAAGTCACAGATTGGTCTCTACCTTTTGAGATTATGACAGATGCCTCAGATTTTGCTGTTGGGGCTGTGTTAGGACAGAGAAGGGATGGCGTCCCATTTGCAATTCACTACGCAAGTAAAGTGCTTGATACCGCTCAGCATAACTATACAGTTACGGAAAAGGAGATGCTTGCGGTAGTGTTTGCCTTGGACAAGTTCAGATCTCACTTAATTGGATCCAAGGTAATTGTGTTCACTGACCACACGGCTCTACGGTATTTGATGGAGAAGAAGGATGCGAAGACGCGTCTTATTCGGTGGATTTTACTTATCCAGGAATTTGATTTGGATATTCGTGATAAACTTGGAAAGAAGAATGTAGTAGCCGATCATCTTTCTCGTCTCGAAGATCTTAATACTTCCGAGGATTCACCAATTCGAGACTCCTTCCCTGATGAGTCGATTTTTGTTGTCGACTCACTTTCATGGTATGCCAACATCGTGAACTTTCTTGTCTCCAAGAAGGTTCCCGAGGGTTGGCCCAAGAACCACATCGACCGACTTAAGTCGGATGTGAGACACTACCATTGGGAGGATCCGATCCTTTTCTTTGAAGGACCGGATTGTGTCTGGAGACGGTGTATTCCTCTGGAGGAATACCAGAGTGTCCTTTCTTTATGCCATAGCTTGGAGGCAGGGGAACACCATTCCGGGAAGAGGACCGCATAGAAGGTACTTCAGTGTAGTTTCTACTGGCCGACTCTGTTTCGCGATGCCATCACCTTTGCGAAGTCGTGTCCAGTATGTCAGAGAATGGGAGGAACCGTTGGTCCCAAGGATGAGATGCCAATGCAGCCGGTCATCATTTGTGATGTCTTTGACGCCTGAGGCATCGACTTCATGGGCCCATTCCCTGTTAGCCACGGGTTTGAGTACATCCTTCTTGCGGTAGATTATCTATCCAGGTGGGTGGAGGCTATCCCAACCCGAGCCGCAGACAGCAGAACTGTCTGTAAATTCATCAGAGATCATATCATCTCTAGGTTCGGGATTCCCAAAATGATGATATCAGATGGGGGTAGCCACTTTGTGAACCGGGAGGTGAAGAAACTCCTAAAGGACTACGGCATCGAACACCATGTCGCTAGCCCTTACCACCCACAAACTAATGGTATGGCTGAGGTGTCGAATCGGGAGGTGAAGACTATATTGCAAAAGCTTGTCCGCCCAGACAGGAAGGATTGGTCTCAGATCTTGGATCGGGTCTTATGGGCGTATAGGACAGCTTACAATACACCGCTAGGAACCTCCCCTTTCCGAATGGTATTCGGAAAGCCGTACCATTTGCCCGCAGAATTAGTGCATAAATTAGAATAGGCAATTAAGAAGGTCAATTGGAACACGCACCTTGGGCAGAGACAGAGAGAAATGGATCTGAATGAGCTTGTGGAAGTCAGAAACCGCGCATATAACAACAGTTTGGTGTACAAGGACAAGGTGAAGCGTTGACATGATAGATATATCAGACGAAAGACCTTTGTTCCTGGACAGAAGGTATGGTTGTTTAATGCAAGTCTGAAGACCTTCCAAGGCAAATTGAAATCCAAGTGGACGGGCCCATTCATTGTCCAAGCGGTGCATGATAGAAGATGTGTTGAGATCTCAGATCTCGTAGATAACGCATCGACATCCCTTGTGAATGGACAACTGTTAAAACACTTCGTCGAATCCAATGAGCAGTTAGTCCATATTGAGGAGATTGTGTTTATGCACGAGACAGATTCAACAGATACACCTCGAGCCGCGCAGGAGACCTTGCCGCAATGAGCTCCAGCCATCAGCAGCATCTTGAAAGATTCAGACCGACTCACTTGTATATACCATCATTTCTGTACATTCTGTCCTTTCCCTCCCGCGACTTTAGTAACTCATCCCAGCTTCATTTATCTCTATCTTGGACTATACTTAGGATGACCAGATCTTAAGTATAGGGGGGATGAGCCACCTGAGTCTGTTCTCTGTAAATCCTCTAGATCACATCGGTTCTCATACTCATTCATGTCCTATACTCAGGCTGACCAAAGCCTGAGTATAGGGGGAACCGATGCCCACCTTGTATATATTCATCCATTTCCCCTCTTACCCTCGTCCGCCCCATTTTTGATCTTCTTCTACACTTAGGCTGTCAAGAGCCTGAGTATAGGGGGCGGTGCGACTTCTATACGATTTGTAATTTTAGCTCTCCTACACTTAGTCTGAGCTATGTCTTTTTAGTCGCTTTTCGTGCTCTGAGAACATAGCACACGCTAAGTATAGGGGGGCGTGTATATATTACATATATACTTTACCCATAGCTCGTACTATCGCGTATTTTCGCGTATTTTTGTATATATTATGCAATAATTATGAGGGGGGGATTTGAGAAAATATTTTGTAAAATACACTTGTATAATACTCGTAAAATACTTGTATCATAGGAGGTATACCAGTGTGTCAAAAAAATTGAAAATAAGGCTTCTTATTTACTCTTGCACATCATCTCTGCATCTGAAAAGAAAAAGAGTCTTGCATTTCATATTCATAGCATGTCATCTGCACCTCTCATCTACATATCTTGCATATGCAAGGTGAAAAGTTAGTGGGTTCTGAACCAAGTTATGAACTTATGAGTAGATATTGAGGATGGACTAGATTTGACCTTAATCCACCTAATTTCAGAGGAACCTTATAGGAACTGGAGTTAAGATTTCTCAGGTCAAGTGACTTAATTCTTTGAGTCCGCAAGTTTATGTTCACATGTCATCTTGATTAGTCTAAGTAGAACATCTCGAGCACACGCATGATTCTTTTAGACAGTGACCTAACTTGGACAAGCACAATGCACGTAGCTCTTCATTGATGAGGTGGTGAGGAGGTAGAATCCTTTAGCTTGGAGTAGCACACGGGTGGAAACATCCGTCCTCCTCTAGGGAGGGGAGTGCATCTCAACCTAGTCCGGTGGTGTTGAAGTCTAAGGACAGGACGCCGTGGGTTGCAATAATGCTTCAAAAGAGGGATAGTCTACTGGCTCAAGAGGAAAAACTGCTGATGTACATGCTGCACCTTGTATATAGTGGTATAAAAAAAAGCAAAAACTCCAAAAAAATCAGACAGGTCCAAGTAAAAATAAAATACCTGTCGGAGTATGTATATTAGCAAAGAAATGCAGCTGGATGACTTGGCTACACTGGTCAGGCATCCCGGGATAGGTAGCTACACTGGCTACCGTCCATTCTTTTCTCTATCCCCTCCTCTTGAGCTGGTCGCACTTGAACTTAGAAGGGAATACCCCGTTCCTCGAGGAAAGAGTTACTGGACCGGGTTATTGAGTTACCTTGTTAGAGGAGGCTGGTTTTGAGCCATTTCTGAAGTGGAGAGTTACATTTCACTTACACATTGCAAGTAAGAATCATAGTTATCAGAAATTTACGTTTGAGGATTTGTTCTGACCTGACTATTGAGGAGTCTTGAATAGAAGACTTGTGGAACTTGAAGTCTGTTAGGTCTTAAGTTCTGGTCCCGATGAGGTTCCGCCACACAATTAATCCAAAGGTCGAGTCAAACTCCATTTTCAACTATTGTTCATGACCTTGGTATGGAACCCAAAATCATTTCACTCTTGCATTTCATTTAGTTGCTCGGGGACGAGCAAGGTTTAAGTATAGGGGGTTGATGAATATGTGATTCATCACTCTAAAAGTTGAAAATAGAGTCTTGTTCCCGAGTAAATAGATGCATATTTCCCTTTTTCTTGCACAATTAGCATTCATACATGCATTCATAAAATATGCATTTTAGCATTCACATTTTGCATTAAATAAGAAGCCAAGATCACTTGTAAAATATCCACCTATTAAAATAACACCTTCCTTATAATTCATACATCCTCCAAAATAGGTCTACTCACTTTCAGAATAATACACATTAAAAGACCTTTAAAATAAGACTAATTTCATCCAATTTGGAGCTCGTAGGAAGAAGTTGGGTTTTTGGGCCTCTATGTATACTATATATGTGTATATATATGTGTGTATATTTTTGTACTTTTGTATTTTTGTATCATATTTGACCTCATCTTCGTCTTTGGTCAACATGAAACTTGTAGATCTCATCGAAATCTACAACTTTCATGTTTTGAATTTTTCCAAATTTGGCCTCCTCTCTCTAAACTCATTTCTTCTCTCAGCCATTCATAGCTGGCCACGTGGCGCCCTCTGATTGCGCCACGCGGCTCGCTCCCCTTGCCCTAGCCGCCCGCGCCCACAGCCGTTGGATCTTCATCCCGATCCAACGGTTGCGCCATCTCTACGTGCGCCTTTATTCCCCACCGTCAGATCACTTCCCAGCCTTTCATCATAGCCGCTTGTTCGTGCCTCTCCCACAGTTTGCCACGTGGCGCATCTTGCGCCTTCCGATCTCGCCCTCATCTCTTGATCCCTGCCATTCTTTAGCGCTAGATCCTTAGCCATCCGATCAAACCACTGGGACCATCTCCACCGTTCGCCAGCGCCGCTCCTATAACGCGACGCGTGGCGCATTCAGCGTCCTTGATCGCCTCATCTCAGATCTAATCACACCCTCTCGTCAGCACCCTTTCCTCCTCACGCCACGTGGTAGCATCCTGACGTTCAGATCGCCTCGCCTCAGATCAGATCCAAGCCACTCCATGGCGCTTCGATCTAGGCCGTTGGATCACAAGATCCTATGGTCAGGACTTCGTCTCCTACCTCCAGACGACCTCTCTCCCACGTTCTCAGCCTTGCGCAACACTCTGCCCCTTTCTATTTTCGCCTCCACTCCAGCCACCCTCGCCGACCGCCAACACCACCACTACCTTCACCACTCTTCCCTCATCATCGCCAACTCTCTCTATTCCCACGACGTCCATCAAAGACGCTCCACGATGACCATGAACCTCGCCTCGTCACCAGCCAATCCATCACCTTCATCCTATAAATCCTCGCCCTCCGACCACATTCACACCCATCCGCCACCCCAGAGAGAAACCTTGATCCCAGAGCCATCGATTTGTGACAGAAATCGAGCGATTCTTCGAGCGACGATGGGCCTTCTTCTCCGGCGAGATCCACGGCCGCCACCGCCGTGCTGCAGCCTCCTCCGCGAGCTGCGTGAGCTCAGGGCTCTACCGAGCCTTTGACCGACGACCTGAAGCTCAAAACTGAGCTCCAATCCCCAGGTAGCCACTTTCATCTCCCTTATGATCTTCTTCTTATTTTTCTTCATTTTTCTCCGATTTAATGCACCTTCCACCATAACCTTCTCGCTCAATCATCTTCTCGCCGAGCTCCGCGACGGAGCTCCGATCTTCACGCCACATTTATCTCCCTCCGACAACGCACTTCATCTTTCATCGACGCCAGCTCCGCCACCTGGGCGGAGCACCATCACCAGACACCCCCATTCCCTCGCAGGCCTCGCATCTCGCTTCCCACATCTCCACGCACAGCCCACGTGCTTCGGCTACACCCCTAATCCCTTGCAGGTGACATTCCTTCACTGGCCGGAAGCTCGTCGGAGCTCCTTTCAAACTTCATCGTCATCGAGCTCCAGCGCTCCTCCTCCGCTCCTGAAACCACCTGAGGCTTCGCCGCTCCGCCACACATCTTCGGAGATACCTCAGACCCGCCCTCGACCTTCATAGATGCCAGGACAACAGGGCGGAGCAAGCTCCCCTTCGCCGGAGCCCCGCCTTGTCCTCCGCAGGTGGCGGAGGACCGTTGAAGACGAAGTTCAGCCACCGTTCGATCATCTTGATCGAACGGACCGAAGCCAGCCACGTGTCCAAGCACCGGAGCTGCAGAGAGCCGTTGGATCTCTCTTTGATCCCACGGTCACAATCGCGCCACGTCATCATCTCTGGAGGAAGCCCATCACCGTTGGATCGACCAGTGATCCTACGAACAAAAGCACGCCACGTAGCCACCTCGTCCCAACATCCAGCAACCGTTGGATTGTTCTTGATCCGATGGTCCCCATCGCGCCACGTCGCCTGGTCCGAGCCCCTTCCCCGACCTCTAGGCTCGGACCACCCGAAGCTTCTCCGAGCCTCGACCGAACCTCCAGAGCAGCCGAGCCAACGCCCGAGCCTCCGAAGTCCATCAAGCCTAGGGTACCCCACGTGAGCAGCACGTGCGCCCTGGGCAAATTACACTGAGGCCCCGGGAAGTTTCTGAAATTGCAAATCAGTCCCTGTGAAGCGCCCCCACGTGAGGAGCTCGTGAGCCTGTGGAGAATTTGCTTTCTACCCCCCAGCATTCTAGATAATTTCATAAAGGTCCTTGTCAGCATATTTTATTTTGAGCAATTTTAATTCATGTATTGCAGTTATACCCCTGTCTTTGTACGCATATTTAGGTGTCCATATTTCATCATTTTTAAATTCCAAAAATTGCATGTTGTAGTTTAACTTGTCCTTTATCATATGTGACACTTGCCATATTTTTGTGATATCAGTAGAATTTTTAATTAATTTATTTATCCATTTCTGTCATATTTTGCCCAATTTCACCTTTTAATTAATAACAAAGTCTCTGTAACTCCAAAAATTCCCAAAAAATCACATTAGCTCTAGGATAATTAGATACACCTTGCATAAAAATTTCATCTCATTTGCATGCATTTCGAGGCCTAAATAAATTATTTGGTGATTTCCTTTGTTTATTTTTAAGAGGTCATTTCACATTAAAATTAAGGTCTGATAATTTTCCTGGATTCTTCATCATTAGATCTATCTAGGATAATTTTTATTCCCAAAAATTTTGTGATTTGATATTTATTAAAATTAAATTAGTCAAAATCACCCTGCATTCATTTTTAATTCACAGTAAGTTCATTTAGTGTTAAAAAATTCGAAAAAAGTAGGGTAGCTTAATTTCATCATATTTCATAATCTGGCCAATTTTCATTATTTTTGGACGTCATTTGAATACTTAATTGATTTATGTTCTAAATTGGCCTGATTTTTGCATGAGTCTTGCATAGAAAATAGAAAAAGACCAAAAAATATTCCTCGAAAATCGAACACTGGAACTTTGCTAAAAATTCACCTAAGGAGACAGATGCCTCCCTGAGTTCGACCTTGGACTTCACCAAGTAAAAAAAATTTTGCCACTCGAAATTAACTTGATTAAATTAAAAGTGGTTTTTGATATCTGCTCTCATTATCCGACTGCAACGAACGATATAAATTAATTTGAACATTAATTTGCTCGAATTAACAAGGGTAGCGGGAGCGGTTATCAGTTGGCAACTTGCAGAAAAGGAGATGTTGGAAGCTCATTGACAAGTCAATAGAGGGAAGGGGGTCACTAGTGAATTTGAGGTGTGTTGGAGAATGTAATAGATGGGTAATTGAATCTCATCAAGATCCAATTGCCCCACTCAAGTTTTAGTTCTACATGGATGAGCGGTAGGACTTCGGTCTGTCTAAGAGGATATATAAGAAACCCCGCAGCCCCTGTACTCATTAAAAAAGAAGCATCGAAGCATATGGCCCTTTGAGGCCTTCTCCCGTGGTTTCATCGTAGTCCTTAGGGAGTAGGGTTCCAGGATGCAAATCGAAGATTCGACGACGGCGAAAATTAAATATTTGAACGGTGGATTTTCGGTGGTCGAGGAACAGAGGGGTTGAGAAGAAAACTCGTCGGGAACACGAGGGGATGGAGAGGAGAAACGTGAAGATCACGTGAGGGGAGAGAGTAGGAGAAGGGAGAGGAGAGATAAAATCTCAAATTTATAAATCACTGAACTGCCTAAAACAATAGGTCTTCATCCCTTTATATAGGAGGGATGAGGTTACAATAATAGCAACTAATTCAAATTCTAACTAATTATCCTAATTTGACTCTAACCGACTAACCGACTAATTTGAAATTCAAATCTCTAACTAGTCGAGATCACAGACGATCCCATTTATTGTAATTAAAAATAAGACGACTCAAATAACATAAATAAAATTAACGGATAACATTAAATAAATATGCAGCCCTATATTTCTATTCCACGCTGCATCAACTCTCCTTCGCTTTTAAAAATTCGTCTCCCGACGAATTGTTGGATCTGCAGGCTTGGAGGCTGATAATTTCGAATCCGCGTTCTCGGTCATCTCCTGGAAGAATTGGTGTGGAGCAAATGGCGGAATCCACACGCGCGCGACGCAGGCGTTGGTGACGTGGCCTTTGTGGTGGAAGAACATGTGTGGCGCAAATGGCGGCATCTTCATGAACTTTGTCTCATTGCGGTGGTTGAAAAATTGATGAGGCATGAACAACATGGCCTTTGGAGACTTCATAGCAAAGCAATGGCACAATGAGAGTAGAGGAGGAGATGTGTCCAATGAATGAAGCCATGAGGCCTTTAAATAGGTGAAACCCAAGGTCCTAGTCCTATTTGGATAAGGAGGATTTCCAGATTTCCTCTTTTCAACACTCCTCTTTAAATATTTCTGCAGCAGGGGGTTTGGGTGCAATTTTCGTACCCCTTCAATTAAACAAATCTTGTGAGAGGGGCCCTTGGCTTTTCCCTTTGAATAAAAATCTCTGCATGAGGGGCCCTTCATGTAATTTTTTCCACTTAACTCCCAATCCCATATTTCAAGGGATCCGAACCCCTTAGATTTCGGGTTTCTTGTTAGGGTTCGACATCTCTTTTTCTGACCGGGGCGGCGGCAGACGCCACCGGAGAGCACGGGTCGGCAGTGCCTGCGTGGTGATCGACGCGCACTATGCACGCGGGGGCGACACAGGACGACCGACGGGGTGACGGCGAAGGAGAGGGTGACCGCTGGGAAGCGCAAGCAGCTGGGCGCGGTGTTATTGGGGCGGGGTCGACGCGACCTGTGAGATGGGTTAAGGCGGCGGCCTGGGAGATGGATGGGAGGCAGCGTCGGGTGGTCTGGAGTTCGACGGGGGGAGGGCACGGCTGGGACAAGGAGGGGAAAGGGAAGATGGGGTTGCAGGCGCGGGGGAGTGGGCTGTGAGGGGGTGGCGGCGAGATGAGGGAGGTGGGGCTCGAGGGTCAGCGCACAGAGGGGTGCGGGTTGATGCCGGGTATGACGGCGGGGGTCGTTGGGGCGAGCAGGCGACTAGTTGGGAAGGCGGGGTAGTGGGTGCGCGATGGCGTTTAGGGCGAGCGACGGGGGAAGGGGTTGCGGTTGCGTGAGAGGTGGGGAGGCCTTGGTAGGCGGCAGTGAGGTTGGAAAGGTTGTTGGGGGTGTGGCGACAACGAGGAAAGGGGGCAGCTGCGATGGGGTTTGGGTGATGGGGGGGGGGGGGTTTGCGACGATGGCGGGGCTGTGGCTGGGGTCGTAGACGATGGCGCAGGAGGTGCGAAGGCGGGAGGGGGTGGCGGGTCAGCGGGAAGGGACGATGGCGACGAGGGGATCGGCGGCGGTGATGGAGCAAGGGATTTTGACGGGGGTGCAAGGGCAGCGGATGGCGGTGGCGTCGTGGATGAGGCTGGGGTTGTGGTCGTCGACGAAGGCAGGGAAAGCACCTGGGATAGTTTGGGCAGTGCCGGGACGGCCGGAGGGGGCGATGGAATCGATTCCGGAGGCAGAATCAGATCTGAAGCATCCTGGACTGCGAGCATTTGGTTGCCGACGGCGATCTTTCCTTCGTCAATATCGGTTTCGGTGATTGGTATCGTTGGAACCTTTGATTTGGCGACGCATAGGGCCTCGAAGTTAGCCATAAGATCTCGAAACTTGGAATGAAATGTGGTTTGTAAATCAAGTAGCATGCTCATCGTCTCCTTGTTGTAGACGTCGTTGGCTCGTCGTTTTCGTTCGGACGAACGATAGTCCCTCGATGCATGTCGATGTGAACGTCTGGACGGATCGTCAGATCGTGAGGACGATCTGTAGGCCATGCTCTGATACCAATTAATGCAAATCGAAGATTCGGCAACGGCGAAAATTAAATATTTGAACGGTGGATTTTGGATGGTCGAGAAATAGAGGGGTTGAGAAGAGAACTCGTCGGGAACACGAGGGGATGGAGAGGAGAAACGCGAAGATCACGTGAGGGGAGAGAGTAGGAGAAGGGAGAGGAGAGATAAAATCTCAATCCCTCTAATTTCTTCTCCACCGAAATTCCACCGTTCAAATTTATTTTTTATCATTGTGCAAAAATCCTATTTGCATCAATTAATATCAGAGCGTGGCCTACAGATCGTTCTCACGATCTGACGATCCGTCCAGGCATTCGCGCCGACATGCGACGAAACACCATCATTCGTCGGAGCGGAAACGACGAGACGAAGAAGCTGACAACAAGGAGGTGGACGCACTGCGTGATTTCCAGTCCAAATGTCAAGATTTACAATCCAAATGCCAAGATTTCCAGTCCAAATGTCAAGATATGATGGCTAATTTCGAGACTCTGTGCACCGCCCTATCAAAGTCTTCTACTACCAAAGCCGTTGTCCAGAATGTTGACGAAGAAAACCTCGCAGTCAATGAGGATTTGCTCGCTGTCCAGGTCATTCCAGAAGGAAAAGACGACAATTTGCTTGCTGTCCAGGTATTTTCAGACCTGCAAACACCACCGAAATCGACTCCAGCACCATCTATGACCCCCTTGCAGGTCCCCCTCACCATTACCTCACCTCCAACCCTCATCCTAGCCTCGATGTCAGCCCCACAACCAACCCCAGCCACAACCCTTGCACTCGCACCCCCAGCCACAGCCTCGCCGCCGCCACCCGTTCCCGCTGCCCCCGAAACTGAAACCCCAGACCCACCATCACCGCCGCTACTACCTCCACGCGCAACCCTGCACTCCCAGAAAAACCCCCGGCCTCATCAACCCCTCCCGCTACACCCGTTGTATCTGCACTCCCGGCACAACTCCCTGTGTCGCCTCCACCCACATCCTTCCCCACTGCCCTTGCCGTCACAAGCCTTCCCATCTCTACCTGATACGCTGCCCCCCTGCTCACCCCACCAGCCCGTCGCCGCAACCTTTACCCCAACTTTATCCCGCAGCCCTACCGATACCCTCTGCACATCCCGCATCCGGCGCCGCAACCCACGACACGAAGCCACCGCCGCCACCGTGTGCGCGTTACGCGCAACCGCCGCCGGCACCGCTATGCTCCGCGACACCTCCGCCACCAACATGCGCCACCCCGACCCCGCTACAGCCCCTCCACATCACCATATGTGTCGCAACTTCCTCAAACACGAGGTCCGCTTGCGCCCTTGTGAGTAGTGCCACTGTTACCGAGCATGCAAAGGAAAAGAACCCTAACAGGGGGCTCCTTATCTACGGAATTCGAATCCCATGAAATTTGGGATTGGAAGTTAATTTGGAAAAATTGCAGGAACTTCCCTAGACCTAAAACCTTTGGTATAAAGGTTAAGGTAAATGAGAATGTAAGAGGAGATAATTTAAGTGAAGGGGTACGAAAATTGCAACCCACCCCCCCTGCTACAACAATATCTAAAGAGGAGTGCTGAAAGAAAGAAATTTGGGAGGCTTCCTTATCCAAATAGGATTAGGAATGTGGGTTTCACCTATTTAAAGACCCCATGGTCTAGTTCATTACCCACATCCCCTCTCCTCCTGAATTTGTGCCACTCATTTGCTATGGGTTCTCCAAAGGCGATGAAGCACGAAATGAAGATGCCCCACCAAATTTTCAAGCACCAAATCGACAGGGCAAAATCCGCATGGGCACCGGCATTTGCGCCACACATGTTCTTCCGTCATGAAAACAACAATTCCAACTATCGCCCCACGCACGCCTGGATTCCGCCATTTGCTCCACACCAGTTCTTCCATGGGATGATCGAGAACGTTGTTTTAAATTTATCAACCTCCAAGTCTGCAGAACCAGCAATTCATCGGGAGACGAATTTTTCAAGCGGAGGAGAACTGATGAAGCGTGAAACGGATTAATAGGGCTTCATTTTCTATGTTTTATCCTCTATTTAGAGGCTAATTTTATTTACGTTTATTTGAGTCGTCGTAATTTTATTTAAATAAAAGGCATGGCATGTGATCTCAAATTAGTTTCAATTTGAATTTCAATTTAGTTAGTTAGAGTCAATTAGGGATTTGAATTTATTTCAAATCAATTAGTTAGTCGGTTAGAGCCAAATTAGGATAAGTAGTTTTGAATTTGAATTCCTATTTTTGTAATCTCATCCCTCCTATATAAAGGGATGACGGGCTATTGTTTTAGACAGGTCAGATTATAAAAAAATTGAGATTTATCTCTCTCTCTCTTGTCTCTCTCCCTCTCCCCTACGTGATCTACGCGCTTCTTCCTCCTCGAATCTCGCGCAACCGACACGCCTTCTCTTCTCAATCCCTCCAATTTCTTCTCCACCGAAATTTCACCGTTCAAATTTATTTTTATCATTGTGCAAAAATCCTATTTGCATCAGTAATAGGTGGTAATTGGATCTCATCAAGATCCAATTACCCCCCTCAAGTTTTAGTCTCACATGGATGAGCGGTGAGACTCACCCCCTGTAGTCATTGAGAAAAACAATGAAGCATATGACACTTCGAAGTCTTCTCCCGTGGTTTCATCCCGCTCCTTAGGGAGTAGGGTTCTACGTAAAATCTTGGTGTCCTAAGTTTATCTTTTTGTTCTTTATGCTATGTTTATCATTTTCGCTTCTGCATTCCTATTTTCCAACAAGGTGGAAAAAAGGCTTCTTGTAGAGCTCATAGTGCATGGTTCTATTGACTACACATGGGTTTGTAGAAGATGAAGGTTGGTGATGTATGAGGGGATACGATTGTTGTGTTTTAAATGAGGAAGATGGAGAGGAGAAGGAGATAAGAGTGAGGAGGGACATACCAGAAACATTTATATAAAGTTTTATTGAAAATTTGTTACCTTTTAGTCTTTATTGTCAAACTTACCAATTTGACAAATATACTTTAACATAATGGGCTTAAAGTATAAAATAGAGCAAGATTACATGGCTCCTGATATAATTATGATCAGATATGCTATCGTGTAATTTGAAAGACTATATGGTCATGGGAGTAATAAATCCCATTTTTAATTTATAATGACTTGGAGATTGTTGACATGTTTGTTGCATGAAAAAGGAACTTATTGAAAATTGGTTATCCATAATGAAGTATGCAACGGATCTATATCAATATCCCCAGTTGAATTTGGTCTAATATTTTCCCATTTAGAGATTTTTTGTTAGTATTGGACTCCACTCTGTTGCAAAGGAGGTCGGTTTATGTGCCTGTTAGAAGATGCAAGTTTTGAGATGTTGAGCCTGCTAAGAGAGAGAGGGAGACTCGGGAAGTGTTGGAACGAGGCTATCCGAAGGGATCTTAGTTATTTGGATCTAAGCTTGAGAATGACCTAAGATATATCTGAATGGAGGCAAAGATTCCATGTAGTCAGCCCTACTTAATGTGGGAAAAAAGGCTTTGTTGTTGTTGTAGTAGACTCCACTCTATTACCGATTCTAGTCATTGTCTTTTTTATCTTTATATAAAGATACACTGATATAATAAGACAGTTTCTTCTTAAGTTCCTTTTATTGTTAGGCATCTGTGATTACTACATTTCTCTTTATATTGATGATTATTGAGAGAAAACAGTAACTTGGTTATTCATGGTGCTCTAATGTTCTTTTATATAGAGGAGAAACCTGTTGGGAAAATTAAATAAAGAAGACAGAAAGAATGGAGAATACATACAACAACAACAACAAAGCCTTTTCCCACATTAAGTAGGGTAGCTAAAGAGCGGAGAATACATAAAAGAATAAAAAGATAACTAATATCTCTACACTCGCCCTCAAGCTGGAGCGTAGATATCAATCATGTTCAGATAAGAATGACATTATATCGACTGGTTTGGGATTCTTATGTTGGCGTCACATCTCTTTCTGCCGGACCAGTCTCCCATTACATCTGGCATCTCCGGTTTGGTTACCTTCCGCTCCAGAAAATGTGTCATCGTCTACGCCAGATCTCTTCTAGTTCGTCTTTTCGCTGTGAAGCATGTCAGTTGGTAACAGATGATGATCGTGATGTTCCGATTGCTATTCGGAAGCAGAGGCGGCAATGTGCCTCTTATCCATTTGCTTCACAGGTTTCTTTTCACCGTCTCACTGGTGATTTTCAGAGATTTGCCACAGCCTTGTCTTCTGTGGATATACCACGGACCTACCAGGATGCTTTGAAGAATGATTGTTGGAGATTAGCTATGGAAGAAGAGATGAGGGCCTTGCAGTCCCATGACACATGGTCTTTGGTCCCTGCACCTCCTGATGCATCCGTTGTGAGTTGTAAGTGGGTCTTTACAGTCAAATATCATGCAGATGGCACGTTGGATAGATACAAAGCACGCTTGGTCGCCTGTGGATTTACACAAACCTATGGCGTAGATTACATGGATACCTTCTCTCAAGTGGCGAGACACTCTACGCTTCGTATTCTCTTATCTGTTGCCGTGGTCCGTGATTGGAGTATATCTCAACTAGATGTCAAGAATGCCTTCCTGTACGGGGACTTACAGGAGGAAGTCTACATGCAGCAGCCACCTGGGTTTACTGCTGAGGGGGAGAAGCACATGGTCTGTAGACATCACAAGGCGATATATGGCCTCAAACAGAGTCCGAGAGTATGGTTCCAGAAGCTGTCCAACCTAATTGAGGAACATGGATTCAAGAGGTCAAATGCCGATTACTCGTTGTTTGTCCAGAAGTCATCGGCAGGTACGGTTGTCATTATAGTCTATGTGGATGATATTCTTGTTACAGGAGATGATGCTCAGGGCATAGAGAGGGCAAAGGCATTCCTAGGCCGTCAGTTTGTTACAAAGGACCTTGGGACCCTAAGATATTTTCTGGGGTTGGAATTTGCAAGGAATGCACAGGGCTTGGTGATGACCCAACGGAAGTACATTATAGACTTCCTAATTGAGACTGGCATGGATGGATGCAAACCATCAAGTATTCCCATGGACCCTAGTGTGAAGTTGTATGATAGTGATACTGATGAAGTAGACAAGAGGAGATATAGAGAAATGGTGGGAAAACTCCTTTACATTACCATAACTCGCCCAGACATTCAATTTGCAGTTAACAGGGTGAGTCAATTTATGGAGCAGCCAAGACAGGTTCACATGGATGCTATACACATGATACTGAGGTATCTGAAGTCTTCTCCAGGGTCAGGGCTGCTATTCAGAAAGGGCACAGATTTATCCATCTCATCATGTGCAGACGCAGATTATGCAGGATGCCCTAAGGATTGAAAATCAACCTCAGGGTTTGCAGTGTTTGTTGGAGGCTCACTGGTTTCTTGGAAAAGCAAGAAACAAACTGTTGTGGCAAGATCCAGTGCCGAATCCGAATATAGGGCCATGGCTCAAGCCAGCACAGAAATGATGTGGGTTCGGTCCGTATTAGAAGATCTACATGTAGCCGTGCCCCTACCTATGAGGCTTCATTGTGACAATCAGGCAGCATTATTCATTGCCAACAATCCATCTTTCTATGAAAGGACCAAGCATATTGAAGTTGACTGCCATTACACTAGAGACTTGATCCAGAGAGGATTGATATCTACTGCACATGTGAGCTCAGGAGATCAGACTGCAGATGTATTCACCAAGCCACTGCTCAGAGGACCTTTTCAGATATGTTCATCCAAGCTGAGCATGATAGACATCTATGCTCCACCTTGAGGGGGAGTGTAGAGATAGTTCTTAGTAATATTATCTCTTTATGTATCTTGTCATTATTTCTTTATCTTTTATAGACCTCTTTGTAATTTACCCTTAAGATCTCTCCCTATATAAGAGAGCCTAGGGTTATTCTGAATGATTACTGAAGACTCTTTTCCCAACACTAGCATGTATCATGTATTTATACTCTGATTCACCATTGGATGTTGCAACTACTGTTTACTTCTTGCTCTTCCATGACACCAAGGAACTCCCTATGAACATTACAAAGCCAGAGGTGGACTTCCTTTCATTGGGACAACCCACATAATCTGCATATGCATAAGCTGTAACGATAAAGGATGTTCCTCTGGTAAATAAAAGATCAGTGCTAGATGAGGTCTTCAAATACTTCATAATCATATAGACTGCATCCATATGTGTCTATTAGGCTGTTATATGAATCGACTCACTTTGCTTACTGCAAAGGATATATCTGACATCGCGATGGTTATGTATACGATTTTCCCAATGAGCTCTTTATATCTCCTCTTATCCGCCTCCTCACTGTCATCATCATATCTGTTCGGGTCTGTGAGAGTGGTGTTATGCATGTAATTTGCCATGCCGGTCTCAGAGGGAAGATTTGTAATGTACTTCATCTAGGTCATTACAATACCTTACTAGTTCCTGGCAAACTCTAGTCCAAGGAACTAACGTAGACTGCCAAGATGCTTGGTTACAAACTGTTGACGTAGGAAATCCTTAGCAACCCAGATGCCCTGCTCTTCATCCCATGTAACTCTAAGACCTCTGAACAAACATTGAATAATCAACGATCGATATCACGAATCCCTGTTACTCTATTATATCTGAGAGCTTCCGGAACCATGCTCTTGGACTTTGCTTAAGACCATATATTGCCTTCTAAAGCCTTCAAACATTCTAACACTCCCCCTCAGCAGTAAACCCATGTGGCTATTGCATATAGCCCTCTTGTAGGTGACCATAGAGAAATGCATTCTTTACATCTAGCTGATAGAGGGACCGATCTCATATCACTGCAATTGAAAGAAGAATAGGTAGTGTAGAAAGCCTAGCAACTAGAAAGAAAATATCCCGATAATCCATCTCATATGTCTGGTGAACCCAAGTACCACAAGTCTCGCCTTGTAACGATCCACGTTACCATCTGTACGGTGCTTCACTGCAAACGACCACTTACATCCAACAACAGATGCTCCCGTAGGAGCTGTAACAATGCTCCATGTGCCACGCGACTGTAGCACAATCATATCCTCTTCTATAGCAAGACACCACCGACTGTCTTCTATTTCCTCCTGATATGGATGTGGTATCTTTACGGCTAACAATCCCACAAATCTCCAGAGGTCCTCTAAAATTCGACCCAAGAAAATGTGGGTTGTAAGAGGATATATAGCACAAGAACGTCTCTGCTTCCGCAGAGCAATAGGCACATCAAGATCACCTGCAATCTCATGAACTTGTAAAGTACCCTCTTGAGAGGACACCTGCTCATCTTGTATATAACCCTGATGCATAACAAATCACGAGTGCCATCAATAGAAATAACGTGCTCATTACATACCTTTGGATGATGGGAAGGCCCATGAGGAGGGTGTGTTGGACATGCGAGCCCACGACGAGCCATTTTGCAATAAATGTTATTGTAAGTATCATTCCCTGATCTGATATAAAGAATGAATAATTTGCATAATAGGTCCCTTAGTACAATTAGGGTTATGTACCATGGCCATCTTGATGATCATACAGCTGTTGATTCAACTGTTGAATCATAGAGGCTAGTGCTTGGATGAATATCTAAAGAGTTAGATTGAGGACTCATCAAGCACCGTCAAATGATTGTTAAGAGATGATCTCCAGCCTGAGTAGGATATGACAATCCTTATTTCTAAAGGCTGGTATCTGACCGACCTCTTGATGTAGGTCCTCTGCATAGGAATAGAGATTCGGAGGTGTCAGATTAGTTAGGTCAAAGAGTTGACTTAACGAGATCGAGATGACCAAAGTCCTATATCGTATGATGTCACTATATAGGCACGCATCCTCTGACCGGAGACAGATGTGTTGCTATATGTCTGAGTATGCGCATTTGGCAGACCAGTAGGTTGATGACCTAACCAAGGTCTATACACCGGCGCGCTGGTGTACATACAAGGGCATATGAGTAATACGATCTCTCAAAGGGATCATACATGTTCATTTACTGAATCGGAAGGCATGAGCTCACTCATGAGATATTGGGAAGAATCAAATTCCGTGCACGATCGTCTCTCTTTGGAAGCTTGACTGAATTTGTATGTTTGATATATACTTTTGGAAGGTATATGATCAAGACCTAGGTATGATATATGCTTTTGGAAAGTATATGATCGATACCAACTCCCAATGATCGAATGAGAAACTTACTGATAAAATCATGAAGTATACCGTATAAAGTTGATCAAATACTTCAGGTTTAATCCGAGTCTTCCAGTATGCAAGTTGTACAGGTATTGGGAATACCTGAGGGTGACGTGATCATAAACGATTGTATAACCATGACGCTTCCATTCCTAGGGAGTGATGAAACGGGTCTGGATTTTATTGACTCCTCTCAATAGAGAAGTGATCTAATCTTGGTCCAAGTGTTGGACATTGATCTGAATGTGATTCAGATGCAATAAGAAGATTAGATTTGCGGTCTTGATTTAATCAAGCATCTATGGGAGGCCCGCGATCTGGATTTGAGATATGATCTCAATATCCAAGTCACTATATGTGGAACAATACAATCGCCTTGTCCTTATCTCCAAGTATTCGCGGAGAAAGCGCATTATCCTTAAATAGGTTCAGGATAATTTCATTGTTGATAATATGTATCCGAGCATTGAGAAAATAGATAATTAAATGTGATTTAATTATCATGAATAATATGAATTTGATTCATATTATAAAGAGAGTTATCTAAGATAATTAAATGTGATTTAATTATCAAAGATGTAAATAATGTGAATGTGATTCATATTATTTGGACATAAGAGAAATGAGATCCAAGGTGATTAAATATGATTTAATTATCATGTATATGAATAATGTGGATAGCAATATCCATATTAATCAAATATATTATAAATGTGATTTATAATTTATAAGAGAGAGATGTTTGTAATTTACATTTGTTAATTAAATGTTGATGTGAATTGGATTCACGTTGGACATTAAATTGAAAATGTAATTTACATTTTATTTTGGGTTGTGAATATGATTCACAAATTTCCAATGGCATGATTACAATGTTCACAAAATAAATTGGATTTATTTTTTTGTGAAATAATTTGCAACAAAAGTTGTTGCAAATATTGGAGAGAATCATGAGATAATGTAATCTCATGTAATAGGAAAAGGGCATCCACCTTCCATATAGGAAGAGTGGACGCCACAAATTCCTATAAGGAATTGGTGGCCGTCCACCCTCCTTATGGAAGGAGGCTTGCCTCCTTTCCTATTTCTCTATTGGAGATTGATTTGATATAAATCAAATTATATTTATTGTATATTTGATTTTTATTAAATTAATTGTTGTTGGATTTTTTCCAACAAAATCTAAGCCATTGAAAGAAACACAATCAATGAGGACCATTGGATTTGTGTTGTCCCATGGATTGAGATCCATGGATCCCAAAACCCTATAAAAGGAGAGGCACCCCGTTGCTCTTCTTTACACACAATGCTTGAGAAGCACATCTCTCTCTCTTTCTCTCTCTCTCTCCCTCTTATGGCCGTCCACCATAGATGCCCTAGAGAGGTTCTCCATCGCCGTGGCGTCGTCGTTATGCTGCCCGATGGTTTGCTCATGGATCTCCGTCTCCTTCGGTGCGCCTCGCTCACGAAGAAGATGTCGGATCTCGTGTGTCGAGATCAGGAGATCCGCCGCTTGGATCATCAACATGGATTGCGAGAAGCACGCGGTTCATCCCCGCGCTCACAAGCACCTCCTCCGTCGGATCGGACTTGAGACAGGAGGTCTCTTCGTTTAGAGACTCGATCGCAACCACGCTTCAAGAGGTAACCCTAATACTTGTTTGTGGTTTAGACGAAACGATCCGAGAAGTGTTCTTGGATCATGTGGTTTCGTCGCATGAAAAATTTTTAATTTCCGCTGCATAGAACAACTAGTGCGACTAGTCGTTCTTCGTCGTATTTGATACAATGCTCACGCTTCTGTGATGCGCTTGAGGATTTAACCATATCCTTCAGGGTGAACAGTGTGAGACCTGCGAGTAAATACACATGGCAAAAACTGAGTCAATGTACTGGGTGGCGGTCCAGGAGCAACCACATGAGCAGATGTAGGTACTGGAGGTGGTGGTGGAGGTGGAGGTGGTGGAGACATAGTAGGTACTGGAGGTGGTGTAGGTGTAGGAGGAGGCATGAAGACCTCCTCACCTGAGTTGATGAAGTTAATGTCACATGTAGGAGATAAATACATAACAAACTCAAAGAATGTGACATCGTCACTGGTAAAGTATTTTCGTCGGAGCGGATCAAAACAACGATACAGTTTTTATGTACGAGTGTAACCTACGAAGACACATTTTACAGCTTGAGGGGAGAGCTTATCACGACCAGACGTCAGATTGTGAACAAAGGCCATAGATCCAAACACTCAGGGTGTAAGAAGAACATGTCTTTCTCAGAAAATGCAATCGAGAAAGGAACCTCTTCTTCTAAAACAGAAGATGGCATGCGATTCACCAAGTAGCAAGTTGTGAGGATCGCATCACCCCGGAAAGAGTGAGGGGCACGACTCTAGATCAAAAGGGTTCGGGTCACATCAAGAAAATCATGGTGTCTTCATTCGACAACACCATTCTGCTGGGATGTATAGGCACATGAGGTCTGGTGTACGATTCCAAGAGGCTTGAAGAAATCAGATAGTTACAAAGTGTAGAACTCTAAGGTATTGTCAAAACTTTAAAACTTGACATTAACAGAAAAAATGTTCTTTATTTCATTGATAAATGAATGATTTAATGATAGATCCAACCTTAAACTTGTTTTTTTAATAAAAAGACCTAAGAAAGTCTTGAGTAGTCGTCCACAACAACACGATAAAAACGGTGTCCCTGGTGATCAGGAACATGATTGGGACCCCCAATATTTAAGTGAATAAGCTCAAATAATTGAGTATTGTTATGGCTCTAATGACTAGGGAACAAAGAGCGGTGATGTTTCTCAAGCTGACAAGCCTCGCACTGGAAGGAAGATCATGTGGAAATCTGTGGAAGGACATGATACAACTTCTACAGAGGAAGGTGACCAAAATGAAGATGCCACAAGTACAGAGAGACCGATCCAATGGGAATAGTAGAGGCACCAACTTGAGGAGGTTGAACCAGTTAGTAGAGCCTTAGTTGTTCACGGTCACATCTATTACCCTACTCGTAAGTATGTCCTGAAACATAACAGAAGATGGGTCAAAATGGCACGATAATGCAGATCCTTTGCGATATGACTAATAGAAAGCAAATTCATATAAAAATCAGGAGCATATAAAACATTCTGAATGTATATGGATAGTATCAAATGCACCTCCCTATATCTTATGATAGGTAAGTAAGCCCCGTTCGCAATGATGACCCATCTACAAGGGGGTATAGATATGTAAGAACTGAACTATGCTTTGTCTCCACACAAATGGTGAGAAGCACTAGAGTTCGTGGTCCATTCTATCATATCTGTCATGCTACTACTGGTAAAAGCATATGCTATACCTGAGAAGCTCGAAGAGGCTCTGGTAGTGGATGCAACATCTGGGGAATCTGTAGTGGTGTTGGTGCCCTTAGTCAAAAGACAATATCATCAAGGTGTGAGTCTGTATGAGGAGTCGAACTGTCTAGGGGCTTAATCTGCTCAGCCACACGAGCAGATGAGGGATATCCATACTTCTAATAGCATATATCCTTAGAGGGTCTGGACGACGACAATAGGTGTAGGGCCACATTGACGTCCACCTCCTCTGCCACATGGACCATATCCTTTGAACTATATAAAACCTCTGCCACGAGATGCAACAATTGTTGAAGAGGAATGTGTGGTGGCAGTAGGTGAGATAAAAAGCATGTTAAGGCAACTATTGTCCTCTTCCGTGAGAGGTATGGTCACGCCTGCAAGAAGCTGTGCACGTACATGCTCATACTCGAGATTGAGTGCTGCCAAGAAAACTCCAACCATCTGGAGTTCCTGTATGCCATTTGCTACTCCGTAGAAGTGGTAAGGGGCATGAAGTCGTGAAAAGTTTCTCAAATATGTCACAAAGTGAAGAGTAGAATGTATGCAGAGGATGACCTTTCTACTTGGTCGTGTATATATCAAATTGTAGTTGAAGAATCTTGACCTCTTTCTTCGCTTGAGCATACATGGCTGCCAAAATATCCCTCATCGTCTTTGTTGGAGAAAATAAGAGCACTTGTTATTTCTGAGAACCCTAGGCTCTCTTATATAGTAGAGAGGCCTATGGGTAAATTACATAAAGTAGATAATCGAAAAAGAAAATAAGAAAGAAACACTTATTAAATATGAAAATACAAATATCTTCACACTCCCCCTCAAGCTGGAGCATAGATATCGATCATGCTCATCTTGGATGAACACTTCTGGAATGATCCTCTGGGCAGTGGCTTGGTGAAGATGTCCGCAGTTTGCTCTCCAGAGCTTACATGGGAAGTAGAGATCAGGCCCTTCTGAATCATGTCTCTGGTGTAGTGTCAATCCACCTCAATATGTTTTGTTCTCTCATGGCATGCAAGGTTGTTTGCAATGAATAGGGCAGCCTGGTTATCATAGTGTAACTCCACGGATAGAGGGATCTCTACATGTAGATCACATAGCACTGCTCGGACCCACATCATTTCTGTACTAGCTTGAGCCATAGCCCTGTATTCGGACTCGGCACTTGATCTTGCTACAACAGTTTGTTTCTTTCTTTTCCAAGAAACGAGAGAAGTGCCAACAAAATATTGCAAATCCTGAAGTCGATTTCCTATCCTTAGGACAACCTGCATAATCTGCGTCAGCATATGCGGATACAGTGAGTGTGTCTCCTTTCTTGAATAGTAATCCTGAGCCTGGAGATGATTTCAGATATCTCAATATCATATGTAGTGCGTCCATATGTACCTGTCGATGTTGCTCCATGAATTGACTCACTCGACTCACTACAAATGCAATATCCGGTCTAGTGATTGTAACATAAATGAGCTTTTCAACCATCTCTCTGTATCTTCTTCTATCAACTTCATCGGTATCATCGTCATATAGCTTCATGCTAGGATCCATAGGAGTCGTGGACGGTCGACATCCAATCATTCTTGTTTTTGCAAGCATATCTGTAACATACTTTCTTTGGATCATCACAAGACCATGTGCATTTCTAGCAAATTCCAACCCCAAGAAATACCTTAGGGTACCCAGATCCTTAGTCACAAATTGACTGCCCAGAAATTCTTTAGCCATCTTGATTCCCTACTCATCATCTCCTGTAACAACAATATCATCAACATACACCATGATAGCAACAATACCTCTAGACGTCTTCTGCATAAATAAGGAATGGTCTGCATTTGACCTCTTGAAGCCCTATCGTTCAATCAGATCTGAAAGCTTTTGAAACCACGCTCTAGGACTCTGTTTAAGGCCATATATTGCCTTATGGAGTCTACAAACCTGGTTGCACTCCCCCTCAGCAGCAAACCTCGGAGGCTGCTGCATATAGACCTCTTCTTGTAGATCTCCATATAAAAATGCATTTTTCACGTCAAGCTGAAATAACGGCCAATCTCGTGTTACAGCAACTGAAAGAAGGACACGTAAAGTAGAATGTCGAGCAACTGGAGAGACAGTGTACAAGTAATCAGCTCCATATGTCTGAGTAAAACCACGTGCCACGAGCCTTGCCTTGTACCGATCAAGGCTTCCATCGGCATGGTATTTAATAGTAAACACCCACTTGATGCTAACAATAGACGCTCCGGGAGGTGGAAAACAAGTGTCCAAGTTCCACGGGACTGCAATGCGGCCATTTCTTCTTCCATAGCAAGACACCATTTGCTATCTTGGAGTGCCTCCTGGTAATTGCGTGGAACCTCTACTGCAGATAGGGCTACCGCAAATATCTGGAAATCGCCTGTCAGACGATGAAAAGAGACATGGGAAGCAAGTGGATAGGAAGCACAAGTACGCCTCTGCCTTCTTATAGCGATAGGCACATCCAATGCTCCATGATCATCATCCTGTTGTGTTTCCTGTATCAATAGATCCTCAGGCTCATCGTTAGAAATCAAGTTATCAGAACCAACCTGAGGGCTGCTGGATGACGGGCCATGACCTTGAGCAGAGGAGGACCGACGAGTATAGTACTTTGGTAATGGTGGGACAATGGTTATTGGAGGTGGTAAAGGTGGAGGTAAAAGTATGGCAGGAGGTGGTGGTGGAGATGTCATAGAAGGTAACTGACTCATAGGAGGAGGTGGCATGAAGACCTCAGTATCAGAATGAGGAGTAGTCATTCGGTCACCTGTAGGAGAGAAAAACATCACAGATTCAAAGAATGTGACATCGACACTAACAAAATATTTTCGTCGCAGTGGATCAAAGCAACGATAACCCTTCTGTGTCCTGGAGTACCCGACAAACACACATTTGATAGCCCTGCGAGAGATCTTATCAAGACCTGACACCAACTGATGGACAAAACTAACACAGCCAAAGACACGGGGTGGAAGAGAACAACTCCTTCTCAGGAAAGGCTAGAGAGAGAGGAGCTTTCTCACCCAAGACAGATGAGGGCATGCGATTTATTAAGTAGCAAGCTGTGAGAACCACATCACCCCAGAACGAGTTTAGAGCATAACTCTGAATAAGTAAGGTTCTAGTGATATCCAGTAGATGGCGATGTTTCCGCTCTGCAACACCATTTTGTTGTGAAGTGTAAGCACATGAAGTTTGATGAATTATACCACGAGATGAAAAGAACAAGGACAAAGTTCTAGTACAAAACTCCAAGGCATTGTCAAACCGCACAATTTTCACAGAAGAAGAGAAAACATTTTGAACTTCATTGATAAACATTCGAATCACATCTCCTGCTTCAGATTTATTCTTCAATAAAAACACCCAAGACAAATGGGAAAAATCATCTACTGCAACCAGATAGAATCTGTATCCCTGGTGGTCAGGAACACGACTTGGACCCCAAATATCAATATGGACTAACTCAAATAGGGAGCTACTACTCCGACTCCGACGACCCGGGAAAGTAGACCGATTATGCTTTCCCAACTGACACGCTTCACATTGGAAGGACGACTTCGGAGAAATCTGGGGCAGGACACGACACATCTTCTGAAGAGGGAGGTGACCAAAACGGAGATGCCAGATACATGGAGAGCCTGATCCTGTAGATTGGAGAGATGCGCCGACAAGGAGTACGGACCAGATGATAAAGACCATTCTGCTCACGGCCAGCGCCAATCACCTTGTCCGAGGGTATGTCCTGAAAGAGAAGAGATGATGAGTCAAAAATAGCTCGACAGTTCAAATCCTTTGTAATCTGGCTAATTGACAGGAAATTCATAGAGAAATCGGGAGCATATAACACATTCTGCAGTCGCATGGAAGGCGTCAAGCTAATCTCCCCCTGTCCTGTAATTGGGGACTGTGTCTCATTGGCTATCACCACAATCCGTCCTGAAGAGACCGGTCTATATGCAGTAAGCTGCTCTTTGTCCCCGCAAAGATGATGCGTTGCTCCATAATCCATAATCCAGTCCGTAATCATAGATCCATCACAAGAGGTGAGAGCATAAGAACTACCTGAGGTTCTGGCTGTAGCAGGTGAACTTGCAGAGGCTGAGACGGCCACATCTGACTGGCCTCTAGGAGCTGTATCAGGAGGCATGATATTCCTCAGTCTGGCCACAAGATCATCGAAACGTTGGTCCAACGAGGAAGGTGCAGGAGACTCAACTTGTTCTGCTACCCTAGCCGATACAGGAAAGCCATGCTTAGAGTAGCATGTATCCTCAGAGTGGCCAGGGCGATGATAATAACTGCATGGTTGACGAACCCGACCCCCACGACCCTTAGGGCCATGGCCACAAAAGGTAGAAGAGCCACCTCTACCCCTCGAGGCTGCCATAGCTGAAGGTGTCTGGCTGGCAGTCGAACTTGGGACAGTAATTCGACTCAGTCGGCGAAAGGCTTCCTCCATAGGAGGAATAGTAGCGTTAGCAAGAATCTGAGACTTGGCAGCATCATACTCTGGATCAAGGGCAGCCAAGAATACACTTACCATGGTAGCATTCCTATACATCTTCTATTGTTCAGGAGTGGCCGTCAGCGGCATGAAGCTATGGAGCTTCTCAAACATCCCTCGTAGGGATGTGTACAGTGAGTGAAGGGTGCGTCCATTCTGCTTGACTGTAAAGATATCATGTTGCAGTTGAAGTATCTTGGTTTCGTTCTGCGCCTGCGAATATGTCACTGCTAGAATATCCCATATAGCCTTATCCGTGGGCTGATGTAATACATCGTGGGCGATCTCTATCGTCAATGTCCCAGATAGTCAGACTTTGGCATACGCATCATCTGCCTCCCACGAGGCATTCACCCCAGTCTTCTCCACCGGCTCTTCTTCGGTAAGAATATGCTTCTTACCATTCGACTTCATCAGGCTCATGAAATGCATAGCCCAGAGCTCATAATTTGTCTCGTCCATTTTCACCAAAGGCGTCGGATCTCTGAATGCGCCAGTGGCGGGTACATCGACCTTATTCTCAGACATACTGCCGAAAGAAGACTGCTACGGGTGCAACAAATCAAAGTTTATGTCTACACAGACATATATGGGTTTGGGTGCACATGTAGACTCATGCACACCAACCCATCAATCAACGGACGAAGCTGAGGCGGCGTGCGCTTAGAGACAACACACGAGCGCACGAGACGAAGCTGATGCGCGCGCAAGGAGGGCGAACGCGCAGTGCGCGAGGAGGGCGCGTTGTGTGCGCAATGAGGACGAGCGTGAGGAAAGGGCGCGCTGTGCGTGCGAGAAGGACGAGTGCGCATGCGTGGCGAGCGCACTGTGCGCGTGTGCGGAGCCCTAGCTGTGGAGGCGCGCTAGGCTGCGGCGCCGACGAAAGGGCAAGGGCACGCGCGCATGGCGAGGGAGGGGGCGGCGGCGCGCAAGGAGAGGGCTGGCGGTGGGGTTAGAGTTTTTTTGGGAATCGAGAGCTCCGGTCTAGGACCCCCGCTCTGATACCGTATTGGAGAAAATAAGAGCACTTGTTATTTCTGAGAACCCTGGGCTCTCTTATATAGTAGAGATGCCTATGGGTAAATTACATAAAGTAGACAACCGAAAAAGAAAATAAGAAAGAGACACATATTAAATATGAAAATACAAATATCTTCACAGTCTTGGCAGTAGGTTGGTTCACAATATCATTGACGATCTTTGTAATGAGTGTCCTAAAGAGACAAATACACGCACATGCATTATCTTGTTTAGACGAAGCATTGTCCTCGATCTTATCCATCGTCTCAGGCTTTGTCAAAATGGGCTCCTTATTATTGCACTGCATAAGGGTCATAAACTGCATGTACCACAACTTATAATTGGTCCCATCCATCTTCACGATGGGAGTAAGGCTCCTGAAGGCATCCGAAGAAGAGAAGATATCACTCTTGTTCTCTGATATGATTAATAAGAAGGCTGAAACAGAACTTGAATGGGGAAATAGACTGATCCGAGCGAGTCTACATGATCATATAAAGGAACGGTTGTACGTCTAGACTCATACAACTATCCTTGTCAATCCCCGATCCATTCTAGGACCGGAAAAAGTGTTTTATAGGTCTGAAATCACCTTTTCGAACAAAATCAGACCTCTTAGACTATAATCCGACGATAGAGAGAAGAGAAATCGGCCACGAGAGCTAGGGTTGCACATATGGGGACTAGGGTAGCACCTATGGGGCATGTGGATGCTCCAACGGCAGATGGAGGCTACAACACAACCGCAACAACATCGTCAAGCAGAGTCGATGCTTGTGTCGTGTTGTGGCTCCGAGAGGTGCACACACGTGCTGTACGGTGACGTTGGTGGTGTGCAGGGGAGTGGGTAGGTGCCGGAGGTGCGCGGAGGGCTGGCGGGTGGGGGCTAGGGCACTTATGACATACGAGAACTACGATCAAGGACTGTCGCTCTGATACCATGCTGATAGAAAACAATAATTTGCTTATTCATGAGGTCCTATGGTTCTCTTATATAGAGGAGAAACCTATTAGAGAAATTACATAAAGAAGACAAACATAACAGATAATATATAAAATAATAAAAAGATAGCTAATATCTCTACAATGACATATACATCAGAATATATTCATTTAATATTTTCATCAGAATATATTCATTTAATATTTTGTTAGATTTAGATTGTTGATAGTCTTGGTAGAGTATTGGTGTATATGAGAGAGACCAATGGCTTGCCGGGAGCTCATGGATAGGGTGTCTTGGGAGCTCGTCAATATCTCACAAAGGGCGAGGGGTTGGGAGCTCATCGATGATCTCTAGATGATAAGGGGGTTTGTCGAGAAGCTTAGAGTGCATGTGTTTATTGAGTGCTTTGATAACCAAAAAGACTGGTCTATTAAATACATCCTAATTGTAGTACTTATTAATTAAGTTGATCAAACAAAAATTTTCATAAACTTAATATTTACAAGGTAAGTATACCCTCGGTCGAACGCAAGTCATCTCACTACCCAAGTCTAGGAAACACACAAAGTCGGGTGTTCAATTGCTCACACTTGTCTACACGTTTTTGTCTTTATAAGTGTTTTTTGTTTTTTATTTAATTTTTGAATTCAGTATTTAATTCTTTTAAAATTTGCATCTTATAATTTTTAAACAATACCTATAATTGTTTTCATAAATTATATGCAGTATCTATCAGTTTTAGATTTTCAAAGCTCTCCTAGAACTACTCACCGCTCTTGATGATACGTATGGAACAAAATCCCTTTAACTGAATCGTTATATGACACATTTTATAAACAAAATTTATTATACCTGGTTAAATATCCAGTGGTTAAGTAAGTTTCATCTAAAGGATCAATGTTCAAATCCTATCAATGTCTCATTTTAGAAATAGAAGAAAGAAATAATTAATAATGTGTATGTTAATTAGCACTGAAACGTGTAGTAACTTTTAGTATGAATAACCAACTTATAAAATAATTTTGATTGTTAATAATACAATCGCATAGAATGAGATTTTAGACTAGTTTGGTCATATGTTGGGTGTTCCCACATGCCTGGTGCCACAAAGTTACCTTAATTAGAACTCTAAAGATCTTGATTAGAAGGATGAGAATGTAGCTCTAGGAAATAATAAGCTGTACAGTTTTCAGAATGCCTGAGGCCTAACAGACATTGGAGCGAAGCTTCTTTTGGGGATACCCTAATCATTGAATGTTATATGATCCAAATTCAATTCAAAAACCTTATCCCACTAAGTAGGGTCGGCTACATAGATTCTTATTAAACCCATGTTGAAAGATTCGACTGTTTTTACATTGGTTGTCGGCTACCTATCGCGACCCTCAAGGTGGGATTTGAACTCTGGTCTTTTGGGTTGCAGGAACTGGGTTCATTGAATGTTATATGGTGTGACACAAATTTGGGGATTGGGCGAAATTATGGTATATCATCCAATTAATTTGTCTAGCCAGGATTATGTTTTTTCTTCCGTCCAGTTAGAATCTAATTAAATCAGGGATAGGGTTAGTTTTATTTTCATCCAATTTAAGTTTGTTGAAATTTCTTATTTTATTTAAATAACGAGATTGTAGGTGATCTCTAATTAGTCGAGTCAATTTTCGTAGTCAAATGAGGATTTCTTCCTTTTTTTATTTGTAATATAACTTCTCTTATATAAATGGGCTATAGGTCATTATATTGGTCAGTTGAAGTAATATTAAAAAAAAGATTTCTCCTATCCTCTTCTCCATTTCTCCTTCTCTCATCCTATTTGTTATTCTTCTTCCTCCCATCCTCTCTATTTTTCTACCCTGGAAATATTTCATTTGCATCATTATATCTATTAACTGTTAAATATATTATTGATTGGAATTTGTTACACTTTTCCACACTTTTTGATATCTTGAATTCTCTAGGCATTCGACTGATCGGGAAGTTGCACTTATGATATTCATGGCCTACCTGTCGTACTTGCTGGCAGAAGTGAGGCCTTCTCCTAACATTGTCCTGTTATTTTGGACTCCAATGTTCCTGCATTTTCTTGCTTTGTTCATTTTGTTGACTTGCATGTTACATTAAAGGAGTTGATACTCATTGATTTCTATTGAACCATGATGCAGCTCTTCTATTTAAGTGGAATCCTAACAGTTTTTTTCTGCGGGATAGTGATGTCTCACTATACTTGGCACAACGTGACAGAAAGTTCAAGAGTAACCACTAAGTATAATAAATTGTGTACCATTGAAGTCTGGCCAACTGTTTGATTTTCTTTCATGCTTCACCTCTTTCCACAATTTACTTTTTTTGCTTTTCATTTTAATGGATACCAATATAACTCTATTTTCTAAATATTTTTACAGGCATGCTTTTGCGACATTGTCATTTATTGCTGAGATCTTTATTTTTCTTTATGTTGGTATGGATGCTTTGGATATTGAAAAGTGGAGATTTGTTCGTAGTAGGTATGTCAGTTGAATCTATCCTTGTGGGCTTCTAGTTGTATTCTTTGTAGGTGCCTTTTTCTCGGAAATGTTTTTATTTCCCTTTTATAGATTTTTCAGTAGAGGGAGGTAACTACTATACTATTGCCCGTGAAACATGTATCTGGTTCCAGTGCTATCTGTATACTTAAGAAAATCATATACAAGATTATAGAATGACTTTGTTGGAGTGATTTGTCTTTTGCTGCTTTCTAATCATTTTCCTTTTTAAAATATGGATTTTAATTTTTTTCGCATTTTCTTTTGTTGCCAGCCCTGGAAAATCAATTCGTGTGAGCTCCATTCTGTTGTGCTTGGTCTTGGTTGGGAGAGCAACTTTTGTATTTCCCTTGTCATTTCTCTCCAATTTGTCCAAGAAGTCTCCAACTGACAAAATTGCATTTAAACAACAAGTGGGTATATGCTAAAAGAGTTACGGTAGTTTATCTGGAGGCAATTTTGTTACTCAAATACCACCATTCTGCAGGTTACTATATGGTGGGCTGGTCTAATGAGAGGTGCTGTATCAATGGCTCTTGCTTACAATCAGGTAAGACTTTGATTATTTTATTATTTCAGACATAAATTTTACCTTTTTTCAGACTCTGGAAGAAGTACTTTACCTTAATATTCGTCTCTAATGGATTGTAGATAAGATAAACCAAAAGAAGGTCAGGTTTGAATAGATGTTAAAAGGGAGATGTAATTGATGTTTTTCCTTGATGTATATATTTTAGGCCTCGTCTCAAGGTGCAAGAGTAGGGTATTTAATGTCATGTCCTTGTTGGTCTCTCATCTTTATTTCTTGTTCTTATTGATTATTGGAGGTAGGGTTGTTCAACATAACTGGGTCAAATGGGTACCTGACCCAACCCAGTCGTCTTGACCCTATTTTCACGTGTACCCGGGACAGCTTATCCCGGCCAGGTACCCATAATGACATGACCCGCACAAGTTTGATGATCAGGTGGAAACCCCGTTGGAAGAACTTGGTACCCGGATGGGTACCCACTGAGGTTAGTTGGAACCCACTTGGAATTTTAATGATAAAATAGAGAGGACGCGGTGCTCTTTCGGTCTTCAATGACCATATTTGATGACGAAGAATGCAGCCAACAATTAAATTCGCAGTCAGTATCGGACGACACGGGCAATCGTAATCATTTGATTCAAATTCTACTGTTAATTTTACAATTACCAAGCATGAGATAAACATGGAGCTCCCGTGACTGCGGACTTGTAGGAGATCAGAGCCATGAAAAAGGCACAGTAATTCAATTACTTTTATATTGCAAGTGCTACCAATTTGAATTTATTCGACCATTACAACCCTCTTCCAACACCTAAATTAAAGGAAGCTAATTAATTATAGTACCTAATTAAACTCATAGCCTCTTTTGCATGTTTACCATTAATTATCAGTAGAAATCAACGGAGGACATGATTAAAAAGGTGTTTAATACGATCACGGTAAGCTCAGACAACAAAACAACTACAACGTTAATCATCAGTCATTGATCGATCAGTCTTACTTTCTAGAGAATCAGATGCTTCTTGCTGAGCTTGCCCATCACAATTGTCATGCGTGGAGTCGATCTTCTTCTTGGCTTGAACCAGTCGATCGCGGGGCGTGCTACTTATCTTTACAACTGAACTTAATGCCATATTATTTTTATGATTCTAAATAAGGGGATAATTATTATTAGATCATTCTAAGAGCAATCCAAAGAGACTTTTTTTTGCGTGAAAGAAATCCTATGGGTACACGTGGGTACCTATTACTCATTCGCATGATCTGGATACCCGTTGGAATCGGGTACCTGTTCGAACTGGTCGGGTCGACCTGTTGACCCGTTATTGATGGTTCGGGGCAGGTCACTATCAAACGGGTCGGGTATCCGCCCCGTGAACACCCCTCCGTCAACTTGGTGGTCCTATTCTTCAAGACAAAACAATTAAGCCCTTCCTACTTAAAGTGGGTTCCGTTCGATGTATTCCTTGTCGCTATTGAAGATTGACACTAAGTGTGATGTCCTTAATATAAAGGTTCATAGCTCAACCTTTTAACAGTTAGGATAGGTATCTTTCTTTCATATTTTTAATGTGTTGGATTGTTCTTTTCTTGGATATTTCGTTTGCAAATTTTGGCACAGGTACTAATTTGCATTTGCTTAAAGTCTTAACTGAAACAGGTAAGCCTTTTCACATAGCATGGTTTGTCTAGCATGTCAATTACTAGCAAAGTATTTCTAGGAAATAATAATTGATGATCGCAGCAGAAAGAAGACCAAAAGACCTTCAGATTTACGTGATACGTAATGGAAAAGAGACGTGCTACTCTATGGGAGATATGGCCTTATAGCTGGGTTACTTCTTTGTCTCTTCTTACCAAACAAGTAGTACATGACCCTATAAAGACCTCCCAACATTCTCTCGTTAGGTGGCAAAAAACAAACACCAGGACAAACGCCAAATGGATCTTGGACAGGATTCAGTTACCAACAACTCACCTCTCCATCTCACAGAACATCTTGGGTAAACACACTGGCCTTGGAGTTGATGTCGAAAATGACCTATCCCAACTCATGTATGCCAACTGGGAGATTAACGGGGTGAAGTTCAAGAGGATGATGACAGGCTAAAATTCAAGGGGTTGATCCTTTGATAGTGATATCCAGTAGTCACTAGCACCAAATATGGACATGGTAACATTATAAAAACTGCAAGGATAGAAGTCCACTCACCGTGTAGACTTCAATAATTTTGACTAAAGGACTTGTCTCCTAAGTTTGGTAGATTGCGATACCCTCACAAGATTTGAAACCAAAGGTGGCCTATTCCATACAATACACCCTAGAAAATTGAGTGTCTCTTGTATAGAGACATAATAGAAAATGGGTTCTAGCTCGTTAGAGCCTCCAAAGCAAGTCTCTTTCATAAGGGGTCACAAGCAAACGATTTGTAACTGGAACAAAAATTTTTGGTCACTAGGTAGCAACCAAATTGTCTCTTTAGCATGGATAATTTCATGCATAAGTAAAGCCACTGACATGCACCACTTTAAATCTCCTTTCTCCCTCATTCATCACGATAGGATGGTGGCAGAGCCCCGCCAAATTCAGAGAAGCAAAAAAAATCTCTTTTGTTTAAACCTTCTTTTTGCACTTAGTTTTGTCCAACTTTCCATTCTCTTCTCTTTTCTGAAATTTGTGTGGAGAGCAAAAAAAGGCAAAAATAGGCTGAAAGCCAACGTGAGAAGTTGTCACTTAATGTAAAGGGAAAAACATGTGTGCCATCACAACACATGTGCCCATGAATCTATTCATAGATGTCACATTAGAGCACCAAGCCATCAAATTCATGCACATTGAGCAATAGCTCGTTTTTAGAAAGGGCAAAAAAGGCGAGACTGTCGTAGTTACTGTAGAGGTTTATGTTAGGTTATGATGTACTGTTCCGCATTTCCTATTTATATAATGTACATCTATATAATTTACCCAAGGGTTTTCTCTCTATATAAGAGACCCGAGGGCTCTATGGAATAATATAGAAGAGTATCCTTTTACTCTAACATGGTATCAGAGCCAAAACCCTAGCTTAGGGTTTTTCTCCACCCCCCCCCACCGCCGCCGTCGCCGCCTCTCCCCACTCGCCGCCCCCCTCCCGCGCCCCTCTCCAGTCACCGGGCGCCCCCTCCCGCCGCCCCTCTCCAGCCGCCCCCCCTGCCGCCGCAGGGCCCCCCCTCCCGCCTCCCCTTGCAACCGGGACCCCCCCTTGCCGCCGCCGGGTCCCCGCCCGCCTCCCCTTGCCGTCGGGAGCCCCCCTACCGCCGGGGCTCATCCCCTGCCCCTCACTCGCCGCCGGGCTCCGTCCACCGCTGATGGGTTCAAGTGCATAAGTCTACATATGCACTTGAATCCTAACGTGTCTGTGTAGACAATGGTTCTGTTGTCTCTCATCCCTTGGTCTTCCTCTCCGGCAATATGTCAGACCAAAAGATTGATATGCCCGCCATAGGTGCCTTGAAAGGCTCGGCACCAATAGTCAAGATGGACGGGACGAACTACGAACTCTGGGCTATGCAGTTCCTGAGTCTTATGAAGTTGTGTGGTAAGAAACATATTCTTACCAAAGAGGAGTCGGCAGAGAAGACACGGATTTATGCCTTATGGGAGGCGGACGATGCGTATGCCAAAGTTTGGCTGTCAGGGACGCTCACGATGGAGATAGCCAACGACGTCCTTCATCAACCCACCGCCAAGGCAATGTGGGATATTCTGGCCACTACATACTCTCAAGTGCGGAACGAGACAAAGATGTTGCAGTTGCAGCATGATATTTTTACCACGAAGCAAAATGGGAGGCCTCTTCATTCTCTGTACACGTCTCTTCGTGGAATGTTCGAGAAGTTATATAGTACCATCCCGCTCACAGCAACACCAGAACAGCAGAAGACGTTCCGCAACGCCACTATGGTAGACGTCTTACTTGCTGCCCTTGACCCAGAGTATGAGGCAACATGCTATCAGATCCTTGCCGATGCCACTATTCCACCGATGGAAGAAGTCTACAGGAGGCTCGCCGTGTACTAGTTCCATCAAATACAACGACTCCACCTCCCTCGGCAATGGCAGTCTCCAGAGGACGTGGTAGTTCGTCTTCATTTCGTGGCAGAGGAAGTGGTTGACGTGGCCGAGGAGGTCGTGCCCGTTCTACGTGCTCATTCTGTCGTCTTACTGATCATTCGGAGGATACATGCTATTCCAAGCATGGCTTCCCTCCATATGCACGTGTCGCTGATCATGTTCAGGGTCCACCAGCATCTACTCCAGATCACAGGTTCGAGGAGCTAGTGGCACGGCTTCGTGATATTATGCCACAGTCATCTTCAGAGGGGGCTGACACGTCCGACGTTGCGGCTTCGGTGTCAGCCAGTACATCTGCTACTGCCTGTATCTCAAGTAGTACTTCAGTCTCCTGTCATAACCATGATCTCACAGGTTGGATTGTTGATTTTGGAGCCACCCATCATCTCTGTCGTGATAGAGATATCTTGCAGTCCTATAGAGCTGTTCAGCCTGGTCGCTCCGTACTCATAGCTGATGGCACTCATTCCCCTATTGTCGGTCAGGGGGAGACGACTTTGCTGCCCTCTATGCACTTACAGAATGTTCTATATGCACCAGAGTTCTCTATGAATTTATTATCAATTCGTCAGATTACAAGAGATTTGCACTGTCGTGCTACATTTGACCCATCTTCTGTCATTTTTCAGGACATATTAACGGGCAGGGTGATTGGTTGTGGTTCTGAGCACAATGGCCTCTATCGTCTCGTACGGAACTCCTATGCTGGCGTCTCACTACATTCTCAGGGTTCCGTGTCTCCATATACCTGGCATCTTCGATTTGATCACCTGCCGCTACAGAAAATGCGTCACCTCCTGCCTCAGATCTCTCCCAATTCGTCATTTCGTTGTGAAGCGTGTCAATTAGGAAGCACCATCGGTCCAGCTTCCCCAGTCGTCAGGGTCGGAGCAGTCGCTCCCCATTTGAGTTATTTCATATAGATATTTGGGGTCCTAGTCGTGTCCCAGATCATCAGGGGCACAAGTTCTATCTAGTTGTAGTTGATGATTTCTCTCGAGTGTCTTGGACTTTTCTTCTTAAAAATAAATCCGAAGCAGGAAGTGTTATTCAAAATCTTATCAATGAAGTTCAAAATATTTTTTCATCTACTGTTAAGTATGTGCGTACTGACAATGCATTGGAATTCTGCACTCGTTCCCTTGCTCGCTTTCTTTCCTCTAAGGGCATTATCCACCAAACCACATGTGCATACATATCTCAACAAAATGGTGTTTTTTTTTGATGTAAACAACAACAAAATGGTGTTGCAGAACGGAAGCATCGTCACTTTCTTGATATTGCTCGCACATTACTTATTCAGAGTTGTGCCCCATTAGCCTTTTGGGGGGATGCTATACTTACAGCATGCTATCTGGTCAACCGCATGCCTGCTACCGTTCTTGGGGAAAAGTATCCTATATTTGTTCTCTTTCCTGACAAGGATTTGTTTTCGCTTACACCTCGAGTCTTTGGCACAGTTGCGTTTGTTCACCGGTTATCTCCAGGACTTGATAAGCTCTCTCCTAGAGCTATCAAGTGTGTTTTTGTGGGCTATTCGAGGACACAGAAAGGATATCATTGCTATGACCCCATTCATGACAAGTACTATGTGAGTGTTGATGTTACATTTTTCGAACCAGTCATGTACTTCTCCCCTGCAAGTGACAGATTGGTCTCCTCCACACCCACAGATACTAATGTCTATGTGCCTCCGCCTCCAAGCCTGGGTCAATCCGAATCCACTCCACCACCACCACCTCCGATTGTACCATTTCCTAAGTTCTATACAAGGCGGTCCGGCCCTGCTCAAGCTACATGCCAACCATCCAGCACGCCTCAGGTATGTTCTGATGTTATCACTAATGATGGGTTAGATAATGCACCAGTACAGGAGCCTTTACTACAGGAGGATCCGCCAGTCACCACAGTGATAGATGATCTTGATCGGCCTATTGCTCAAAGGAAGCAGAGAAGACAATGTGCATCATATCCTCTTGCGTCTCAAGTATCATTTCATCGTCTCAATGGGGATTTCCAAAGATTTGCAGCAGCTGTCTCGTCGGTTGAGATTCCACGGACTTATCAAGAAGCCACGCAGATTGATTGCTGGCGTCTAGCTATGGAAGAGGAGATGCGTGCCTTACAGTCTCGTGGGACTTGGTCTCTAGTCCCCATTCCTCTAGGTGCCTCTGTGGTGAGCTGCAAGTGGGTATTTACGGTGAAATATCATGCAGATGGGCGTCTCGACAGATACAAGGCCAGACTTGTTGCACGTGGATTTACCCAAACTTATGGGGTAGATTATTTGGATACTTTTTCACCAGTGGCTCGACACTCCACTCTTCGCATCCTCCTATCTGTTGCTGTGGTACGTGACTGGACTATTTTTCAGCTTGATGTCAAAAATGCTTTCTTGTATGGTGATCTACAGGAGGAAGTCTACATGCAGCAACCACCAGGGTTTGCTGCTGAGGGGGAGACTCAGATGGTGTGCAGACTTCATAAGGCTATCTATGGCCTCAAACAGAGTCCCCGGGCATGGTTCCAGAAGCTTTCCCAGCTGATTGAACGACAAGGGTTCAAGAGATCAAATGCGGACCATTCACTGTTCATCCAGAAGACCCCTAGAGGTATAGTTGTTGTCATGATATATGTTGATGACATTTTGGTTACAGGAGATGATGCTCAGGGAATTGAGATAACCAAATCCCTGTTGGGAAGTCAGTTTATTACAAAGGATCTAGGCACGATACGATATTTTCTGGGGATAGAGTTTGCAAGAAATGCACAAGGAATGGTAATGACTTAAAGAAAATATGTCACAGACTTGCTAGTTGAAACAGGAATGACTGGATGCAGACCGTCGAGCACGCCTATGGACCCAAGCATGAAGTTGTACAACAATGATACCGAAGAGGTGGACAAAAGAAGATACAGAGAGATGGTGAGTAAGCTCTTATACATTACTATAACTCGATTGGATATTGCCTTTGCAGTAAACCGGGTGAGTCAATTTATGGAGCAGCCTAGGCAAGTTCATATGGATGCCTTGTATATGATATTGAGATATCTGAAGTCTTCCCCAGGCACAGGATTGCTATTCAGAAAAGATACAGATTTGTCTATTTCAGCTTGTGCAGATGCAGATTATGCAGGATGTCCAAAGGATCGTAAATCTACTTCTGGATTTGCTATCTTCATAGGAAGCTCTTTGGTTTCTTGGAGAAGCAAGAAATAGACTGTTGTGGCGAGATCAAGTGTTGAATCCGAGTACAGAGCCATGGCACAAGCAAGCGCAGAGATGATGTGGGTTAGAGCAGTCTTAGAAGATTTGAATGTAGATGTCTCCTTGCCTATGAATCTTCAATGTGACAATCAGGCAGCATTGTTTATTGCCAATAATCCAGCTTTTCATGAGAGAACAAAGCACATCGAGGTGGATTGTCATTATACTAGAGACATGATCCAGAAGGGCTTCATTTCCACTTCTCATGTCAGCTCAGAGGACCAGAATGCTGATATATTTACCAAGCCATTGCTCGGAGGACCTTTCCAGAGATGTTCTTCCAAGCTGAGCATGATTGATATCTATGCTCCACCTTGAGGGGGAGTGTAGAGGTTTATGTTAGGTTATGATGTACTGTTCCACATTTCCTATTTATATAATGTACATCTATGTAATTTACCCAAGGGTTTTCTCTCTATATAAGAGACCCGAGGGCTCTATGGAATAATATAGAAGAGTATCCTTTTACTCTAACAGTTACTTTGTCATTGACTTGATTTGTGGCCAAATCTATCAAAAAATGTCACCTCCATCTTGTTGGGCGTTGCAAAATTCATGCCAGTTGCCACCTTTTTTGTTGATTGTTCTTGAAGTGTGATTCTCTTTCTAACCATGTGAGGTGGAAAATTCTGAAATCCTCATTGAAATCAGCAAGGTGATGGGTTGGCTTGTGTTGGAAGCACACATTGCCATGGAGATCATGTCACTGATCTTGGATCCCATGTCTATTATGTCAACTCTCCACTTGTAGTCGGTGGTTCCCCATGCAACCAAGTTGGTTGGCCTCATCTTGCTGGAATCCTTCCAACTCCCATTGTTCCTATTCAAGATCTGCAGTCATAAATCGTTAGTTTTTTGTCGGTCTGAAGGTAAGCCATATCCCCTTTTTTCTTCCTCGCATTGCCTTTCACTTTTGTTTAAATTACGGATATTCCCATGCATGCCTCGATATAATTTTATAATTGCAATGTGGCCTTGCATTTCATATTTACATGAGGACCTCTAAAAAAGCGGTTTGCCTTACAATGTATGCTCATGTCGTCAGTCCAACTGTTGAACCTTTAAGTTTGGCTCGTAGTGGCTAAAATGTCAGAATAAGAGATTATAACATTTTCAACAATACGGAAGACAACACAGATGGAGGGTAGGATGTAAATTTTCTTTAATAAAGACTCAATCATACATCATCCTTTCATGGTGGCCTCTAGTATAAGACTTCTTCTGCGAGGTTCTTATGTAGAAGATTCTTTAAGGTGTCTATATTTTTTTAAGCCCAAAAAGGGGGAAATACGATAAGGTGTCCATCTCAGATATATTACTAAAAAGAGAAAGGTTACACAGGGACTTACAATATCCAAGACTCAAGAAGAGACCTATATTGAAATATTACATTTTTCAATAGAAGCGTTGAGAAGAGAAAAATACACCATTTCTACCTAACTAAATAGCTCAGATTGTTGCCTGTGGTCGAAGGATGTCATCTCTGGCACGATGTCCGGCAAGAAACATGGATTCCCAGAATTGATCAAGGTACTGATGGTTAAGCCAACTTAAATTAGCCCCAGCCCAGATTGGGGTGGTCTCTGCATACTGGAAGAAGAGGTGATCTGTTGTTTTGATATACGTTTCACAAAGCGGAAATCTATATTGATAAACCCCTAATTTATCAGGTTATTTATTGGTTATTACCTATTTAGCTTAAGCTCTTTCATCTAATTAATAATCAACTAACCTTAATTAATAAATGACTCTATGTAATTAATTAGCATTAATTATTGTCTTCTTAATAATTTATCTCCATGTTGTTTATTCATATATATTGCGCCTATCTTTTATGTGTTTCTTTATTTTTTAAAAATCCATAAAAAATAGTGTAATATTGTACATAATTAATTTAACATTAAATATACATTAAAATCCAATAATAATAATACGAAAATAAAATAAGTAATGTTAATACGTTAAAATTACTTGCAAAAATATTTTCTATGTAATATATATGACGTATTTTCACTTTGAGTTCTACATAAAAGTTGTAGTTCTCATCGAGATCTACAATTTTCATGTTGTACACTTTTTTTATTTTCACTCCTATTTGTTTATTTTTATTTATTTCTTATTAATTCATTTCTCTAAATTCTCATTAGGCCACCTGGCCTGCCCAATGTCTGTCTGCACCCTCATGTGGATCGTCCAATCAGTTCGATCAAATGACTGAGATATTTCTTTTTCTGCCTCGTTCTGAACCATCTGATCCTTGGATCAGATGCGATCCGAGCCATTAAGGTGCGTCCAAATGCTGACCGTTAGATCTCCTTCAAGTGGTTGGGGCATTAGCCCCAACCTCCAGCCCACTTCTCCCAACGGGTGCGAACATAGTCAACCACCCTAACTCCTCCATTTATCCTAACTTCCTCCGATCATCTCTCGACCAACTTCCACCTACATCACCTTTGTCTAATCTCCCTAATCCACACTAATCACCTAGATTAATCTAATCCTAACCTCTTCACTAAACGGTGGTGGTTGAAACCATTGCCTGAGGCCAACTTCTGTCACTTCAAATACCTTCTCTTCCCCACCTAAAACCATCATCCACCTTCGCGTAAGAGACCTCCTAGCCATTTCTCCTCCTTAGTGATAATAGAGAGAGAAAGTAAGTGATGACAGAGGTTTATTTTCCGGCGAGATTCAAGGTGAATTAGCCTTGTCACAACCTTATCAGAAGGGTTGCTCGAGCTTTTAACTTCAGTCGAGCTGGTTAAGTGAAGACTTGAAGCTCTAAAGCTTATCCTCAAGCTTGTTTTCATCCACGATTCCATCGTCTTCTTAATTCTCAATTCTAGGTAAGTTTTCCATACTTATTTCTTTGTGTTTTCTCCCAATTTTTCAGTGTTACTCCGTTACACTCTTTCTTATCCAAGCCTTCGTATATCATTGGCATTAATCCATAATTCACATGTATCCCTCATAATTAATCCGCTTCTCCATGGTCGTAATCACTCTGATCCTTTCTTGTTCCTGCAAGGAAGATCCCATTTAGGGGTTGAATTCATCATCTCATGAACCCCCATTACACCTCCTTCTTTATCTCGAAATATTCATATTTGGATGTGGGTTGAAGATAACATTTACAGGAAACTCGAGGGACTTGATTGGTCAGTGTTAGAAAGTGAAGAATGAGGAAGCATAATATCAGAGATACGGAATAAATGGTAAGGAACACTGAGATTTTTGCATGGAACCCTACTCCCTAAGGAGCAGGATGAAACCACGGGAGAATGCCCCAATGGCCTGATGGTTCTATTGAACCCTTTCATTTGATACTTGAGGTGTGGGGCTTCTTATATAGCCCCCATTGAGTCTTCAAGTCCTACCGCTGGTAGATGTGAGGACAAAACCACTGGATGTGGTAATTGAACCATGGAGAGATCCAATTACCCATCTATACATGAGCGTCGCATATACTCCAAGAATCCCAATCAAGCTGGAGCATGCAATGCTCAGCTTGGACAAATAGAAAGAAATCTCAAACTCACAATACAAGACACTACAGACAATATCAACTCAACACAAACACAACTGTCGATTGTTGTTGAGGACGTTTCTTCTCATGTTGTGCATGTAAGGAGGAACAAACATGCTGGAGTGTAAGTCGAACTGGGTCTCCTCGTTACAGAACATGTGCTATGTACTGTGCCTATCAGAGTCACAGAAACTAAATGAGTCTGCTCGTTGGAGTACTCTAGCCCATTACATGTAGAAGACTGAATCATGTGGACAGTTGCTCCATCTCCGAAGGATCGAACTGAAAAGTCGTGGAGACATCCTCGTCGGAGTCTACGGTCGCTGGAGAATGGAGTCTGAAAAGTCTCCTCGTTAGAGAACTAGATCTCTCCCATAGTGGCTCAGAGAATGGGATCTCTACTCTGGAGTCCTTATGACACTACATGAAAACCCGAGCCCACATGGCATAGGGAATGTGATATCTACTCTAGAGTTCCTATGAATCACATGAAAACTCTTAGACCAAAAATAAAGATGGGGACACACAAATAATGATAAACATGTATGCATCAAACTGCAAACTCGGAACCAATCTGAACGTCGAGTGTAAAACTAAACTTTAGAATCTGAAAATGGCATGAAGTCTGAACTGGAGAATATAGAGTCAGACCTATAGAACTCTACACAATACTCCCCTTTCTTCCATACTGGTCAGAAAACAATGACATCGACCAAGTTGGGAGAATACAAATCAAGATAGGGAGAAACAAAAACATCACATAAGTCGATTTGAAAAAAAATCCGGCCCTTTTTTCGTCTTTTCATATTTTAAGCAGTTTTTAAGACGCTCCATTTTTTACAGCTTTTCTTCCTCTTTTTGCGTACGGTTTTTTTGTACGTACCTTTTTCAAAAGTTCTCTCTTTTTGAAGCACAACCCAACTTGGGCCGAAAACACCTCTTTCCTTCTCTTTTCTCAAGTCAGGCCTCCCCCTCTCTCTCTATTTGGCCTTTCTCTTTTTCTCTCTCATTTTTTAAAAATTTCGGCCCACTTGGGCCCACAAACTTGTCTCATGCAACAACCCACTATTGGATCTTTTCCTTTTTTACTGTAGACGCCCCCCTTTGGGCCCAAACCAATCTGTTTTTTTGACAATTGCCTGTTGGGCCCAAACAAATGGAGGAGCAACCTCCCTTATTTAGGAAATGCTATAGGCCTTCTTTCCTATTTTGATACACGGCTAATGTTCCCATGGGGAACCCATAGCCCTCGTTGCTGCCGCTGGGGAAGATTCAAGGAGAAGCTACCTCGTGTGGGCTTGCGGAGTGTTGTTGGAGTGCAGTGTCGCCGCTCAGATCTGGGGCACTGGAGTGCATGCTGGAGAGGCATGTGATCAGATTTGAAGGTTGTTGCTCGAAGATGCCGTGTGGTAATATGCACTTCCGAAGATTGCATCGCGCGAGGGGACACGCTACTGTCGCTGCTGCTTAGGGCATGGGGTTCGACACCGCCTTCGACCTTCTCCTTCTTTCTCATTTTTTTCTCTCCTGGAGAAAATGATGGTGCCGAAGCTTTGAGAACGAGCGGAGCCTGAAGAGGACGAATGGAGTATCTCCTAGAGAAAGTGATGGATCATGGAGATGCATCGAGAGGCTGGAGGTGGCGAGATTCCCCAATATGACTTTCTTCGAAGAACGTGATGATGCAAGGCTTTTATTATCGTCGCCTGCTGCCCGGATCTCGCTAGTGATGATGGGCTTTAGATCCGATCCTCTAGAGCATAGATGCGATGGCCATGGAGCACCGTCAATGCGAGAAGTGCCTCGCATGATCCCATCTCTTGGCTGAGAACAAGGTCTTCATGATCTAGGGTTTTGATGAATCGATGTGAGAAAAACCAATGCGAGAGGAGCTTTTCCCATGCTACTTCGAACAGATCTTGGGATTACATTCTCAACAACACTTTCGAACAAAGAATATATGAACAGAACCTTAGCAGATAATAAAATCTTAAAAGCGAAAAGTCGTTTCCCTTATAAAAAACTGAATCCCAAGAACGACTTGCTCTGATACCATATTAGAAAATGAAGAATGCGGAAGCATGATATCATAGATACAGAATAAACAATAAGGAACATCTCTATTCCCTTAGGAGTGGGAGGAAACCATCGAACGCCTCAAAGGGTTGATTGTTCTATCGAACTCTCTCATCTGATACAGGAGGTGCAGGGCTTCTTATATAGCCCCCACTGAGTCTCCAAGTCCCACCACTAGTAGATGCGGGACTAAACCACTGGATGTGGGAACTGGTGTGTGACCCAGAGACTTATATATGGGTTAAAATTCAAAATACGGAATAGGTATCGGACACCATAAAATCGAGTCTCGATATGGCTTGAGATATGAATTCCGGCCCGACTCATACACTTTTGTTCACTTCCTCTTAAGTTTTAAACCCGATCCAATATTCAGATTTAGCAAATAAATAGTCTATTGTGTAGGGTTAGGGTTAGGGTGGGATACGGAAACCTTGGTCTAGGACCATTGCTCCGATACCATGTTGAGGGAAAATAAGTTCATAACATAAACGGGGATCCAACGGCTCTCTTATATAAGATAAAAGCCCTGGGTTAATTACACAAAAGATACATTGATGAATCTGTGATTCATCACTCTAAAAGTTGAAAATCGAGCTTTGTGCCCGAGTAATTAGATGCATATTTCCACTTATATTGCATAATTAGAATTCATGCATGTGTAAATAATATCTGCATTTTAGCATTCATATTTGCATTAAATAAGAAGCCCAATTTCACTTCTAAATATTCACCTGTATATTAGCGAAAATACCTTATTTGTATATATTTTATACTAACTCCAAATCCAATAAAACCTACTCTATAGTGTATATACTACTAATACTAATTAAAGAAAAATATCGAAAAAATACTATCTTGTAAAATTGACCAATAAAACCCCAATCCAAGTTTGAAACTAGGAGCCTTAAAATGCGCATATCTCACTCATACAACCTCCGAATTAGGTCTACTCACTTTTAAAGTAATATACATTCAAAGACCTTCGAAACAAAACCAATTTCATTAAAATCAGAACTCGTATGCAAAACTTGGGTTTTGGGCCCCTTTTTTATATTGTACATATTGACCGTTGTACCCCTGTATTTTATCCTTTTATTTTCTTCACTATTAAAAATCCAAAAAATTAGATTAAATTTTATATATTTTCCTCATATTTTCTCTATTTTTATTTTGATTTTTCTCTTGTTGAAAAATGACAAAAAAATTGCAAAAAGAAAAATATGGTATTTTATACCTATAAGGTACCGTCCAAAAATACATTCTTTTACAGATGATTTCATTTGATTTTCGGCCCTTCACGAAAATTGTAGATCTCATCGAGACGAACAACTTTTGTGTTGACAACTTTTTGATTTAATCTCCTTTGTTATTTCCTTTTAATTTTCTTTACATTTAATTTTTGAATTTTCTAGGAGCGACATGTGGCAGCTCCTGTAGCCGCCACGTGTCACCCTATTTTTTTTATTATTTTATTATTTTCGGATTTATCTTATTATTTTCGGATTTATTATTTATTATTATTTTACTATCGATATTTTAATTATTTTTAGTAGCCTACTATATTATTTTATTATTTTATTTATTTTACTCCCTTTTACTTCTTCCTCCTTACTTGTCTTCCACTCCAAGTAAATAACTCCCCATTTTCTCCACTTTCTCCATCTCGTTTCCAACTCCCTCCTCTTTATATTCCCATCCCCTCCTCCATTTTCCATCATCCGCCAATTTCGTGAGAAGAATTCCAGCTCCAGAGAGGTCGAGGTGACAGCGACAACCTTAGTCTGTAGAGCGACGAAGAGTTCCAGCTATCTTCAGCTATTGGTGAGATCCGCGAGCCTTGTTCGTGTAGCATTCCTCCACAAGTGGATTGCCTAGCTTCTCGGCTTTTCGCTAAGCTGATCGAGGGCACAACCGGAAGTCGCACACCGCGGCTCATTTTCGGCGAACCACAGGTAAGTATACTCTATCTTCATCTTGTCATTTTATCTAACAAATTTTTTTAGTATTGTTCTACAACAAACAACATCACATCATCATCACATCACAACCATTATCACCACCAAACTATTTTCAACAGTTCAACAATTTATCATCATCACATTAAAAAAAACCACTCCATCAACATCACACACACCACCTCTTCATTGAATTTTTATTTTAGTTTACAAAATATAAAAACAAGATAAAAAAACAAAAAAAGAAGTCACAGGTCCCCTTGGGCAGCTGTGCTCCTCAACCATCTTCTCCACCGCACGGCGCTTGCCCCCTCACCGGCCCGGTCGTGCCTCCAGCCGCGAGCAAGCCAGCCACCGTGCCGGGCCTTCCACTCAGCAACAAACAGGACGCGCTGCCCGCAGCCGCGGCGCCACGGCCATCCGTGCGGCCGCGCTCCAGCCTCTGGGCTTCCGCCGCACCTTTCGCCGCACCCCCTCTATCGACGTCAGCACACCGCCAGCCGTCCGTGCCCCACTGTAGCCGCTGCCATCCACGCCGCACGACACCCGCGTCGCCATCCCCACCTCCAGGTGCAGCCGTACGACCGCACAACCGTGTGCCGGGTGGCGCCGCCCGCTGCTCCACCACGCCGCCAGTCGTTCCCCGCGAGCGCCGTGTGCGTCGCCCTGCGCCGTGCCACGCCTCAGCTCTCCACCGCCTCACGCAGTTGCTGCGCTTCCGTCCCCACTCGCCCTCGTGCCGCCTACGCGACGTCCGCCGCCCATCAGCCGCCCCCGTAGCGCCGTCACTGTGGACCGACGGTCGCCCCCGAGCCGCGGCGCCATGGCCGTCCGCGCGCGCCAGGACCGCCGCCCCGTACGTCGCCGTCCTTCCATAGACACCCCCTTGCATGCCCTAGCGTAGAGAGAAAGGAGGTCCAATTTATTTTATTTTATATTTTGTGAAAATTATACTTGCGTCCTTGCATGTTTATATATTTGCAGAAGTGCCCTTGTGCACAGTTGGAGTTATTTTGTTTCAATTCTATTTGCCTTGACACCCCTGTGTTTGAGCGTTATTTTGGACAGTCATTTTACACCAATTTTTAATCAAAAAATAGCATGTTGTAGAGAAACTAATTATTTATCTTGTGGCTATTTATTTGCATTTTTGTGAGCATTAAATATTTTATTAAAAATCAGAGATTGAAAATCAGTGATGTTTTGCCCAATTATGCTCTGAAATTCGCACATAGTTATTTATTGTCCAAAAATTGTGAAAAAATTATGAATGATGTATTTAAGTTTGCTTTAATTACAGTCCAAATTTCGTCCAATTCATAGTTGTTTTGTGCATAAAATAAATTCCTTAGCGATTTCTGTATATGATTTTTAATTAAATCCATGAATAAGATTTTTGAGAAATTTCAACTTTCATGGATTCCTTATTGAAATATCTATTTGAGATAAATCGATCTTTGGATAATTTGATTTCGTGGATTTATTAGAAATTAAATACCCGCAGTCGCTCTAATTTCAGTAAAATATTCATAAAAAAATCGTAAAGTATCAGAAAATTCCAAAGAAATTAGTGTAGCTTCATTTCATCATTTTTATCTTCCAGTAAATTTTTCATAATTTTTGCATATAATTTGAATGAAAAATTGCATAAAACTCCAAAAAAGTTTGCATTTTTCATTTGTGCATTTTAAATTAAAAAATTCCAAAAAAATACATTTTGCATTAATCATTGGATTAGGTATACAGGAAAAATATAATTTGGTCAATTTGGATTAATTTCACATTAAAAATTAAATTTGGCTAAGTTATTGCTTTTTTAATAACCTAGTTCATTCGTGTTTTGCATTTGTCATTTATATCATATAAAAAAAATTAAAAAAATCTCACTTGGAAAACGACGATCTAATCCATCTGATCTGATCTCGAGTTGTTCATTTGCCTCCTTGAGTCGACCCTGGGGCTTGCCCAGGCTAAATAAACTTAAAACCGCGCTTTAATTCATTCGACGATTTATCGATCCGTGTGGTTATTTTTGATCGACACGGATCTATCCGACTGCAATGAAATAGTCAATCAGACACCATTAACAAGGGTAGGTCTGCGGCCCGTCATACATGAAGAAAATGTAAAACATAAATGCACCGAGAGATACAACTATCTCAACACTCCCCCTCAAGCTGGAGAATATATGTCTATTATGCTCAGCTTAGAACAACACCTCTGAAAGGGACCTCTAGCAAGTGCTTTGGTGAAGATATCGGTCGTCTGATCTCCAGTCGACACATGAGAGGTGGATATGAGATCTTTCTGGATCATATCTTTAGTGTAATGACAATCCACCTTTATATGCTTTGTCCGTTCATGAAAGGCAGGATTATTATCAATAAATAGAGTTGCTTGATTATCACATACAAGCTGCATAGGTATAAGAACCCCAATAGTAAGATCAGTCAACACCGATCTAACCCACATCATTTCAGCACTTCCTTAGGTCATCGCCTTGTATTCAGACTTTGCACTTGATCTAGCCACCACTATCTGCTTCTTGCTTCTCCATGAAACAAGTGAACTACCGATGAAAATAGCAAATCCAGAAGTGGACTTTCTGTTGGAAATGCAAGCCCACGGCGAGCCATTATGCAATAAATGTTATTGCAATTCACTCCTTAATCTGAAATGAAGAATACATAATTTGCATAATAGGTCCCTTAGTACAATTAGGGTTATGTACCATGGCCATCTTGATGATCATACAGCTGTTGATTCAACTATTGAATCATAGAGGCTGGTGCTTGGATGAATATCTAAAGAGTTAGATTGAGGACTCATCAAGCACCGTCAAATGATTGTTAAGAGATGATCTCCAGCCTGAGTAGGAGATGGCAATCCTTATCTCTGAAGGCTGATATCTGACCGACCTCTTGATGCAGGTCCTCTGCATAGGAATAGAGATTCGGAGGTGTCAGATTAGTTAGGTCAAAGAGTTGACTTAACGAGATCGAGATAACCAAAGTCCTATATCATATGCTGTCATGATATAGGCACGCATCCTCTGACCGGAGACAGATGTGTTGCTATATGTCTAAGTATGTACATTTGGCAGACCAATAGGTTGATGACCTAATCAAGGTCTATACACCGGCGCGCTGGTGTGCATATAAGGGCATATGAGTAATACGATCTCTCAAAGGGATCATACAGGTTCAGTTACTGAACCGGAAGACATGAGCTCACTCATGAGATATTGGGAAGAATCAAATTCCGTGCGCACGGTCGTCTCGCTTTGGAAGCTTGACTGAATTTGTAGGTTTGATATATACTTTTGGAAAGTATATGATCAAGACCAAGGTATGATATACGCTTTTGGAAAGTGTATGATTGATACCAACTCCCAATGATCGAATGAGAAACTTACTGATAAAACCATGAAGTAGACAGTATAAAGTTGATCCAATACTTCGGGTTTAGTCTGAGTCTTCCAGTATGCAGGATGTACAGGTATTGGGAATACCTGAGGGTGATGTGATCATAAACGATTGTATAACCATGACGCTTCCATTCCTAGGGAGTGATGAAACGGGTCTGGATTTTAGTGACTCCTCTCAGTAGAGAAGTAATCTGATCTTGGTCCAAGTGTTGGACATTGATCTGAATGTGATTCAGATGCAATAAGAAGATTAGATTTACGGTCTTGATTTAATCAAGCATCTATGGGAGGCCCGCGATCTGGATTTGAGATATGATCTCAATATCCATGTCACTATACGTGGAACAATACAATCGCCCTGTCTTTATCTCCAAGTATCTGCGGAGAAAGCGCATTATCCTTGAAAGAGTTCATGGATAATTCTATTGTTGATATATGTATCCGAGCATTGAGAATATGGATAATTAAATGTGATTTAATTATCATGATTAATATGAATTTGATTCATATTATAAAGAGAGCTATCTTAGATAATTAAATGTGATTTGATTATCAAAGATGTAAGTAATATGAATATGATTCATATTATTTGGACACAAGAGAATAGAGATCCAAAATGATTAAATGTGATTTAATCATCATGGATATGAATAATGTGGATAGCAATATCCATATTAATCAAATATATTATAAATGTGCTTTATAATATATAAGAGAGAGATGTTTGTAATTTACATTTGTTAATTAAATGTTAATGTGAATTGGATTCACATTGGACATTAAATTGAAAAATGTAATTTACATTTTGTTTTGGCTTGTGAATGTGATTCACAAAATTTCCAATGGCATGATTGCAATGTTCACAAAATAAATTGGATTTATTTTTGTGAAATAATTTGCAACAAAAGTTGTTGCAAATATTGGAGAGAATCATGAGATAATATAATCTCATGTAATAGGAAAAAGGAAGCTCCCTTCCTAAAGAGGAGAGGGGACGGCCACAATTCCCATGAGGAATTGGTGGCCGTCCACCCTCCTTATGGAAGGAGGCTTACCTCCTTTCCTATTTCTCCATTGGAGATTGATTTGATATAAAATCAAATTATATTTATTGTATATTTGATTTTTTACTAAATTAATTGTTGTTGTGTTTTTAGCAACAAATCATGACCATTGAAAGAAACACAAATTAATGTGGACCATTGGATTTGTGTTGACACATGGATTGAGATCTATGGATCCCAAAACCCTATAAAAGGAGAGGCACCCCATTGCTCTTCTGAACACATAAGTGAGACAACAAGTCTCTCTCTCTCTTTCTTTCTCTTTCTCTCCCTCTCATGGCCGTCCACCATGGATGCCCTAGAGAGGCTCTCCATCGCCGCGGCACCGTCGTTATGCTGCCCGATGTTTTGCTCGTGGAACTTTGTCTACTTCGGCATGCCTTGCTCGTGAAGAAGACGTCGGATCTCGTGTGTCGAGATCAGGAGATCCACCGCTTGGATCATCAACATGGATTGCGAGAAGCACGCGGTTCATCCCTGCGCTCGCAAGCGTCTCCTCCGACGGATCGGACTTGAGACAGGAGGTCTCTTCGTTTAGAGACTTGATCGCAACCACGCTTCAAGAGGTAAACCTAATACTTGTTTGTGGTTTAGACGAAACGATCCGAGAAGTGTTCTTGGATCATGTGGTTTCGTCGCATAAAAATTTTAATTTCCGCTGCATAGAACAACTAGTACGACTAGTCGTTCTTCGTCGTATTCGATACGACGATCACGCTTCCGTGATGCGCTTGAGGATCTAACCATATCCTTCAAGTGGTATCATAGCCTTAGGTCGGTGGTTTTGGATACGATCCATAAACCGAGGACGACTTGGGTTCATTAGGGTTTGCGAAAGTTTTCTTGCATTTCTTTTTCGCATCTTTGTTTTGATATTATTTTCGGCACTGTTTAAATTGTTTAAACACAAAAATAATATTTGGATTTTATTCCCCATTAAATAAGAAAACCGTAGGATCTGAGTTTGCGTGATTTCGATTCCGTTTACTCTAGATATGCTCATTTTAGTGAACATGTATCCACTGTTTCGGGGACTGCGGATCATGACGTAATTAAAATGTTAATTGCGGATTTGAAACGCCTTGAAATGCGTGCAAATCACTAGGGTTCTGACAAACTTTAGAAATTTACTTTGCTTAATTTGGATTTAAATTGATTGAGATATGGTATTTTTAGTGAGGGTCACTGCTGAAAATACTTTCCTAATCAAGAACCTAGTGATTGTCATTTAATTAATTAGTCAAATTAAATTGTTTAATTTCCTGGAATAATTATGCATAAATATTTGTGAAATATTTAATGATAATTATGTTCTTAAATGACTTTTCCCTAACCAACAAATAATTAGATGTGATCTAGATCAAGATTGGTTACATGATCTACATGATCAACATTCCAACAAACATGTTGCTTGAATAGGACTTGGGATTTGTTTAGCAAATCTCATTATAATGTTAATCAAAATTGTTTTGATTATTACTATATGGTATAATTTCGGTTGAAGAACCGATGATCATCTCAAGTACAAAATGATCTATTTTGCATTATCCTTTCCCGAGGTGGATATGGTGTCTAGTCGGAGAGCATTGGGGTTGCGGGTTGCAACGTGTGTGGTCCGTCCCACTCTCGTCGGTACTGGCCATGACAACGGGTAGGGTTAGTATAATGCTTAAGAAATCATGATGTATTTCTAATTATTAAAATTCGGAATAATACGTATTTGAGATAATACCATAATTCAAGTAACTATTAAAATGTTTGTTGGATATTAATTGGATCATTAATTTAATATGATTAGATTAATTGGAATCCAATTAAAATTAAAACACTCTATGAATAGAGATGTTATTTCCCTTGGAAGAATTAATCATAATGAATATGATTCATAATGATTAATTAGAATTTGAATATGATATGGAGGATCACATAAGTGACATCCATGGTCTCCCGTCAAGGCGAAGGGTTCCGTCGCCAGGGATTGTATGTAGGAGACGCCTGTCCAAAGTGACAGCTCCTGTATGCAAGCGCATCTGGATCGGGCTCTTTGCTTCTCGAAAGAGTAAGGCCGTATATGTAGTAACCCCAATATCGGATCCTCATATTATTGGGGCGATATTGGATTGCGTATAGCGAGTACTATTCCTGTTGACGATTGGTTCAATTAACGACAGGTCAACATCGCCTTAGGGGTGGTGGGCCTGGGTGTTAAAGACCGAATTGGGAATGCAAGTTGGACTTGCAAGGCGGAATGTGTTCACGCTTCTTTTTATCCGAGTTGTAGGTTCTCATATTATTGGGATGCAACAAAGATAAGGAAGGAGATCCCAGATCTTGTTGAGATATAATGGTAAGTATATCTCTTATATTGAAAGTGATTAAGGGAATGAACTTTCAGTGTTGACAAGACAAGACAACTTTGATATAAAAATCCTAAATCAAAGTAAAATATATATATTTATATATTTATGCAAATTTCTTATTTCAGATAATCCTTCATTAAAACCCACTCAATGATATACTCAATAATAACCAGTAAAATATCATGGATTGGACTCATGATCCAGATATTGTACTTGCAATTGGACACATAATGTATGTGGTTGCAATGTGCAAGTTTCCTCATAATATTGAGGAATGACAATTAAATAGATAATAGGACTACAACCCTAGGGTTTGTATGTCTCTATCGTCTTGATCTCTCATCGGATGTACTTTGGAAGTGACATGTCGATGATGATCGTAATTGTCAAATAATCCTTATAAAATTAATGAAGATATTCTGGCATACATATGTGCTCTTGACATTTAACATGAATGAGATGGTTCACTGCATCATGCAGAATGGTGGCTCTATAAGAGATGATGTATTCAAATTGTTTGAGTACCTACCTGAACCTATGTTTTAAGAGTTTAGATGGATGTAGATGATGAGTGTCATCATTCTACTATCTATACTCTGGTCATTCATGAAGCTTCATAATATTCATATTGTATGAATTTAATGAAGCATGTATAAATGTTGAAATACTCTTACATAAGAGATCCTTAGTCTCAAACAATGGTTGCTTATAGATAAAGGGAGCGCAGTGGAAGCATGGGTTGGACCCGAGTAAGAAGTATGGTCAAAGAGTTGACTATACATCTATGACTTCCATATGTCATCCGAAGAGTTGGGTGAATACCAATACTGCAATAAGTTGATGTGTTGATAGTATGCCTATCAAGTCTATCTAGAATCCTTAGAGAAGGACTCGGATGGAGCATCAGATTAATCTACATAAATCATTGATAAGATAAAGTCAAATAATTGTATCTCAATCTTCTGATGACATTTGCAATAGGTTGCATATGTTTTAGAAGACTGGAAAAATTTGATCTTAAAGGTTTATAGTTATCCACATGGATATTGATGCAATTATTGCAACAATCTCTGTTGGATTGATAGACTTGTTAATTTCAGTGGGAGAGTCCTTAGTCTTAGAGAATGTCTCTATGACCTAGATATAAGAATACACTCATTGTTTGTTTCTAAATGTTAGAAATGAACATGAATCTGAGGTAGAACTATCATAAAGAGTTATGATGGAGATATTTCAGATAGTAATCTAAAATCTAGTGGACTCCACTAAATTAGAAAATTGATGAATGGCTCATTAACATTTCTAAATGCTGAAATTAAAACTTAAGATCAATATGAGGATGAAGATCATTTGACAATGATCTAGCATCAAGCTTTGGACATTTGTTTATTGATTTGATCAATAGACTAGTAAGAGATGAAACTTTAGAATGTCTAAAATTTCAAAACTTACACACTTATGAATATTGTATTCAAAGAAAAATGTCCAATACACCCTTCTTAGAGAAAGGTGTAAGATGTCAAGGTATTCATGATCTCATACATATTGATGTATGTGGATCATCTATATCATAGTAAACATTGTGGATATGTGATATCTATCGATGATTATGTATGATATGAGATTTCTTCTCTTCACCTAAGAAACCTTTGAAATGTTCGAAGATTTCATTATTTTTGGTTTAGAACCAAAGTTTGAAGGAAGATAAAATGAATGTGATCTAATCTAGGTAGAAAGTACCTGTTAGATAAATTCAAAGAATACCTTATAGAGATATGAATATCATTTCTATCTCAATCCTCCTAACACATCTTAACTCAATAGAGTTATAGGGAGATACAATTGGATCATGTGTGACATGATCTTATCAATGATGAATTTTAGCATAATTATCCCTTAGTTTCCAGGTATGTATGTGTAGTAGAGACTACAATGTATATCCTTAATAAGGTTCCATGTATGTTGGAATCTAGCACTTGAGAGTGCTGCTTCATTAGGAAAATAAAGGATGGTACTGGATACCTACTTTATGACCTTGAGATTCTTAAAGTATCTCATCTCTGAGAATTTGATTCTTAGAGGTTAAGACTCTTGAGAATCAAGATGAAAATGAAGTGTAGGAACTCATTTAATCTTGAGAAGATAATGAGGCTCCTGAAATTGGAAACTAAAAAGGACAATTAATGATGAAACATTAATACCTCTTCAAATGAGTTTGAGGATGTATTCCATGTGTCAGTCTGACAATGATCGGACTTCATGTGATGAAGCTCCTAAGGATCATGACATGGAAAGATGGATTTTAGCAATAAAAGTCTAACGTAGACTTCATATACAAGTGTTGTATATGGACCCTCGAGGATCCACCTATATGGGTAATACCTGTAAAGGTGTAAATGGATCTTCAAGAGAAAGGGAACCTGATGAGAAGGTGGAGACCTTCAAAGCACGGTTCGTAGCCATGAGCTACACATCAGAAGAGAAGACATTGCTTGCGATGAGACTTGCTCTTCGGTGACCATGCTTAAAAACATCAGAATATTGCTAATCTTGGTTGCACAACTTGACTATCGCATCTTCAAAGATGTAAGTCAAGATTGCATTCCTCTATAAATACCTCTCTGAGGATATTCACATGAAGTAGCCCCAGGGCTTCATGATTGAGGAAAGCAAGGTGTGCAAGCTAAGGAATCCATCTAAGGACTCAAATAAGCTTCTTGGAGATGGACCATAAGATTTGATGAAATTATAAATGTTATGATTTCGAATGGAATCTTGATGAGCCATGCGAAGCTTAGTGGGAGTGCCTATGTGTTCATCGTGCTAAATGTAGATAATATCCTAATCATTTAGAATGATATAAGGATTATAATAAGTGTTTTATAAACTGGCTATTCCATATCTTGAAATATGATTTCAAAGATACCTCTTAGATCTTAGTCCTGAAGTTGTTCAGAAGCAAAGAGAAGAGGATAATGGGACTGTCACATCTATAGTACACCTTGGAAATTCCAAGAAAGGCTTCCATCCCTTAAGATATGATACTGACCTATTTAAAGGGATAGCACCTCAAAGAGTTGAGGAAGTAAATGCTAGAACTACTTGCCCTTGGGCATCAGTTCTGAGAAGCCGGGTGTGTGCTAGATGTGTACAAAAGCCAGATGGCTGCCATGCAGTGGGAGTAGTAAACTGTTACTAATCCTACTATGGAAATAAAACACTTGGTTGCAGTAAATGCAAAATCTTCATAGATGACAAGATTTTTGAGATAGTGATCTCAAAGTCTTATCTTCAAAGAAACTTAAGACTTTATAGATAGAGATCTAAAAGGCCTTAATTGTGGATACCTTAAGAGATAGTGATCTCCAGGAATAAGGGTATTGTAATAAGGATTATGGAAATACTGGTTATGATAATTGTTAAGCTGTAGTGTCAAGGACACTGTAACTGCCAAAATTGAGTATTGATTGCATGAGATGCAACATTCGCATTAGATGCGAGCACTGTTACTGGGGATATGCAAGTGCCGTAAAAGGACTTGGCGTAGTCTCGCGGGAACAGAGTGACTGATCAGCTTACCTAGCTATTTTCTAAATAGCCTATGATTGTCACATGAGTGCGGGTTTAAATGATTAGCCCATTAATGACTCTTTGGGCTAGTGGGAGATTGTTGGAAATGCGAGCCCACGGCGAGCCATTATGCAATAAATGTTATTGCAATTCACTCCTTAATCTGAAATGAAGAATACATAATTTGCATAATCGTTCCCTTAGTACAATTAGGGTTATGTACCATGGCCATCTTGATGATCATACAGCTGTTGATTCAACTATTGAATCATAGAGGCTGGTGCTTGGATGAATATCTAAAGAGTTAGATTGAGGACTCATCAAGCACCGTCAAATGATTGTTAAGAGATGATCTCCAGCCTGAGTAGGAGATGGCAATCCTTATCTCTGAAGGCTGATATCTGACCGACCTCTTGATGCAGGTCCTCTGCATAGGAATAGAGATTCGGAGGTGTCAGATTAGTTAGGTCAAAGAGTTGACTTAACGAGATCGAGATAACCAAAGTCCTATATCATATGCTGTCATGATATAGGCACGCATCCTCTGACCGGAGACAGATGTGTTGCTATATGTCTAAGTATGTACATTTGGCAGACCAATAGGTTGATGACCTAATCAAGGTCTATACACCGGCGCGCTGGTGTGCATATGAGGGCATATGAGTAATACGATCTCTCAAAGGGATCATACAGGTTCAGTTACTGAACCGGAAGACATGAGCTCACTCATGAGATATTGGGAAGAATCAAATTCCGTGCGCACGGTCGTCTCGCTTTGGAAGCTTGACTGAATTTGTAGGTTTGATATGTACTTTTGGAAAGTATATGATCAAGACCAAGGTATGATATACGCTTTTGGAAAGTGTATGATTGATACCAACTCCCAATGATCGAATGAGAAACTTACTGATAAAACCATGAAGTAGACAGTATAAAGTTGATCCAATACTTCGGGTTTAGTCTGAGTCTTCCAGTATGCAGGATGTACAGGTATTGGGAATACCTGAGGGTGATGTGATCATAAACGATTGTATAACCATGACGCTTCCATTCCTAGGAAGTGATGAAACGGGTCTGGATTTTAGTGACTCCTCTCAGTAGAGAAGTAATTTGATCTTGGTCCAAGTGTTGGACATTGATCTGAATGTGATTCAGATGCAATAAGAAGATTAGATTTACGGTCTTGATTTAATCAAGCATCTATGGGAGGCCCGCGATCTGGATTTGAGATATGATCTCAATATCCATGTCACTATACGTGGAATAATACAATCGCCCTGTCTTTATCTCCAAGTATCTGCGGAGAAAGCGCATTATCCTTGAAAGAGTTCATGGATAATTCTATTGTTGATATATGTATCCGAGCATTGAGAATATGGATAATTAAATGTGATTTAATTATCATGATTAATATGAATTTGAGTCATATTATAAAGAGAGCTATCTTAGATAATTAAATGTGATTTGATTATCAAAGATGTAAGTAATATGAATATGATTCATATTATTTGGACACAAGAGAATAGAGATCCAAAATGATTAAATGTGATTTAATCATCATGGATATGAATAATGTGGATAGCAATATCCATATTAATCAAATATATTATAAATGTGATTTATAATATATAAGAGAGAGATGTTTGTAATTTACATTTGTTAACTAAATGTTAATGTGAATTGGATTCACATTGGACATTAAATTGAAAAATGTAATTTACATTTTGTTTTGGGTTGTGAATGTGATTCACAAAATTTCCAATGGCATGATTGCAATGTTCACAAAATAAATTGGATTTATTTTTGTGAAATAATTTGCAACAAAAGTTGTTGCAAATATTGGAGAGAATCATGAGATAATATAATCTCATGTAATAGGAAAAAGGAAGCTCCCTTCCTAAAGAGGAGAGGGGACGGCGACAATTCCCATGAGGAATTGGTGGCCGTCCACCCTCCTTATGGAAGGAGGCTTGCCTCCTTTCCTATTTCTCCATTGGAGATTGATTTGATATAAAATCAAATTATATTTATTGTATATTTGATTTTTTACTAAATTAATTATTGTGTTTTTAGCAACAAATCATGACCATTGAAAGAAACACAAATTAATGTGGACCATTGGATTTGTGTTGACACATGGATTGAGATCCATGGATCCCAAAACCCTATAAAAGGAGAGGCACCCCATTGCACTTCTGAACACATAAGTGAGACAACAAGTCTCTCTCTCTCTTTCTTTCTCTTTCTCTCCCTCTCATGGCCGTCCACCATGGATGCCCTAGAGAGGCTCTCCATCGCCGCGGCACCGTCGTTATGCTGCCCGATGTTTTGCTCGTGGAACTCCGTCTACTTCGGCATGCCTTGCTCGTGAAGAAGACGTCGGATCTCGTGTGTCGAGATCAGGAGATCCACCGCTTGGATCATCAACATGGATTGCGAGAAGCACGCGGTTCATCCCCGCGCTCGCAAGCGTCTCCTCCGACGGATCGGACTTGAGACAGGAGGTCTCTTCGTTTAGAGACTTGATCGCAACCACGCTTCAAGAGGTAAACCTAATACTTGTTTGTGGTTTAGACGAAACGATCCGAGAAGTGTTCTTGGATCATGTGGTTTCGTCGCATAAAAATTTTAATTTCCGCTGCATAGAACAACTAGTACGACTAGTCGTTCTTCGTCGTATTCGATACGACGATCACGCTTCCGTGATGCGCTTGAGGATCTAACCATATCCTTCACTTTCTGTCTCTTGGACAACCTACGTAATCTGCATCTGCGCATGTTGTCACCTCAAGGGATGTACCTCTACAGAATATAAGACCCAAACCAGGTGAATTCTTCAAGTATCTCAAGATCATATGAACGACATCCATGTGCACCTTCTTGGGTTGCTCCATGAATTGATGGACTTTACTTACTACAAATGCAATATCTGGCCTGGTGATAGTGGCGTATAAGAGCTTCCCAACAAGCTCTCTATATCTCCGTCTGTCAACTTTCTCAGTGTCCTTGTCATATAATCTCATACTTGCATCCATAGGAGTAGTAGCAGGTTTACATCCTGTCATACCTGTCTCAGAAAGAAGATCCATAATGAACTTTCTCTGAGTCATTACAAGACAACGCTTGTTCCTGGCAAACTCCAATCCGAGGAAGTAACGAAGATTGCCAAGGTCCTCAGTCACAAACTGTTGGGCTAGGAATTCCTTGGCAGCATGAATGACATGTTCATCATCTCATATAATGACAATATCATCCACATAAACAAGAATAGCCATCGTACCTCTTAGTGTCCTCTTAACAAACAGAGAATGATCAGTAGTAGACCACACAAACCTTTATTGGTCTATCAACTCCGATAGCTTCCACTACCAATCTCTCAGACTCTGCTTCAGGCCATAAATTGCCTTATGGAGTCTGCACACCTTCTGGGACTCCCCCTCAGTAGCAAACCCTAGTGGTTGTTGCATATATACTTCCTCTTGTATATCTCCATATAGAAATGCATTCTTCACATCAAGCTGGTAAAGATGCCAGTCCTTGGAAACTGCAACCGATATAAGAATGTGGAATGTCGAGTGTCTTGCTACTGGAGAGAATGTGTCTTAATAGTCCACCCCATAGGTTTTGGTAAACCCCCAGGCCACAAGCCTTGCCTTATAGCGGTCCACACTACCGTCTACCTTTTGTTTTACCGTAAATATCCATTTGCAGCTCACAACTGATGCACCAGGTGGGGTAGAAACAATGCTCCAGGTACCACGTGACCGAAGGGCTGCCATCTCGTCTTCCATTGCAAGTCGTCACTTGCTGTCCTGAAGCACCTCCTGATATGTACGTGGGATAGTAATAGCAGATAGCCCTACTACAAACTTCTTGTAGTCCTCTGAAAGATGATCCAAGGAGACATGCGTAGCAAGAGGATACGTAGCACATCGGCGCCGAGGTTTTTTTAGGGCAATAGGTATCTCCAGGTCATTTGCTTCTCTGTCCTCTGGAACCAATTCTTCCTGTGTATCATTCAAAGCTCCAGCGCCATCAGTAGAAATACTATTTTCGTGACATACCTCATGCGTGATGGATGATGTGGATGGCGCATGAGCAGAGGTGTGAGTAGAAGACCTACGAGTATAAACATGTGGTAAAAACCTGGACTTGATTGCAGGAGGAGGAGGTGGTGGCGGTGGTGGAGGGTGATGAAGGCTGAGGAGTATGTGACGGAGAAGATGGATTGGAGGAACCACAACATCTTCTCCAGCATTAGTATCAGACAACCTATCACCTGTAGGAGAAAAATATATAATTGACTCAAAAATGTGACGTCAGCACTCACATAGTATTTTCTCCCCACAGGATCAAAACACGGATACCCTTTTGGCTACAGGAGTAACCAACAAAGACACATTTGACAACTCTAGGTGAGAGTTGTCACAGCCAGGGTAAAGTTGTGGACAAAAGCCACCGATCCAAAGACTCTGGGAGTGAGAAAGAATAATTCCTTCTCGGGAAACACAGTCAAGAAAGGAATTTTCTCTCCAAGAACAGTGGATGGCATGCAGTTCACTAAGTAGCAGAACCGCATCCCCCTAGAAGGAGTGAGGTGTACGACTTTGAATCAATAAGTCCTCGTGACATCAAAGAGGTGACGATGTTTGCGTTCAGCCACGCCATTTTACTGGTATGTATAATTGCAAGAAGTCTGATGAATTATACCAAGAGAACTGAGAAATTCTGCTAAATGTTAAGTGGAAAATTCCAAGGTATTATCTGTACGAATGAATTTGACATTAGCAGAGAAGATATTGTTGACTTCAATAAGAAAAGTTTTAATGATAGAACCTGCTTTCGGACTTGTGTTTTAACAAGAATACCCAAGATAGTCTAGATTAATCATCCACAGCAACCATATAAAAACGATATCCTTGATGATCAGGAACACGACTCGGAACCCAAATATCGAAATGAAACAACTCGAAAGACTGACTACTATGACGACTTGAACGACTCGAAAATGAGGAGCGATGATGTTTCCCATGTTGGTAGGCTTCACAATCCAAAGCCGTACGAGTAGATATCTGCGGGAGCACATGAATCATCTTTTGAAGAGGAAGGTGGCCAAAGCGAAGATGCCACATGAATGGAGAAACAGATCCAGAAGGAATAAAGGCCACCCTAGCATAAGATGAAATGGCAAGCTTATACAATCCTCTCTGCTCACAACCATGACCAATCACCCTGTCAGTTAGTTGTCCTGAAATACAAGAGAAGAGGGGGTCAAAGATAGCATGGCAATGTAAGTCTTTTGTAATTTAGCTAATAGACAAAAGATTCATCTGAAAATCAAGAGCATATAGGACGTTCTGTAGATGCGTAGAAGGAGCTAACACAATCTCCCCCTGACCAAAAATAGGTAGCCGAAAGGAGGGATAGACCTGTAAGAGGTAAACTGCATCCGATCTCCACACATATGATGAGATGCTCCAGAGTCCATAATCCAATCTGTCGCATCGGAACTACTACAACTGATAAACACATAGGAAATACCTGATGAATTGGATGATGCTCTGGCGGTAGCTGCTGCATCAGAGGGACCTGCAGCCAGAGTCGTGGGGGTGGTCATCAACTCTCGTAGTTTCGAGACAAAATCATCAAAGCGTCCATATGTAGTAGGTACTAGAGAAGGATCAGTCTGCTCAGTAACACATGCAGATGCTGGATATCCATGCTTCTGAAAGAATTTTTCCTCCGAATGACCAGGATGATGACAATAGGAACATGGACCACGTTGGCGTCCTCCACCTCGACCACGCGGTCCACGACCATGAAGATGGGAAGAACCTCCTCGTCCACGAGAAACTGCCACAGCTGAGGAAGTCGTCTGCTACATAGTGGTAGGCGTGGTAGTGATCCTGCTCAGTCATTTGTAGACCTCCTCCATCGGTGGTATCGTCTCACCCATCAGAAGTTGAGTACGTGATGCATCGTACTCAAAGTCAAGGGATGATAGAAAAACTCCTGTCATTGTAGCATTCCGATACCGTTGTTGCTGCTCAATGCTGATGGTAATGGGCATGAAGTTGTGTAGTCGCTCAAACATGCCGCGCAGATGGGAGAAGTGCACGTGGAGTGGTCGACCATTCTGTTTGGTCGAAAAAATGTCAAACTGTAGTTGGAGAATCTTTCTTTCATTCTTTGCCTGCCCATAAGTGTATGCTAATATATCCCACGTAGCCTTGATCGTGGGTTGATTAACAATATCGTTGGCAATCTCCGTGGTGTGTCCCAGAGAGCCAAATGCGGCCATATGCATCATCTTGCTTCTAAGATGCATTCATCCCAATCTGTCCGTTGGTTCTGCTTCCGTCAGAATGTGCTCCTTATCATAACAACATTGCATAAGAGTACGAAACTGCATGGACCATAATTGGTCTCATCCATCTTTACTATGGGAGTTGGGCCCTTGAATGCCCATGAAGAGGAAAACACGTCACTCTTGACGTCGGACATGATATCAATGATTAGAACCATGGATAAGCTGAGGAGTAGAGTGGTTATATAATGTCTACACAATCATAAGGAGGAATGGTTGTATCCGTAGACTCATACAACCATCCTCATAGCCTCTTTGTGAAGGTTAGAGTCTTAGAACGTGATTTAGATGAAAAAATCACGTTTTTAGACTCAAATCAGACCTCGTATCGCACATCCTGGCCGTACAAAACACAAGAATATGCGGTGTTGGGTGCACCTACTGGCAGCTACGGCCGAAAGGAGCCCACGGTCGTGCAATTACGGCTAGGCGGCTCTAGGCGAGAGGGCTAGAAGCCTCGGGATGCGTGCAGCAGGACTGGGAGCCCTTGCGACGCGTCGCGCAGGGGCTGGAAGCCCTTGGAGGCGGCGACGCGAGGTGCCTGGGAGGATGCCGGAGGCCTGGACGGCGTTAGAGGGGGCGGCGCGGGAGGGCTAAGAGCCCTGGAAGGTCCCGGTGGTAGCGAAGGGACTTAGAGGTGTAGGGTTAGGGTTAGGGTGGGATACGGGAACTCCGGTTTAGGACCGGAACTCCGATACCATGTTGAGGGAAAATAAGTGCATAACATAAACGGAAACCCAAGGACTCTCTTATATAGGAAAAAAGCCCTGAGTTAATTACACAAGGGATACATGAAGAAAATGTAAAACATAAAAGCACTGAGAGATATAATTATCTCAACAGCAATGGCAAAGAGACGTGAGCTGGGTTACTTCTTTGTCTCTTCTTACCAAACGAGTAGTACATGACCCTATATAAAGGCCTCCCAACATTCTCTCATTAGGTGGCAAAAAACAAACACCAGGACAAACGCCAAATGGATCTTGGACAGGATTCAGTTTCCAACAACTCATCTCTCCATCTCACTCAACATCTTGGGTAAACACACTAGCCTTGGAGTTGATGTCGAAAATGACCTATCCCAAGTCATGTATGCCAACTGGGAGATTAACGGGGTGAAGTTCAAGAGGATGATGACAGGCCAAAGTTCAAGGGGATGATCCTTTGATAGTGATATCCAGTAGTCACTGGCACCAAATATGGACATGGTAAATTATAAAAACTGGAAGGATAGAAGTCCACTCACCGTGTAGACGTCAATAATTTGGACTGAAAGCCAATGTGAGAAGCTGTCACTTAATGTAAAGGGAAAAACATGTGTGCCATCACAACACATGTGCCCATCTCTTCCTTTGCTCAGGACATTGTTTTATGAATCTATTCGTAGCTGTCACATTAGAGCACCAAACCATCAAATCCATGCACATTGAGCAATAGCTCTTTTTTGGAAAGGGCAAATAAAGGCGAGACTGTCGTAGTTACTTTGTCATTGACTTGATTTGTGGCCAAATCTATTAAAAGATGTCACCTCCATCTTGTTGGGCGTTGCAAAATTCATGCATGTTGCCATCTTTTTTGTTGATTGTGCTTGAAGTGTGATTCTCTTTCTAACCATGTGAGGTGGAAAATTCTGAAATCCTCATTGAAATCAGCAAGGTGATGGGTTGGCTTGTGTTGGAAGCACACATTGCCATGAAGATCATGTCACTGATCTTGGATCCCATGTCTATTACGCCAACTTGCCACTTGTAGTCGGTGGTTCCCCATGCAACCAAGTTGGTTGGCCTCATCTTGCTGGAATCCTTCCAACTCCCATTGTTCCTATTCAAGATCTGCAGTCATAAATCGTCATTTTTTGTCGGTCTGAAGGTAAGCCATATCCCCTTTTTTCTTCCTCGCATTGCCTTTCACTTTTGTTTCAATTACAGATATTCCCATGCATGCCTCGATATAATTTTATAATTGCAATGTGACCTTGCATTTCATATTTACATGAAGACCTCTACAAAAGTGGTTTGCCTTACAATGTATGCTCATGTCGTTAGTCCAATTGTTGAACCTTTAAGTTTGGCTCGTAGTGGCTGAAATGTAAGAATAAGATTATCATATTTTCAACAATACGGAAGACAGGGTAGGATGTAAATTTTCTTCAATATAGACTCAATCATACATCATCCTTTCATGGTGGCGTCTAGTATAAGACTTCTTCTGCGAGGTTCTTATGTAGAAGAATGTTCTTTAAGGTCTCTATATTTTTTTGAAATCCAAAAAGGGGGAAATACGATAAGGTGTCCATCCCATATATATTTCTAAAAAGAGAAAGGTTACATAGGGACTTACAATATCCAAGACTCAAGAAGAGACCTAGAATGAAAGTACATTTTTCAATAGAAGCGTTGAGAAGAGAAAAATACACCATTTCTGCCTAACTAAATAGCTCAGATTGTTGCCAGTGGTCGAAGGATGTCATCTCTAGCACGATGTCTGGCAAGAAACATGGATTCCATGAATAATCAAGGTCCTAATGGTTAAGCCAACTTAAATTAGCCCCAGCCCAGATTGGGGCGGTCTCTACATACGGGAAGAAGAGGTGATTTGTTGTTTTGATATACGTTTCACAAAGCGGACATCTATATTGATAAACCCCTAATTTATCAGGTTATTTATTTATTATTACCTATTTAACTTAAGCTCTTTCATCTAATTAATAATCAATTAACCTTAATTAATAAATGGCTATGTAATTAATTAGCATTAATTATTGTCTTCTTAATAATTTATCTCCATGTTTATTCATACATATATTGCGCCTATATTTTATATGTTTCTTTATTTTATAAAAATCCAATAAAAATTTATGTAATATTGTACATAATTAATTTTACATTAAATATACATTAAAATCCAATAATAATAATTAGAAAGTAAAACAAAATAAGTAATGTTAATACCTTAAAATTACTTGCAAAGATATTTTCTATGTAATATATATGATATATTTTCACTTTGAGTTCTACATAAAAGTTGTAGTTGTCATCGAGATCTACAATTTTCATGTTGAACACTTTTTTTAAATTTCATTCATATCTGTTTTATTTTTATTTATTTCTTATCAATTCATTTCTCTAAATTCTCATTAGGCCACCTGGCCCAATGTTCGCCTGCCAATGTCCGCCTGCCACCTCACCTGCCTCTTCATTAAGGACCACCCTCATATGGACCGTCCGATTAGTTCCATCAAACAGCTGAGATATTTCTTTTTCTGCCTCGTTCTGAATCATCTGATCCTTGGATCAGATGCGATCAACCCCGTTAAGGTGCATCCATATGTTGACCGTTAGATCTCCTTCAAGCAGTTGGGGCATTGTCCCCAACCTCCATCCCACTTCTCCCAGCGAGTGCGAACATCATCAACCACCCTAATTCCTCCATTTCTCCTAACTTCCTCCGATCATCTCCCGACCAACTTCCACCTACATCACCTTCGTCTAGTATCCTTAATCCACACTAATCACCTAGATTAATCTAATCCTAAATTCTTCATAAATAATGGTGGTTGAAATCAACGTCTGAGACCAACTTCCGTCACTTCAAATACCTTCTCTTCCCCACCTGAAACCATCATCCACCTTCGTGTAAGAGACCTCCTAGCCATTTCTCCTTTTTAGTGACAATAGAGAGAGAAAGCAAGCGATGACAAAGGTTTATTTTCTGGCGAGATTCAAGGCAAATTAGACTTGTCACAACCTTATCAGAAGGGTTTCTCGAGCTTCTAACTTCATTCGAGCTGGTTAAGCGAAGACTTGAAGCTCTAAAGCTTATCCTCAGGCTCGTTTTCATCCACGATTCCATCGTCTTCTTAATTCCTCAATTCCAGGTAAGTTTTCGATACTTATTTCTTTGTGTTTTCTCCCTATTTTTCAGTGTTACTCCGTTACACTCCTTATCCAAGCCTTCGTATATCATTGGCACTAATCCATAATTCACATGCTTCCCTCATGATTAATCCGCTTCTCCATGGCCGTAATCACTCCGATCCTTTTTTGTTCCTGCAAGGAATAAGAACCCACTTAGTGTTTGAATTCATCATCTCATGAACCCTCATTACACCCCTTTCTTTATCTCGAAAGATTCATATTTGGATATGGATTGAAGATAACATTTGCAGGAAACTCGAGGGACTTGATTGGTAAGTGTTAGAAAATGAAGAATGAGGAAGCATAATATCAGAGATACAGGATAAATAATACGGAACACTGAGATTTTTACATGAAACCCTGCTCCCTAAGGAGCGGGATGAAACCACTGGAGAATGCCCCGAAGGGCTGATGGTTTTATTGAACTCTTTCATCTGATACTTGAGGTCTGGGGCTTCTTATATAGCCCACATTGAGTCTCCAATTCCTATCACTGGTAGATGTGGGTACAAAACCACTGGATGTGGTAATTGAGCCTTGGAGGGATCCAATTACCCATCTATACATGAGCGACGCATTTACTCCAAGAATCCCAATCAAGTTGGAGCATGCAATGCTCAGCTTGGACAAATAGAAAGAAATCTCAAACTCACAATACAAGACACTATAGACAATATCAACTCAGCACAAACACAACTGTCGATTGTTGTTGAGGACGTTGCTTCTCATGTTGTGCATATAAGGAGGAACAAACAGGCTGGAGTGTAAGTCGAACTGGGTCTCCTCGTTGCAGAACATGTGCTATGTACTGTGCCTATCAGAGTCACAGAAACTAAATGAGTCTCCTCGTCGGAGTACTCTAGCCCATTACATGTAGAAGACTGAATCATGTGGACAGTTGCTCCATCTCCGAAGGATCGAACTGAAAAGTCGTGGAGACATCCTCGTCGGAGTCTATGGTCGCTGGAGAATGGAGTCTGAAAAGTCTCCTCATTAGAGAACTAGATCTCTCCCATAGTGGCTCAGAGAATGGGATCTCTACTCTGGAGTCCTTATGACACCACATGAAAAATCTAGCCCACATGGCATAGGGAATGTGATCTCTATTCTAGAGTTCCTATGGATCACATGAAAACTCTTAGTCCAAAAATAAAGATAGGGACCACACAAATAATGACAAACATGTACGCATCAAACTGCAAACTCGGAACCGATCTGAACGTTGAGTCTAAAACTAAACTTTTATAGTATGAAAACTGGCATGGAGTCTGAACTGGATAATCTAAAGTCAGACCTGTAGAACTCTATACAATACTCCCCTTTCGTCCATACTGGTCAGAAAACAATGACATCGGCCAAGTTGGGAGAAGACAAATCAAGATAGGGAGAAACAAAAACATCACATAAGTCGATCTTAAAAAAAATTCGGACCCTTTTTGTCTTTTCCTATTTTTAAGCAGTTTTAAGCCATTCCATTTTTTACATCTATTCTTCCTTTTTTGCGTACGGTTTTTTTTGTACATACCTTTTTCAAAAGAAGTTCTCTTTTTTTGAAGTACAATCCAACTTGAGCGAAAACACCTCTTTCCTTCTCTATTCTCAAGTCAGACCTCCCCCTTTCTCTCTATTTGGCCTTTCTCTTTTTCTCTCTCATTTTTGTAAAATTTTGGCCCACTTGGGCCCACAAACTTGTCTCATGCAGCAACCCATTATTGGGTCTTTTCCTTTTTTTTACCGTATAAGACACCCGCCTTTGGACCCAAACCAATATGTTTTTTTGACAATTTCCTGTTGGGCTCAAACAAATGGAGGAGCAGCCCCCTTATTTAGGAAGTGGTATCAGCCTTCTTTCCTGTTTTGATACACGGCTAAGGTTCCCATTGGGAACCCATAGCCGTTGTTGCTGCCACTGGAGAAGATTCAAGGAGAAGCTACCTCGCGTGGGCCTGCAGAGTGCTATTGGAGTGCGGTGTCACCGCTCAGATTTGGGGCACTGGAGCGCATACTGGAGAGGCGGGTGATCAGATTTGAAGGTAGTTGCTCGAAGATGCCGCGAGGAAATATGCACCATCGGAGATTGCGTCGCGCGAGGGGAACCGCTACTGTCGTTGTTGCTTAGGGCATGGAATTCGACATTGCCTTCAACCTTCTTCTCCTTGTTTCTCTTTTTTTTCTCTCCTGGAGAAGATGATGGTGCCGAAGCTTTGAGAATGAGCGGAGCCTGAAGAAGACGAATGGAGTATCTCCTCGAGAAAGAGATGGATCATGGAGATGCGTCGAGAGGTTGGAGGTGGTGAGATCCCCCAACATGAGTTTCTTCGAAGAACGCAATAATGCAAGGCTTTTATTATCGTCGCATGTTGCTCGAATCTCGCTAGTGATGATGGGTTTCAGATCCGATCCTATGGAGCATAGATGCGATTGCCATGGAGCACGTCAATGCGAGAAGAGCCTCGCATGATCCCATCTCTTGGCTGAGAACAAGGTCTTCATGATCTAGGGTTTTAATGAATCGATGTAAGAAGAGCCAATGCGAGAGGAGCTTTCTCCATGCAACCTCGAACAGATCTTGAGATTACATTCTCAACACATTTGAACAAAGAATATATGAACAATACCTTGAACTGATTATCAAATCTCAAAAGCAAAAAGTTGTTGCCCTTATAAAAAACTGAATCCCAAGAACGTCTTGCTCTGATAATGTTAAAAAATAGAAAGCGGAAGCGGAATCGGAAATAAAGATAAATAAACATGGAAGAACAAAGATTTAACGTGGAACCCTACTTCGTGAGGAGCGGGATGAAACCACGGGAGAAGCCCTCAAAGGGGCGTGTTTTGCATTGCATTTTCTCAATGGATACAGGAGGTCTGGGGCTCCTTATATAGCCTCTCCAGAGCCTCCAAGTCCCACCATTGGACGATGTGGGACTAAACACTGGATGGGGTAAATGGCTCTTCTCCATGATCCATTTACCCTCTACAACACAATAGGCGCACATAACAAATACTTCAACACTCCACCTCAAGCTGGAGAATGCAATGCTCAGCTTGGACAAACAGAAAGAACTCAACTCAATGCTACATGACACTACGGACAATATCAACCCAACGCGTACAACTGTTGTTGTTGAGGACGTTGCTTCTCATGCTGTGCAGGTGAGGAGGAAGAACGGGCTGGAGTGTAAGTCTGTTGAATCTCCTCGTCGGAGAGCATGCGCTCTGAACTGCGCATGTCAGAGTCGTTGCAACTGGAAATGAGTCTCCTCATTGGAGTACTCTGGCCCGCCACAATAATGTGGACAACTGCTCCATCTCTGAAAAGGGCCGAACTGAAAAGGGTCGTGGTTGTGCAATCATCGTCGGAGTCCACGATCGCTGGAGAATGGAGTCTGAAATAAGTCTCCTCTTCGGAGAACTGGGTCTCTCCCATCTGGCTCAGAGAATGGTGCACTGCTCTGGTGTACCTATGATACCACATGAAAACCCTTGCCAACATGCATAGTGAATGATCCTCTACTCTGGAGTCCATATGGCTCATATGAAAACTCTGGCCGAACAACAAGAAAAATGATGGGGACCGCTGAACAAATGATGGCAAACACGTGCTCATCTGAAAAATGACCGCATCCTTGTGTGTATCTGAAAATGAGTCTCTCTCTGGAAAACTCGAAAATGGGCCACTCAACATGGAGTGCTCGAACTTGGACTCTGACCAATCTGTCGAGTCTGAACAACTGCGCATCAAACTGGGACTCGGAATCTGAACATCGAGTCTGAAACTTGCGCATGGAGAAACTGAATGAATCTGATAACTAGTAGAGTTCGAGAAAATCTGACTGGTCTGCATCTGACATCTGAATCTGCAACAGGACCTGTGACTCTACACAATACTCCCCCTTTCTCCCATACTTGTCGGAATATGGACATCGACAATGTTGGGAGAAGACAACAATAATGGGGAAGACAACATGAAAACTCTTAGCCGACAATGATGAATTTTTTTCGGCTTTTGCTTCGCGCTATATTTTTTTTGAAAATTGCATACGTCTTTTCTTTGTATGCGACTCTTTCAAAGAAAACTCACTTTTGTTACCATGCGTTGACTTTTTCTTGTAGAGAATTTTTTTTAAAGAACGTGGGCCCTTCCGTAGGGTTCCATGGGAACCCTTCACAAAAAAAAGGGCTCACCTCAAGTGGAAGGTCGCCGCCAATTTTTAGGATTCCCTCTTGCGGGAACCCATCCGGTCGAGAGGACCGCCACCCCCATCCCTTTTTGGGATTTCCTGATCTGCCGCTGGAGAATGAGTGCCGTCGCTTGTGGGTTTCGATCGGGGCTCACTTGTGAAGCGTTCCTCAATATGCACGACATGGAACTGGGATGAGTCTGAAGGAGTTTTCCACCTGGAACTGAGCGATGGTGATTCTGGGAGATGGCAACAAGCAATATCCGCCTTCCTCTGGGTGCAGCGCGCGCGCTGGGAGGCGTCGCTTGTTGCGCCTGACGATCATGGACGAAGCTTGGGGGCGCGGCGGGGAGGAAGCCTGGGACTTTGGAGAGTGATGTGTGCCGCCTTTTGGAGAGAAGAAGCGGCATCGAGCCGCCTTGCGCGGTGCCTAGGAACATGTGTCGCTTTGCATCCGCCTGCGGGCTGCGCACGATCTGCTTTGCCTGGCCGCGTGAGGGAGCTTGAGGGCGCACACACGAAGGTGTGGCAACCTTAGGATCCTTTGCATCGAGAGTTGCCGCATGTATTGGATGCGGATGAAGAGGGGTTCTACACGCGAGAAAGAGGATGCAGGGATCCCGCGCTGGAGGATTGCGCAACGATCTGGGATGAGGGAAGCTGTGGGTCTCGTCGATCGCCTGCGCTGATAGCATAAATAGGAATTGGAACCCTAGATGTTCTGCATGAATATCGACGACCTTCAGAATGATGAAAATTAATCTTCAAGAGCGAACGGTCAAAGTATAAAACCGCTCTGCCAATCAAATCTCAAGCAATATATAAAATAAATCTTCAAAAAAAATCCTCGAGAATCGAACCCGCTCTAATACCATGTTAAAAAATAGAAAGCGGAAGCGGAATCGGAAATAAAGATAAATAAACATGGAAGAACAATGATTTAACGTGGAACCCTACTCCGTGAGGAGCGGGATGAAACCACGGGAGAAGCCCTCAAAGGGATGTGTTTTGCATTGCACTTTCTAAATGGATATAGGAGGTCTAGGGCTCCTTATATAGCCTCTCCAGAGCCTCCAAGTCCCATCACTAGACGATGTGGGACTAAACACTGGATGGGGTAAATGGATCTTCTCCAGGATCCATTTACGCTCTACAACACAATAGGCGCACATAACAAATACTTTAACAGATACCATATTAGAAAACGAAGAATGCGAAAGCATAATATCAGAGATACAGAAAAAACAATAAGGAACATCTCTATTCCCTTATACGAGAGCGTCTCAAAGGGTTGATGGTTCTATCAAACTCTCTCATCTGATACAGGAGGTGCGGGGCTTCTTATATAGCCTCCATTGAGTCTCCAACTCCCACCATTAGTAGATGCGGGACTAAACCACTGGATGTGGCAACTGGTGAGACCTCTAGACTTATATATGGGTTAAAATACAAAATACAGAATAGGCATCGGACACCATACAAATCAAGTCTCGATATGGCTTAAGATACGAATTTCGGCTCGACTCTTATACACTTTTGTTCACTTCCTCTTAAGTTTTAAACCTGATCCGATATTCAGATTTAGCAAATAAATATCTATTATGTGGTACTCGTCGAGACCTTTCCAACGGTACCAAAAATGTCGAAATCCGACATTTGACGAGGGAGATATGATTATTTTACGATCATACGGTAGACAGATCCAAACCCAAACCAGATCTGAATACGGATCCGATTAAACAAATCCAAATAAATAGGCTTGGGCTCGGATGTGGTCGACCCAAGAGCCGCCACTTCGCCACCGGACCGTCGCCGGAGTTGTCGAACGCGAAGCCAAAGTTGCCCACGTGAAGAGCTCGTTGCGGGGAACTGATTTCTCGTGTTTGCAAGTTATGGATCTTCCCTCCTTGCTGTTTTTTTCCGCATGTTTGTTTTCCGACGGATTGGATTTCGGTTTCGTAGTTGGATCTTGTTGGGTTTTGCAAATATGCACATGCACGATCATATTGCTTCCGTATTTGTTGTTGTTGTGTTCGGATATGTTGATGAAATATGCAAGCGTGAAGATCAGCATCTACAGCTTAAGGGTAACATTCCTTGAAATGCTCACTCGTAAGGAAGACACGAGTAGGACCTTGTTGTCATCATGGGAACTTCATCTTTCTACTTCAGTTAGAAACATGATTGAGCTTCCCCGTCAATGTACAGATCAACATTCTGTTGCGGAAGAAGTGCTTGTTTGGTTTCTGTCAGCTGGAAATGTCTTGCCTTTCGCATTCCCAATCTTTGAGCCTTGATATCAAGTATGTGGTAAGAAAGCTTGAAGATCTTGCACATTGACAAGATCCTTGCTTTACCACCAATAATGGTATTTATTTTACCGTTTTGTAATGTTTGAAGTTATAACCAGATTGAATTGCTCCAGATTCTGCAACAAGTGATTTGTTGCGTCACTTTATATTGCAAAGCTTCGACCTAACTTAGTTACAATAGTTGAAATATTATATGGGGTTAAACGTATATTCGGTGTAGAACCACTCAAAGTTGTTTCTGTGAACGTATTGTCCGCACCTTTTTTTTCATAACAGAAAAAGAGTAACCTAATTGCTTGAGTACCATGTGTTAACATTTTCATAACTTTCTCCTCTAATAGAAGAGGGTATCCACATACAGGGCAATCATTAAATGTCTACTGGATTTCTATCTTATTTACCTTGTGAGAAATATTGTGTATTCCACATGTTTTTATTAGTCCACTATCCTTATATCAATCAAGGAGAGCTGGTTTTGTTGCTCCTGGAACTTGAATAATTACCTCCTCAACATTGCATTGTTTGGACAACTACTGGAGGGGAAAGAATAATTACCTCCTCAACATTGCATTGTTTGGACAACTACTGGAGGGGAAAGGAAACTTTTCGACCAACAAAGCTGGTTGCAAGGCTCCTCAAAATGGAAAAAGGATTTGCTGTTGTTCCTTTTCTGGAAGGCTCAACTTGTTAATTGATGAAACTGTGATTCATCACTATAAAATCGAACATAGAGCTTTGTTCCCGAGTACTTAGATGCATATCTCCATTTATTGTGCATTATTCGCATTCATGCATTTAGAATTAATGTTTGCATTTTAGCATGCATATTTGCAATAAATAAGGAGCCAAATTCACTTGTACATATTCACATGTATATTACCTAACTTCACCTATTCGTATCTATTTTATACTAAGTCCAAATTGAATAAAGTCAACTCTATAGTGTATATATTACTAACACTAAAATATAAAAATATACTAGCTTGACCAATAAAATCCAAACCCTAGTTTGAGACTAAGCACCTTAAAATGTGAATATCTCTCTCATACAGTCTTCTATGAACCCCTACTCTTGAATTAACGTACGTTCAATTACCTTCAAAACAAGATCAAATTCAAAAGAATCGGAGTTCCTATGTGAAACTTGGATTTTTGGCCCCTAATGTATATTGTACATATTGACCAAACTAACCTTCATTTTATCTTTTTATTTTCTTAAAAATCCAAAAAACAGATTAATTGTAAATATTCCTTTCATATTTTCTCTAATTTTATTTTGATTTTTTTCTCATTTAAAAATGACAAAAAATCTGCAAAAGATAAAAATGCGATATTTTATACCTATATGATACCCCAAAAAATACTTTTTGTACAGATGACTTCTTTTGATTTTTGGTCTTTCATGGAAGTTATAGACCTCGTCGAGAGTAGCAACTTTCGTGTTGACCACTTTTTGATTTGATCTCTTTTGTTATTTCGTTTTTGTTTTTTCTTTCGATTTTTTCTGGGAGCAACACGTGGCAACTCCTATAGCCGCCACGTGTCACCCTCATTTTTCTTTTATTTATTTTATTTACTTATTTATTTTATTTATTACTTTTATTATTTATTTATTTTAATTATTATTATTTATTTTAATTAATTTTTATTTTAATTTATTTATATCTATTTTATTTATATCTATTATTATTTAGTTATTACTTTTTATTTTTATTTATTTAAGTTTTGTTGTTTTTAAATTTGCATGCCACGTGGCCGCACCGCTACACACCACGTGGCCATCTCTCTTTACCCCTCTCCCCTCCATTTTCTCTCCCCCATCGCGCTCTCCCTCCTCCGCCATTATATCTATCCCCCCCGTCGGTCTCTCTACCCATGCAACCCTCCTCCCGTGCCCATGCAGCCCAACTGTTCTCCACCCTTTCATCTTTGACCTTGCCTCACCAGCATTTCTCTCTATCCCTCTCCCTCTCTCTCTCTCTAATTGCCCATGTCTCCCTCAATCTCTTCTCTCTCCCTCTCTTTGCCAACTCAACCCGCACGACTCACTCTCCTCGCTCCCATTCCTCCATCCCAGGCTTCCTCTCACCCTCTCCCCCAACCATCCCGCAGCCACGTCTCCCATCATGCTCAAGCACCATGCACGTCACGTACCTTCCCTCGTTCCCCACTTCCCCCGAGCCCTTCTTGCTTCCAGCCAACCACCCATAAAAGGGCCCTACCTCCTTCAACTACAAGATATCCACCAATCGGGAGAACAGGGACCCCCGACCCCTCCTCTTGCCACTGGTGACAGAGTTGACAAGAGGAGTCGAGCGACGATGAGCACCCACCAATCTTCGGTGAGATCCAGATGGTCTTCACCCCTCTGCTGCTGCTCCTCCGACGAGGATCAACTAAGCTTCCCGTGCAGAGCATAGTTGTGCTCTGATTCCAGGTGGACCTCCAGGTAACTTCCCTTAGATCCATCTTTTTTTCTTCTCTTCTTCTTTCTTGCTTTCTTCTCCCCTTCGTTCTATGTTCTTCTTCCACGCATTGTCTTCATCTTTCCCACGATCGGACGGAGCTTGAAGCTCTAATCACCTCCAGTGCGCTTCGCCTCACACCATTCACTACTGCACCACAATGCATCATCTCCACCGCTCTACCCATTTCCACCGGCCTCCAGGAGCTCGTGTAGTTGCATGCCTCGTCCACGCCAGGAGCATCTCGCCGCTCATGCAAGTAGGCTTCCGACTTCGACTGCTCCTTCGCGCTGCCTCTGAGCGCTCCAACGATGAAACTCAGCTCGCGGGAACCGCTCCTTCTCCGTAGCCACACGCGTGGCAGTCCTCGACCAACGACAACCGACAGCTTCTCTGGAGCTCGTCTTTTCCGCCCTCGAGACCCCGCATCGGAGGGCATACCCCTCACGTGCTCAGCCCCTGCCAAGGCCCCCCCCATCACGTGAGCAACACGTAGAGAGGGGTCAAAATTGCACCCAAGCCCCTTGGAGTTCTGGGAAATTGCAAAATAGTTCCTTTCAAGCAGGCACGTACTTTGCACGTGCCTTGATGGAGATCTTTCAACCAGCCCCCTGGATTTCCCATAAATTACATCATCACGCCTGTCAGTTGTGCCCACGTGCGACGTACGTGTTTCGCTGGAGAAATTGTGTGCAAACCCCTGGAGGATTTGGCCATTAAAGAAGCGCCCTGTGCGCTATTTTATTTTACTTTTATTTTCTGTTTTGCATTGAACAATCATTTTGCATCATTTTTTTATTCCGAAAATAACATGTTGTAGAGAAGCTTATTTTCTATTTATTGAGTATTTATTTACATTTTTGTGATCAGTGGATTAGCTATTAAAATTAATTTCGTGGAAACTTTCGTAGTTTACCCAGTTTGTTCTCTAAAATTGATATTTAATTATTCGTTGATCTAAAAAATCTCCAAAATTCACAATAGGTAGATTTTAGGTTGTTCTGCATTATGCCTAAATTTCACATTATTTGTACGCATATCGAGGTCACAATAAATGAAAGGGTGATTCTAGTAATTGATTTTTACTTTGTTCCACACTCAGTATTTTTAAGAATTAAAAAATATTCTGGATATCTCTCACATAGACTTATCTAAGATAAATTAATTTCTGGAAAATATTAACGTTTGGTATTTATTAAAATTAATTTTCTCAAAATCACCTAGGCATTATTTAATTCATAATTAATCCATACTATATTTAAAAAATACCAAAAAATGCCTCTTTGAAAACCTAATCTCTAGATCGACGATAAATCAACCTAAGGAGACAGTGGTCTCTCTGAGTTCGACCTTGGGCTTGCCCAAGTAAAAAAATGACCGCTCACTTTAATTGGACAAGTAATTAGTTTAACGATTTTTGGTTGCCCGAGAGGCACGACTTAGATTAATTTTTAGAAAATCTCAATTTTAGGTTTTCCACCTCCGGGAAGTCTGACCTCTGATTTTTCTTGTGTATATTTATCTTCTTATTTTCTGCATTTATTTATTTTTGTTTGCTTTATTTATTTTATTTTATTGAGTCTATATCTCTGATCGCCATCTTGTTTTTGTACGAGGGACTCGACGCGAAGGAGCAACCGCTTAGGTGGCCGAGCAACTCAAGAGCTTCGAAGGACGGTATTTTCTGGGAAAATAACCGACTGAAGGAATCACATAAATTTAAGATCGAGTCACGTCGTAAGAGAGTATAGAGTTCTTAGGATTTTATTTTCTGCATTTTATTTTATTGCAAAATTTCAACGGATTCCATTCGGAATCTCGCATGTGTACTCAGACTTGGATATTATTTTGTGATGTGTTGGGCATGTTTTACTCTCCGATGAGAGTAGAGCTCGACTTGAGTGGCGAAATTAGGATAGACACCCAATAGTTTAATTGCAAATTTGTATGTTCCACTCGTAGTTTAGGCCACACATCTTAGAAGATTCACATATTTTAAGACCTTTAATGAAACGCACATATTAACGTACTTGTTGAGAAGAGAAACAAATGAGATGTTTATTCCATAGACTTAGGGTCTCTTATATAGAGAGAAAACCCTAAAGAGTACAAGGGTTACGTAAGCCGAAGGGTCACTGGGGATTATGAAACTCGAAGGGTCATGGGGGGTTACGGAACCCGAAGGTTAAAAATATAAATGTAAATATAATAACTCTAACACTCCCCCTCAAGCTGGAGCTGAGAAAGCTACATCTTGTAACAAAAAGAAAAAGTATACCACATCTTCATATGATGCATCATATGAACATATGTCTACCGTTGATAGAAGACCTCGCTCGAGGATGGGTCTACGACTTTCAGATCATCGAAACGTATTTCTTCCATGCTTGTAGAATCGATGCGATATCAAGTCACCGGATCGTATCTTTATCGTGCCTGGAGAAGAATCGTTGTAGAAGAAGTCCAGTGCGGAGTAGTAGTCGGATCGTAAAAGAAGAAGTATAGACCCAGACGAAGAAGTCGATGCTCGATGAAGATGGATGATCTGAGTAGTAGTCTGGAGTGTTGGTCTGTCAGTCGTGGTAGAGCAGTAGACGTCCTGAAGAATCATCTCCTCTTCATTTCTCACATACTTGATAGAATAAAGAGTTTGGAACATCAAGTTGGGAGAAACAAACATTGGGAGAAATAAGTCGTGGTGAAGCAAGGGTTGTTGGGGGGGGCTCCAGGAGGTGGCGGCGACGCAGGAGGTGCGGCTGGAGCTGTTGGAGCCTCGGGCGGTACTTTAGGTGTCGCTGGAGTTGACAACTGGTGCTTATGGGGACTCGGACTGCCTTGCACGAGTCCATGGAATCCATGAGTTATGCAGGAGGTCCAGCCCTCTCTCCTTGTCTACAGAAAGAGGGTTGGTGGTGGCGGTGGATTTAGGGTATTAGGCTTCAGTTTAGGACCGTTGCTCTGATATCATGTTGAGAAGAGAAACAAATGAGATGTTTATTCCATAGAGCGAGGATCTCTTATACAAAGAGAAAACCCTAAAGAGTACAAGGGTTATAGAACCCGAAGGGTCACGGGGGTTACAGAACCTGAAGGGTTACAAACATAAATGTAAATATAATAACTCTAACGGTACTATCTAACAAAATCAAACTCAGTTCTTTCTGGTAATAATATTTTGTTTAGGTGTGGTTCTCTCGATTTGCATGCATTTACTGTAAATTTTAAAATTCAGTTTTGCATAACGCATGGAGAGTGTTGGGAGTCACTGTAAGTATACCTTCTTCTGAGCATGCATCATCATTTCTGTTTTGCATTCTGATTTACGAGTCCTCTCTTGTTTTACAACTTAGGATTTAAAAGGAAATTGGGACTGAACGGTAGACGTGTTTTTCTGTTCAGATTAAATTTCAAGTGACAACCTAACTCTAAAATTGTGACTGAATTAAGCAGGTCAATTAAACAAAATTGGAATAAAAACCTTATTTTACGGGTGCATAAAGTCCTCATTGTCTGATTTATTTGCATGTGAGAGAGACGATACTAGAAAAGAGCCAAGTCAGGATTTTCATATAAAATACTGGTTCAAAAAAATGATTAGATATTTTTGGTGAAAAATGATGATCTATTATTCATGGGAACCTTAGGCTCTCTTATATAGGGGAGAGACCTAAGGGTAAATTACATAAGACAGACAAAGAAATTAGAAATAACAGAAACAGTACATAAGGAACGGAAATGTCTCAACACTCCCCCTCAAGTTGGAGCATAGATATCGATCATGCTCAACTTGGATGAGCATTTCTGAAATGGTGCCTTGAGTAATGCCTTGGTGAAGATATCGGTTGTTTGTTCTCCTGAACTGATATGAGAGGTATAAATCAAGCCCTTCTGGATCATACCTCTGGTATAGTGGCAATCCACTTCAATGTGTTTGGTTCGTTCATGGAATGCTGGATTGTTTGCAATGAACAAGGCTGCCTGATTATCACACTGTAGTTGCATGGGAAGTGGTACATCAATGTGCAAATCAATAAGCACTGCTCTCACTCACATCATTTCTGTGCTTGCTTAAGCCATAGCCCTATACTCAGATTCGGCGCTTGACCGGGCCACCACGGTTTGTTTCTTGCTTTTCCAAGAAACCATAGAACTTCCCACAAACACAGCAAAACCCGACGTGGACTTTCTGTCTTTTGGGCATCCTGCATAATCTGCATCAGCATACGCAGATAGTGAAAGAGATGCTCCCTTTTTGAATAATAATCCTGCACCTGGAGAAGACTTTAAATATCTCAAAATCATGTATATAGCATCCATATGGACCTGTCGAGGTTGCTCCATGAACTGACTCACCCGACTTACTGCAAAGGCAATGTCGGGTCTCGTAATAGTAATGTAGAGTAGTTTTCCCACCATTTCTCTGTATCTCCTTTTATCAACCTCCTCTGTATCATCATCATACATCTTCATACTAGGGTTCATTGGGGTACTAGATGGTCGACATCCCACCATACCTGTCTCAACAAGCATGTATGTGATATATTTCCTTTAGGTCATTACAAGACCTTGAGCATTGCTGGCAAATTCAAGCCCCAAGAAATACCTTAGAGTACCAAGATCTTTGGTAACAAAGTGATGACCCAGAAATTCTTTTGCCATCTTCACCCCCTGCACATCATCTCCTGTAACAAGAATGTCATCTACATATACCATAATGACTACAGTACCTCTAGTTGTTTTCTGCACAAAGAGTGAGTGGTCTGAGTTAGACCTCTTGAAACCTTCTTTCTCAATTAGATCTGACAGCTTCTGAAACCACGCCCTCGGGCTTTGTTTAAGGCCATATATTGCCTTATGAAGTCTACAAACCTGCTGACACTCCCCCTCAGCAGCAAACCCAGGTGGGTTGTTGCATGTAGACTTCCTCTTGTAGATCACCATACAAGAAGGCATTTTTAACATCTAGCTGAAACAAGGGCCAATCACGTACCACAACCACTATAAGAAGGATACGGAGGGTAGAATGTCGAGCTACTGGAGAAAAAGTATCCAAGTAGTCCACGTCATAAGTTTGTGTGAACCCCCTTGCTACCAATCTAGCCTTGTACCGATCTAGAGTACCATATGCATATGATATTTGACAGTAAAGACCTATTTGCAACTGACAATGGACGCACCAGGTAGTGGAGAAACTAAGGTCCAAGTACCACGTGATCGTAGTGCAGCCATCTCTTCCTCCACCGCTAAACGCCAACAGCTATCCTTCAATGAGTCCTGGTAATTCCGTGGAATGTCTACAGTGAAAGTGACCTGTCAGTCTGTGAAGTGAGACCTATGAGGCAATAGGATAGGAGGCACAAGACCGCGTCTACTTTTGAAGTGCAACAGGTAAATCCAGATCTGTGGAGGCGTCTTGTATACTGGAAGTATCTCCCTGTAAGGAATGCTGCACAGATATATCTTCAGACCCATCATTAGAAACTTGTATATCAGAACAAACATGGGGCGTAGTGACGGATGGATGTGTGCCAGGAGCAGAGACAGTCCGACGGGTGTAGAATTTAGTAAATGGTGGTACAGTGGTAGGAGGTGGTGGAGGTGGTGGTGGTATAGGTGAAGATGGTACTACTGGTGGCGAACACAAAAGAGGGGGAGGCACAAAGACTCCTTCATCAGAACTTAACAAAACCAACTTGTCACTTGTGGAAGAGAAATACATTACGGATTCAAAAAAGGTGACATCGGCACTAATATAGTATCTTCGACGCAACGGATCATAACACCGATATCCCTTTTGAGTCGTGAGTAACCAACAAACACACACTTGACAGCTCTAGGAGAGAGCTTGTCAAGACCTGAAAGTAACTGATGAACAAAGGCCAAGCAACCAAACATCCTAGGAGGTAGAGAGAATAATTCTTTTGCAGGGAAGACAATAATGAAAGGATTTTTCTCACCCAAGACAGTCGAAGGCGTGCGATTGACCAAGTAGCATGCAGTAAGAACTGCGTTACCCCAGAAAGAATGTGGGGCACGGCTTTGAATAAGAAGAGTATAGGTGACATCAAGAAAGTGACGATGTTTCCTTTATGCAACACCATTCTGTTGGGATGTATAAGCACAAGATGTTTGGTGTATAATACCACGAGATGAAAGGAAATGAGACAAGGCATGAGTACAGAATTCCAAAGCATTATCAGTTCTCAAAGTTTTAATGGAGACTGAGAAAATATTTTGTACTTCATTGATAAAATTTTTGAGTACATCCCCAGCTTCAGATTTATTTTTCAAGAGAAAAACCCAAGACAGACGAGAAAAATTATCCACAGCAACAAGATAATAACGGTGTCCATGGTGATATGGAACACGACTAGGACCCCAGATGTCAACATGAAATAAATCAAACGGGGAGCCACTGCTCCAACGCGAACGACTAGGGAAAACAGAGTAATGATGTTTTCCCAACTGACACGCCTCACATAGAAAGGACGCTCCTGGTGAAATATGAGGCAATACACGACAAAGCTTCTGAAGTAGGAGATGACCAAACCGCAGGTGCCAGTTGTAGGGAGAAACAGAGCCTGACTCAGAAGAAGAAACACCAGCAAATGATCCCTGGTCAAGACAATACAAACCACCTTGCTCACGGTCACATCCAATCACTTTGCCCGTAAGAATGTCCTGAAATACAAGAGACGAAGGGTCAAAAATAGCTCGACAGTTCAAGTCTTTTGTAATCCGACTAATGGATAACAGGTTCATAGAGAAATCAGGTGCATATAACACATTCTTCATATGCATAGAGGTTGTCAATGTAACCTCCTCCTGTCCTGTGATTGGGGAATGCCTCCCATCTGCAATCACAACTGTTCTACCAGATCTAAACTGTCTGTAAGATGTAAGCTGATTCCTGTTACCGCATAAGTGATGGGTAGCGCCAGAATCCATAATCCAGTCAGAAATCACAGAACCATGACATTACGTGGTAGCAAAGGTACTACCTGAGGTACTGGTAGTGGCAGAAGTACTCGTAGACGCTGAGGCAGCAACATCAGAATGACTTCAAGGAGACGAGGTGGAGACAGGAGACATGATATCTCTCAGTCTAGCAACAAGATCATCAAATCTCTGATCGAAAGAGGGGGTAGCCTGAGACTCAGCTTGTTCTGCAACTCGTGCTGAAGCTGGAAAACCATGCTTAGAATAGCATTTTCCTCGGTGTTCTCTGGACGATGACAGTACGTGCATGGCTGACGAATGCGTCCCCCTCTGTCACGGGGTCCACGCCCACGAGAAAAGGAAGAGCATCCTCGACCTCTGGAGGCTGTCGTGGCTGAGGAAGACTGGCCAGGAGCTGTAAATGGAACTGTAATCCAGCTGAGTCTGCGGAGCGCTTCCTCCATTGGAGGAATAGTAGCATCTGCCAAGATCTGAGAGCGAGCCGCATCATACTCCGGGTCTAGTGCTGCTAGAAAGACACCGACCATAGTAGCATTCCTGTACGTCTTCTGCTGCTCCGGAGTCGCAGTAAGAGGCATGAAACTGTGAAGTTTCTCAAATATCCCTCGTAGGGATGTATACAAAGAGTGGAGAGGACGGTCATTCTGCTTCACTGTAAATATATCATGTTGTAGATGGAGAATCTTCGTCTCATTCCTTGCTTGAGAGTATGTAGCCGCAAGAATGTCCCACATCGCCTTCGTCGTAGGTTGATGTAACACATCATTGGCGATCTCAGTTGTTAAGGTGTCAGAGAGCCATACTTTAGCATAAGCATCATCTGTCTCCCAAGAGGCATACACTCCAGTCTTCTCCAATGGTTCTCCTTCGGTAAGAATATGTTTCTTACCACTCGACTTCATGAGACTCAGGAACTGCATAGCCCAGAGCTCGTAATTAGTCCCGTCCATTTTAACAATAGGCGTCGGACCTCTGAAGGCGCCAGTGGAGGGAACATCAACCTTGCTCTCTGACATAATGTCGATGGATGAAGACAACCAAACAAGAACTTGCAGAAATAAGTGTCTACACAGACATGACTGGATTTGGTTGCGCATGTAGACTTAGGCCGCAACCAAATCCATCATAAAGTTGAAGTTGCGCGAGCGGGTCAGAGCAAGTGGTTGTGTGTGCCCTGACGGTGCTAGGTGCGCGCACCTAGGGCAGCAAGAGGCGAGCTGAAGCCCGCTGGCAGCGACGCGGGGGGGCTGGCGGCGCCGAGGGGGGTCCCACCGAGGTTGGCGACGCTGGGCGATGCCGAGAGGGATGTTGTGGTGAGGCTGGCTACGCCTGGGGTTGCTACGCGGTGGGGCTGGCGACGCTGAAGGAGAGAAGAGGAAGAGGGGGGCGGTTGGGTTAGGTTTAGGGTTAGGGCACGACAGCTCCGGTCTAGGACCGCCGCTCTGATACCATGTTGGTGAAAAATGATACTATTATTCATGGGAACCCTGGGCTCTCTTATATAGGGGAGAGACCTAAGGGTAAATTACATAAGACAGACAAAGAAAATAGAAATAACAGAAAAAGTACATAATGAACGGAAATGTCTCAACAGCTACTTCTTAGTGAGGATCTACGGGTAACCGGTAAACGGTTCAGATTTCCTTAACAGAATGGGAGGTTTAAAAGACACTGCGTATGACTCCATCCTCAAGTAAACGGGTAGCCCTATTTATACAGTCTGCACTTACTCCTATACTGGCTGAAAGTGGGTGCAACTAGTCGTAAGAATCGGGACAGTTTGTAAGGAATTACAGGCACCTAACAGCTTGTTAATCTTTCAAAACTTACATTTGTCACAAATAAAAATGACAAGATAATTCAGCTGAACCTTTACGACCCTCATGTGTTGAGTTGGTGAATTTGGGGATTTCGTTTGTGTTTGTATTGTGTGAGTTTAAATCCACACATTTACGTGTACCGTAGAACTAGCGCCTCATTGAATATCATGCTCTCATTGGTTCTTTTTGTCATCGAAGATGACTGATTGGGGGATATTTATTCGAACATCGTGAATCTCTCATTGAACCTCCAAGAAGTACGTCTTCAAAGGCCCAAGCGCAACTTGGGCCAATCTGGACTCATGACCCTCTTGAGTTCAGGATCACTCACTCTCGAGATGGTCACTCTCAAATCATTCCCTTTCTCTCCTCCCACCTCATTGAGGAAGACCTTCACCTCGGTGAGATATTTTCATACCTAAATCTTTTTCTAATCAAGATCTCATTGTTGATTCATGCCCTAAAGAAGATTCGAGTAAAATACCTCTGAAAAAGAAAGAAGAGGAAGAAGAACACCTCGAGGACTCCATGAGGATGATACTAGCCAGACTCGCTGCATTTGAACAACATCAAGCCTTACTTCGAGCTCAGCTAGGATACCTCAATGTTGGGATCGAACCACCAATGGACACGACATACAACCCCAGACAGTACAGAATTCCGAATTATTTTAGTTCGGTCGAACCAGAAGTCGATTTTGAGTTGAAACCGTAGTTCCTGAATTTACTACCACACTTTGATAGGAATACTTTTGATGAGCCATATGCATTACTAAGGACTTCGAGCTCGTCTGCGCTAACCTTAGACATCGTAATGTTAGACAAGATTATATTAGGCTTACAACCCTTCCATTTATCTTAGGTGGTAAAGCCGCCTACTGGGTTAAGAATATGAGAATTACAGTCCACACCTATGCCCAATTTAAGGACCTTTTTCTGAATCAGTTATACCCTCTAAATAGGACTAACATGATGAGGACCCACATCACTAGCTTTTCCCAACTACCCCATAAAGCCTTTTTTGACGCTTAGGAGAGGTATATGGTCATCCTGCAGAAATGTCCTTGTCATGGTCTAGATGATAACATCTTGGTCCAATCATTCTTCACCAATCTCAGCCCTGAGATGCAGGGTTTAGTGAGCACTGCATGTGGAGGCAGCTACACTTCACGCAAAGCGGATACCGTCTTGAGGGTATTCGAGTATATGGCTGAGACTAGGCACTCACAGACCGCCAGTAGGACATACACAGAGTCCCCCAGTTCACTCTCATCTGGAGGGGCAAATACAACTGTATTTGATTTCTCTCAGGACATAATCCCTAGCATGGGACTCCTCGCAGACAAGCTACTATAGTCAAGTTGACAGGAGGATTGATGAATTGGACCGGAGCGTCTCCATAATTCCCAGACAGATGGAGGAGTTAACTGCGAAGGTATTTCGGATAAAGATATTTGACGTGACTGCACCATCTGCTCCTGTATGCCGAGTTCACCATGTTCAGGAGCAGCTCGTGTCAGGGCAACCCCACTCGTGGGAGCAGGACTGGTCCTACACCCATTCGTCCCAGTAGCAACCCCCATCCATAGAGACAGTTCAGGAGGAGCCTCCATCTGTTGGAAGGTGAATGGAGATGGTATACTCAGGATCCTGCCAGGCAGGAAAGTACAGGGGACCGATAGACTTACCAGTATCCCTTGATCTTTCACAACACCACATTCACCTCTGCATCACCTCCTTCACAGCAGAGCCCTGGATATCAGCTACCCCATCAACAACGACAGCAATACCAGCAGTACGACTGATAGGGCCATTACCAAGCTGGATAGCAGGGCTCGCAGTTTCAGCAGATGCTCCAGCACCAGCGGAGGCAGTACCCCGACCAGCAGGGCCAGTCTTTCTATTCTTCGCAGTCTTTTCCACTTCCTTCGCCGTCAGGTCACACAGACTCATAATTCCAACGGATACTTGACACCTTTCATTTCTATCAAGATGAAAATCATGATTTACGGGTGGATATCAACCGCATGTCTAGATAGAGAGACAAGCAATCTGCACCCTCTACCTTGATCCCATCCCAAGTTCAGGCTAACCCTAATAGCCTCAACCGTTCTAGTTCTTGGCAGCATCTTTGTCAGGTATACTATTCAGCATCTCTTAGATCTGAACATGAGATTCTTTCGTGTGGCGAAGCTAATCGCATGTCACTCAGTAGCGGAAGGACCGTGACTGTACCTGATCGAGCGAGGGACACGAGGAGGAGCCTCTCTGTAGCTCTATCTGAGGAGTCTTCAGAGGTCGAGGAGGAGAGATAACACATTCGGAGACCCCATCTGCAACATCCGAGGATCCTTTCTCAAGGAGATAAGAAGAGAAGGAGAGTACGAATGCAACATCGACAACATGGAGATATCTCGGATGCTATGGAGGACCTTGCACCTCCAATTGTGGCGTATACCACTGCAGCTTTTTTTTCCACGACCTTTAGTAGATAATTTTGATTTTGATCTTATAGTGCATCAAAAAGATTCATGTATGAAGAACTCTGTTTCAGTTAATTCCAAGAATGATCTTTTAATTCATGATTCGGATTCTTTATCTTCTGTTTCCCTTCCTCCCATCCCTTTCCCACATGCTCTTACGGGAGGAAAGCGCAGTAGAAAGATTCAGAAGGATAAACTCGATATGGCGCAGTTTTATAAAGAGAATATTACAGTCAAAGTGCCATTTGATGAGTATGTGGCTAACCATCCTGCATTACAAAAATACCTTAAGGTAAGATGCACACCCACTAGAGTTAGCAGGAAGAAATTGAACCAATATGTGAAGACTCGTGGTTTTGTTAGTAGCCACAACCTATTGTCTCAAGAATCAACAATTATCAAGGAAGAAAAGAGACATGGGTGCTCACTACGTGGAGAGTCGTATTGACGACATTGCATTTGCATGCACTCTCTTAGATAATGATTTTTCAATCAACTCACTTCCCTGAGCATTGTATCAAAAATTGGAGTTAGGATCACTTCGTAAATCTAGAGCTCTACTCCAATTCGCAGATCGTTCAATGAAAAGACCTAAGGGAGAGGTGAAGAATGTCGTTATCTCGATTGAGGGGCAGCACTATAAGGTTAACTTTGCAGTCTTGGACATGGAGACCCCCAATCATTGGAGAGAATCTCATATCATTCTCCGGCAACCATTCCTTAAGACCGCAGATGCAGCTTTCGACTATGGTACGAGAATGATGAAGTTCGTTCTCCAAACAGAGAGGTGAACCTTGAGATGAAGCAGACGAAATGGCAGTGACCCGATTCAGAGAGTAATACCGAGTACTCATTTTCAGAGGCAGATTGCAGAATGATCAGCACCATTGGGATTTGGAGACAAGTTCCTTCAGGACATAATTAGACCCTTTCATCTGGAAAGGATATAGTGCATGATGCAGTTTGCTAGATATTGCCTGATCTTGTGAGATGCATCTACTTATTTCCATGATGACATAAAGATCCATCAGCATCTGTCTGTTCCATCTCCTTCATAACAATCATGGGACATAGATGACAAGTCGGATGCGGTTTTGGCCTAATTACCATGTTTCTTTAGTGATTTGACTCCCGATACTTCTGAGTTGGTTGCGAGTACTACACAGCTTAGCCTACCTCCATGCAACACAAAACCAGATTCAGATTCAGTTCAACCCAATCTACTTGATGACACCACATTGGCAGAACTGAAGTTTGTTCCTCCTACACTGAAGTATGTCTTTCTTGCGGGCCCAAAGAGAGATATTCTATTATCATTAGCTCAGATTTGACTTTATAACAGGAGTCTAGGTTGTTAGAGGTCTTAAAAAGGAACTGCAAAGCAATAGGCTGGACATTGTCGGATCTCGTGTGGAACAACTTCGCTCTCTGCTCGCATCACATATTTACTGAGGATAATGTGAGACCTTCTCATGAGTTCCAGAGGAGACTTAACCCCAATCTACGGGAAGTAGTGAAGAATGAGACTAAGAAATGGTGCAAAACATGATTTATATACCATATTTCTGACTCCGAGTGGGTAGCCTCGCTTCATGTTGTCCCGAAGAAGTCGGGAATTCAGATGGTTACCAATGAGGAGGGGGTAGAGATCGCGACACGAGTACCTACGTCGTGGCGCGTCTGTGTCGACTACAGGCGCATGAATGTTGCGATCAAGAAAGACCATTTTCCCTTGCCATTCATCGATCAAATCTTAGAGAGACTCGCAGGAAAAGTGTTCTTTTGTTTTCTTTACGGGTACTCAGGCTACAACCAGGTAGCCATAGGTCCGAGGATCAGGAAAAGATCACATTCACATGTCCATTCGGCACTTACATGTTTAGGCGCATGCCATTTCGGGCTCTGCAATGCTCCACGATGCATGATAGTCGTATTTGTTGAGATGGTGGGAGATTTCCTGGAAGTGTTTATGGATGATTTTTTGTTCATGGCGATTCCTTTGATACATATTTAGTGCACGTGGACCAAGTCCCCAAGCGGTGTAGGGAGGTGAATCTGGTACCCTCCTTGGAAAAGAGTCACTTTATGGTGATGAAGGGTATTGTGTCGGGGTATGTCATCTCCAAAAGGGGAATGGAAGTTGACCCTGTCAAGGTGGAGGTGATCAAGAAACTTGATCTACCTACCAACGTGAAGTCAATGCGGTCATTCCTAGGGCATATTCGATTTTATAGAAGATTTATTCAGGATTTTTCGAAAATTGCCCGCCCACTGACTGAGCTCTTAGGGAAAGACACATAGTTCATTGTAGATCACAAGTGTCTGGTGTACTTTGAGCTCTTGAAGATGAAGATTTGTGCCTCGCCTATTTTACAAGCTCCTGACTAGTCTCTCCCATTTGAGATCATGACTGACGCCACAGATTTCGCTATATGAGTTGTGTTAGGACAACGGTGATAGGGGATCTCGTTTGCGATCTACTGAGCAAAGTATTAGAGCCTACACAGAAGAACTATACCGTGACTGAAAAGGAAATGCTCGTTGTAGTATGAGCCCTCGAGAAGTTCATATCACATGGTGAGCCCTCGAGAAGTTCAGATCACATGTTTTGGGCTCTAAGGTGACAATTTACACTGATGACAGTCATTCGATACTTAATGGAAAAGAATGGCACGAATGTGCATCTTCTTAGGTAGATTTTACTCCTCTATGAGTTTGATTTTGAGATAAAAAATAAGCCTGGAGTGAAGAATGTTGTAGCTGATCACCTTTCTCGTATTGAGCTTAAGGATTCTCCTGATTTTGAGCACATTAGAGAGACTTTTGCAGATAAGTCGATTTGTGTTATTGACTTACTCCCATGGTATGCTAACATGGTAAACTTTCTTGTCACCAAGCAAGTTCCCCAAGGTTGGAGTACGAGCAGCATTGACCGACTAAAGTCGGATTCATGGAGATACCATTGGGACGATCTGTGCCTTTTCTTTGAGGGGTCGGATTATGTTTGGAGAAGGTGTATTCCTCAGGAGGAATAGCAGAGTGTCCTCACATATTGTCATTCTCTTGAGGCTGGAGGACACCATGCTGGGAAGAGAACCGCTCACAAGGTACTCCAATGCGGATTATATCGGTCGACCCTATCCAGAGATGCCATTGATTTTGCACGATCGTGCCCGATTTGTCAAAGGATGGGAGGGGTTGTTATTCAGAGAGATGAGATTCCCATGCAGCTTGTGATCATTTATGATGTTTTTAATGTATGGGGTATAGATTTTATGGGTTCCTTTTCCAAAAGCCAAGGGTACGAGTACATCTTGTTAGCGGTTGACCATTTGTCTAGGTAGGTGGAGGTTATCCCAACTCAAAGAGCATACAACAAGACTGCCTGTAAGTTTGTGAGAGATCATATTATTGCCAGGTTCGGGGTGCCAAAAGTTTTGATATCAGATGGGAGTAGCCACTTTGGAAACCGTGATGTGAGATCTTTAGCTAAGGACTATGGGTTTAAGCACAGAGTCACTAGTCCTTACCATCAACAGACCAATGACATGGCAGAGGTTTCAAACAGAGAGGTGAAGAGTATTTTGCAGAAGTTGGTTCGTCTCGATAGGAAGAATTGGTCCCAGCTCTCGGACCAAGTTCTGTGGGGCCTATAGAATAGCCTACAAGTCACCATTGGACACTTCACCATTCAGAATGATCTGTGGCAAGCCATGTCATTTGCTCGCAGAGCTGATTCACAAATCCGAATGGGCAATTAAGAAAAATAATCGCAGTTGTCAACTAGGGAAGCTTTGTCGAGACTTGAACGAGCTCGTGGAAATTCGAAACAGGGCATATGACAACAGTCTGATTTATAAGGACAAAGTAAAGAGATGGCATGATCAACACATTAGGCGCAAAAACTTTGTCCATGGGCAAAAGGTATGGTCGTTTAATACTTGGTTAAAGATGTTACACGGGAAGATCAAATCTAAATGGACGGGTCCCTTTATTGTCAAGAAAGCGCACAGGAATGGAAGTGTAGAGATCGCTAATCTCACAGATGGTGCACAATCTCATGTGGTGAATGGACAACTGTTGAAGCATTTTGTAGATTCTAAGGAGCAATTAGTCCAAGTCGAGGTCATCAACTTCATGCAGAGTGAGCTCAGTGCAATTACATCAATTACTCTCTGTGAAGATGCAACATCACGATTCATTCACTCGTGTACATTCTCCCTTCTATGTATATATTCTCAAAATCTCATCGGTTCTCACACTCACTTCTGTTCTAGATTTAGGCTAATCAGAGCCTAAGTATAGGGGGGACCGATGCCCGCCCTGTGTATATGCTCATCCATTTCTCCTTTTGACCTCCACTGCCCCATTTTTTCTCTTCTTCTACACTTAAGTTGAATAGAGCCTAAGTATAGGGGTGTGGATCGACTTTTATACTTTTATTATTTTATCTCTCCTACGCTTAGCACGAGAAGCTAAAAATTAAAAGAGCTTGCTTTAAAGCTATGTCTAAGAATAGAACAGAGGAAACTGTCACAGACTATAAAATAGCGAAGAAGGAAGCAAAGAAGACTGTAAGCGAAGCTAAGTCAAAAGCTTATGAGGTTTTGTATAAAAATCTCAACTCTAAGGAGGACCAGAAGGATATATTCAGGTTAGCCAAAGTAAGAGAAAGAAAGACCAAAGACCTTTCTCAAGTGAGATCCATTAAGGACGAGGAAGGCCACGTGCTTGTTACTCAGAAGGATATAGAGACTAGATGGGAGCAATACTTCCATAAATTTTTCATTGGAGAAGGAAATAGAGAGATCACTTTGGGTGATTTAGCTAGTAGTGAAAGTTACTTGAATCGTGCATGCTATAGACGAATACAAAGAAAAGAAGTAGAGGAGGCTTTGAAGGTTATGAGATCTGGGAAAGGTGTTGGACCGGATGACATCCCTGTAGAAGTATGGAAAGTTTTAGGTGAGCGTGGTTTGACTTGGCTTACGAATCTATTCAATGTTATTTGGCGAAGCAAGAAAATGCCTGAAGATTGGAGGAGGAGTATCGTGGTGCCTCTTTATAAGAACAAAGGAGACATTCAAAATTGTTCAAATTACAGAGGTATCAAGCTGATGAGTCACACTATGAAAATTTGAGAACGTGTGATCGAAAGAAGGTTGAGACAAGTTTCCCAAATAAAAGAAAATCAATTCGGATTCATGCCAGGTCGCTCAACTATTGAAGCCATCCATTTGCTGAGGAGAACAATGGAGATTTATAGAGCTAAAAGGAAGAATCTCCATATGATCTTTATTGATTTGGAGAAGGCTTATGATTCCGTCCCACGAGAGATACTGTGGAGAGTTTTAGAGAAGAGACAAGTACCTGTCCTATACATTAATCTCATAAAGGATATGTATGATAGGGCTTTATTGTGTAAGGACCCCGACGGCGAAGACTGACTATTTTGATATCAACATTGGTTTACATCAAGGTTCAACTTTGAGTCCATTTCTTTTTACTTTGATTATGGACGAGTTGACAAGTCACATTCAGGATGAGTTACCTTAGTGTATGTTATTTGCTGATGATATTGTGTTGATTGACGAGACTAGAGATGGAGTAAATGAGAAGCTTGAGGTTTGGAGACATGCATTGTAGACTAAAGGTTTTCGTATAAGTAGGGCTAAGACGGAATATATGGAATGCACCTTTGATGGAAGCAATGGTGAAGGAATCGAGGTGAAGATTGGTGACGATAACATTCAGAAGAGAGATTCTTTTAGATATCTGGGATCTATTTTGCAACATGATGGGGAAATTGATGGAGATGTTACTAGTAGAATAAATGCAGGCTGGCTAAAGTGGAGAGGAGCCTCCGCTGTTCTCTGTCATAAGAAAATTCCTTTAAAAATTAAAAGAAAGTTTTACAGAGCAGCCATGAGACCTGCTATGCTTTATGGTTCTGAATGTTGGCCTGTGAACCATAGACATGTGCAGAGAATGGTTGTAGCAGAAATGAAAATGCTAAGATGGATGTGTGGACATACACGTAAAGATCGGATTCGGAATGATGCAATCAGAAAGAAAGTTGGTGTAGCTCCGACCGAGGATAAGATGCGAGAAAACCACTTAAGATGGTTTGGTCATTTGCAAAGAAGGTCAACTGATGCACCGGTTAGGAGATGCGAGTGGTGGGATGTTGAGCCAGCTAAGAGAGGGCGAGGACGGCCCAAGAAGTGTTGGAAAGAGACTATACGAAGGGATCTCAGTTTTTTGGATATAAGTCCGAGATTGACGCAAGATAGATCTGAATGGAGGCGAAGAATCCTTGTAGCCGACCCTACTTAATTGTGGGAAAAGGCTTTGTTGTTGTTGTACGCTTAGCACGAGCTATGTTTTTTCCTCGCTTCTCGTGCTCGGAGGACATAGCATATGCTAAGTATAGGGGGTTTTGTATATATTACATATATATTGTACCCATAGCTCCTACTTTTGCGTATTTTTGTATATATAATTCCGAAGTGGGAAAATTTTGTTAAAAAAACTTTTTGTAAAATTCATGTATATGTATATCATATATAAAATGTGGATAAAGTTGTAAAATTCTTGTAAATAATACTTTTGTAAATTTGTTGTAAAATAGGAGGTATACAAGATTTTTGAAGAAAAAAAGAAAATATAAAAATATAGTCTTATTTATTCTTGCATATCATCCTTGCATTAAAAAAATGGGTCTTGCACTTCATTCATCTATATTGCATGTCATTTGCATTTCATCTGCATATCTAGCACATGTGAAGTGAAAAGTTAGTGGGTTCTGAATCAAGTTATGAATAGAGGTCGAGGATGGATTTGATTTGACCTTAAACTACCTAATTTCAGACTAACCGTATAGGAACTGAAGTTAAGATTTTTCAGGTCGAGCTGCTTAATTCCTTGAGTTCACATGAATATGTTCACATGCCATCTTGATTGGTCTAAATAGAATATTTCATACACGCGCACGATTATCTTAGACAATGACCTACCTTTTGGCGAGCACCATGCACATAGCTCTTCATTGATAAGGTGATGAGGAGGTAGAATCCTTTGGCTTGGAGTAGCATACGGGTGGAAACATTCGTCCTCCTCTAGGGAGGGTAGTGCATCTCAACCTAGTGTGGTGTCGACGTCTAACGACAAGATGCTGTGGATTGCAATATAAAGCTTCAAAAAGGGATAGCCTACTAACACAAGAAGAAAAACTCCTTATGTTTATGCTGCACTTTTGTATATATCAAAAAAATAGAAAAATCTCCAAAAAAAGTTAGACTGGCAAAAAGTTTAAAAAAATTTCTGTCAGAGAAAAATATGAATAAGCAAGACATATGCTTCAAAGTCTCATGCCAAGGAAGCCTGCACCTGGAGAATTAGCTACACTGGTCAAGCTCCACGGATATGTGACTACACAGGTCACAGTCCATTCTCTTATCTTCCCCCCTCTTCTTGAGCTGGTTGCACTTGAACTTAGAAGGGAATACTCCGCTCTTCGAGGAAAGAATTGCTAGACCGGGAAATTAGAGTTACCTTGTTAGAAGAGGTTGCTTCTTTGCCATTTCTGATGTGGAGAGCTGTATTTCACTTACATAGTACAAGTAAGATCATAGTCATCAGAATTTGCGTAAGGAGATTTGTTCTGACTTGACTGTTGAGGTGGCCATAATAGAAACTTGTGGAACTTAAAGGTTGTTAGGTCTTAAATTTAATTCTCATCCAAAGGTTGAGTCAAGTTCCACTTTCACCTTTTGTTTATGACTTTGGTATGGAATCCAAAATCATTTCATTTTTGCATTTCATTTTAGCTGCTCAGTGATGCAACCCACAAGTGGTTATGAGGGTCTTGAATTATGTTGCAGATTTGATCAAGTTTGGACTCAATGCCTAACCACTAATTAACTGACGATGACATAGAACATAGTTGCTCCTGGAATCAGAAAAGAAATAACAATAAAAGATGAACTAAACTGGAGCCAAGACTTCTGTTTTACCAATTTATGTAAATAAATGACAGTTATTAAATGACGGTTGTAGCATCACAAAATGAAGGCAGAATTATGGAAATAACAGACGTGCATACGGGAAACTAAAGAAAACCAAATAAAAAAAACACGTCGTTCTGCTGCAATATTAATTTCAACACAAAATCACCACAAACTTGGGACTATTCAAAGTAATTAAAGGATAACAAGAAATATGGCGATGCTATGCGGATTGGGGTCTCAACGATTCACCAAACCAACAGCAATAGAACAGCCCACACCTTTCGGAATTCAACAAGACAGAAAGGAGTTGGAAAAATCGCTCGTACCACAACCGGCGTGGGGATTAGAGCTGTGCTTCAGACCTAGTCGGCGGCAATGCTGGATGTGGGTACGCCTGCAGCAACGCGAGAGGGTCCAACGGCAGGGTGGGGGAGGGGCGAATCCACAACGAGGTGGGTCGGAGAAGGGTGGCAGCTCGGAAAGGGGCGGGGCGATGTCGTTAATGAAAGAAATAGGGGGAAGGTGGTGTAGGATCGAGAACGTGAGGGGGGGGGAAGGCGATGTTGTGGCGGGCGGGAAGGAGATGGGAGGAGGCGGCATCGGGAGGATTAGGGTTTGGGGGAGAAAAGAGAGAGGGGCGGGGAAACAGGGGAGAGAGAGAAAGAAAGAGAGGGAGAATAAGTGATGGATAAAGTAAATTTTCATTCAATGCCTTTTCCATAGGGTGGGGGTGCCTTTATATAGGCTAAATCCCACCAAACATGCAACTAATTACCTTAAATAGAATAGAAAAAGAAAAAAAGATAATAAGGCATTATATAATGAGCCTTTTACATAATAAAAAAAGAAATTCGGACTCAATTTCCTAACAAAAAAAATCACGTAGCATCATGTTGCAGCAGCTCCCCCCTGCTGAGAAGAATCTCGCTCCGTCGAGATGGCGTCGCGATAATTCTGAAGTATATCAGGGCGGAGCTGTCGAAGCTCATCCTCGCCAATCCATGTGTAATCTGTCAGAGGTCGTCCCTTCCACTTGACTAGATAACATCGGAAGAGGCCACGTCTAGTCATCATATATCGTACATCAGCAATATCTTCTATCTGATTGGCATCAGTTTCGGCGGGTGGTGGGTACGTATCATCAGCAAAACCTACTGGTGTGGTTGCATCTATATGCTCCTCTCCAAGATATAAGAAGAGATCTGAAACATTAAAAACTGGCGACGTCTGGACATCTTGTGGTAGATCAAGTAGATAGGCATTCTGCCCAATTCTCTTGAGGATGTGGAATGGACTAATCTTTCGGGCACTTAATTTTTGGTGGACACTCAAAGGGAACCTCTCTTTTTTTTGGTAGACCATCACTAAATCTCCAACTCTGAACTCGCTATCTCTACGATGTAGGTTGGCTTGAGCTTGGTATTTCTGGGTCATGGCTTGAAGTTTGGCTCGGATTTCGGTATGGATATGGGTTAGGTGTTCGACCAGGTCCTCAGCTGCTGCACTACTCCCATGCATGATTGTGGGTGTAAGGTCTAGAAATTGGGGAATTGGAAAGCCGTACACACTCTCAAATGGTGATTTTCCGGTGGATCTATTACTGAAACTTTTATACGCAAATTCGGCTTGGGGAAGAATTAGATCCCATTTGGACGGAGAGTCCCCTGCAAGACATCGCAATAAATTCCCTTGAGATCTATTAACTACTTCGGTTTTCCCATCTGTTTGTGGATGATAAGGGCTGTTGTATTGCAAACAAGTACCGAGACGAGACCAAAGCGTATGCTAAAAATGACTCAAAAATCTAGTATCACGATCCGAAGTAAAAGAATGACATCACGAAAAAACAAATCGGCGACATGAGATGCATCTGAAGTTTTTCTACATGCAATGAAGTGTGTCATTTTAGAAAATCTATCCACAACCACAGAAATAGAGTCAACTTTCCGTAACGTGAGGGGTAATCCTAACACAAAATCTATGATGATGTCTTCCCAAGGTCGCAGAGAGATTGGTAGAGCTGTATACAACCCAGTGTTCTGCCTATGGCCTTTGAATCTCTAACATATTTGGCATTTTTGTACAAATTTTGTAACATCTTTTCGCAATTGTGGCCAATAAAATCGTTCTTGGAGAAGAGCCACGGTCTTATCCCTTCCAAAGTGTCCAGCTAACCCACCATTACGTGGAAGTGGCAGGAATGCACAATCGGCGTGCCTTGAACAAGAATCCCTCATGAAGGACATAAGTGGCTGTTGAATCCTGTCCAGTGTCAACACACTCTGCATAAGTAGGTCCGAAATCAGGATCAGTGGGATAAAGATCCTTGAGAGCATTAAATCTCGTTCTTCTTACTGTCATTGTGGCTAAGACATGTGTTTGTCTACTTAACGTATCAGCCACGCGATTAAAGGTCCCAGCCTTGTGCTTAAGATGGAACGTGTATTCTTGGAGGAAGCTAACCTACTTTGCATGATGCTTGTTAAGGGTTTTTTGTGAGTTCAGATATCTTAAGGCTTCGATCAGAGTTAAGGATAAATTCACGTTGAATTAGATAGTGCCTCCAATGCTTGAGAGCCTGCAACACGGCATAGAATTCGACATCATATGTGGAGTATCGTGACCGAGCCTCATTCAACTTCTCACTGTAGAATGCCACAGGTCGTCCTTCCTGACTCAAGACGGCACCAATCCCGACATGTGAGGCATCACAATCAACTATGAAAACCTTGGAGAAGTCAGGAAGTGCCAAGACAGGGGCATTGGTCAACTGATGTTTTAGCTTTTGAAAGCTGGTTTCTGCTTCAGGAGTCCAAGTTGATGCACCTTTACGCGTGCAATCTATTAAAGGAGTTGCACAAGTACTAAAGTTTCTAATGAAACACCGATAGAAAGAAGCCAACCCCAGAAAGCTACGAATCTCGGTGAGGGTATGGGGCATTGGCCAGCTTTGAATGGCTTGAACCTTGGAGGGGTCAACTTTGAGTCCGTCGGCAGTGACAATGTATCCCAAGAAGAGGACCGTGTCAGACATGAAGGAGCATTTCTTAAGGTGGACAAACAATTGTTGGTTTCTCAATGTTTCCAAGACTTGCCGTAAGTGGACTAAGTGGTCGTCTTTGGTCAAGCTATAAATCAATATGTCATCAAAGTACACAACCACAAATTTATCGATGAAGGGTCGCAATAAATGATCCATGGTTTGCATAAAAGTGCTGGGAGCATTAGACAGGCCGAAGGGCATTACTGTCCATTCATAAAGGCCCTCTTTAGTCTTGAAAGCGGTCTTCCACTCGTCTCCAGGTCGGATGTGAATCTGATGGCACCTGCTATGAAGATCCATCTTGGAAAATAATTTGGCACCTGATAGCATGTCGAGCATGTCATCAAGGCGTGGAATAGAAAAACGATACTTGACCGTTATCTTGTTGATAGCACGACTATCAACACACATCCTCCATGTGCCATCTTTTTTTTGTGTAAATAGAGCACGGACCGCCACAGGACTCATGCTCTCTCGAACATACCCACGTCGTAGAAGATCAGTGACCTGCTTGCTCATCTTTTCGTGTTCACTTGGGCTCATCCGATAATGCGGCAAATGTGGTAAGCTTGCTCCGGGAACTAGGTCAATGTGATGTTGAATGTCACGTAATGGGGGTAGTCCTTCAGGTAACTCTTCGGGTATAATGTCTGCAAACTCCTGAATGATTAGTTTTACCTGAGACGGAGCTTCGGGTAAGGTCGTCTCTTGTTCGTTCACTTCACGTCCCACCAATGCGTAAATAGTAGAGCTCTCTTGAACTTCACGTTGGAATGTCTGGGCTTCCATTAACAATATAGGACCAGAAGTCGAAGGCTTTGACGGTGGAGTACTTTTACCATATTGTGTGGTCGCAGACAAGGCCCTAAATGTCGGTTTCGGTCACCATTTCGGTATCGACCAAAATAGAATTTCGGTGGAATTTCGATTGAAATTTCGGTATTTCGGTCATTTTTTGTACTAGGACCCCCATGTTTCGGTCATTTCGGTCGAATTTCGATTTCGACTAAATATCGATATTCGACAGAAATTCGACCGAATTTCGCTGAAATTTGAGGCCATGGTCGCAGATCGAAGAGAAGCCACTTGTCGAGGGCTAAGGGCCTCACGTTGTGGTCTAAGGGTCATGCATGCCTTGTTTATAAGAAATGAGTACGTGTTCAATTTTCCCTTGTGTTCAGTGTCCCGATCAAACTGTCAAGGCCTCCCAAGTAGCACACGACAGACATCCATAGGAGCTACATGGCACCAGACCTCGTCTTTATATGAAGGGCCAATCGAGAAGCTAACGAGGCTCTGACTGTGGATCGGAAGTTGAGTGCCACCTCAAAACAATGCCACACTGTACGGTTTCTCAAGTGGTTGAGTTGGCAAGTCCAACTTATCGACCATTTCTTGAGACACGAAGTTCTCAACGCTTCCTCCATCAATAATCAACGAGCAGCGACATTCTCCTGAGGTGCATGTGGTTCGGAATATGCTGCGTCGCAGCCAACTATCAGCGTCATTGGCAGCGGGGGTGAGCAAGATGCTCGTGGGTGCGCTGTCTGGAGCGATAAAGTCCTCATGTTCAATCACCAAGAAGTTCGTATTCATCAGCTCCTGAAGTGACAACAGTTAAAGCATCTTGATCCTCTTCAGATGCTTTATGATGATCAGCAGCAGGATCTTCAGGGTCCTCGATGGTGCATAAATGGGTGGGCATAGCCCTAGGGTTTGGGCACTCAGCCGCTCGATATCCCTTTTGATAACACCAGAAACAAGTATCATGTCCCACAACAGGTCGACTTCCCAAGATGCCCGGTACAGGGTTTTCAGTAGATGGGCGTGCGACGGCAATAGTTGATGGTTTAGTTTGGGGTTTACCTGCAACAATCAATGGAGGTACTATTGGTTTGGAGGTCGTCATAGGTGTACTAGTTCGTGGGACGGAGTTCACTGAAAAAGACGTTCTCCTTGTCTGGGCTTTAGCAAGCTTAGCTTTAGCTTGTTCAGCTTGTTTATAGGCTTCGTCGACGTATTGACAATTGTGGAGGTAGAGTTCATCTTGGATAACTTGACGAAGTCCTTGCATGTAGCGGGTGACTTCCTGGACAGGAGTCTCCTGCAATCGGTTGCGATGCATGAGAGACTGGAATCCTTCGGTGTACTCTTTTACGCTCATGGTACCTTGTCTCCAAGATTGCAATCGTGCATATAGATCTCGCTTGTAATCTTCAGGCACAAACTTTGTTTTTTGTTTGGCCTTCATCTTGCTCCAATTGCGGATATTACCTTTTCCCTTTCGTTTGCGTTCAGATTGCAAACGATCCCACCATAGTAGAGCGTGTCCTTTTAGTTTGGTCGTGACAAATTTAACTTTTCGTTCGATGGGCATAGTCTTCCATACAAAGAAGTGTTCGACAGTTTGGAGCCAATCGAAAAATACATCAGGATCTCGTCCTCTGTCAAATTCCGGAACATCAAGACGGATGCATCGATTCCATCCGTCATCGTGCCTAGGACCATGTCCGGGTGGGAATTGATAGCCACTAGAGGGTTGTGACGTATACCCTGGGATGTGTGGTTCTTGGTTCTTTGAAATGAAAGGAGTTTCATCTCTTAATTCTTCTTCTTCGCTTTCCTGTGAGTGAAAGTCACTAACGTGTCCATCAGAGGTAGAAGAACTAGAGTCTCGGGATGTATTACTCCGTGAGTGTCGTCTCCGACTAGTACGCTGACCTTTGTTTGACGTTTCATCATTATGATCCCTCTCAAGCATACGACTATTTATTGTGGCAATTTGTCTGGCGAGGTGATCGAACATTTGTTTCATTTGGACAGACATGGATTCTAATGATAGCTCGGTTTGAGTGGTGTTGCCGGCTTTAGAGGTATTCGGTTTTTCAGCCATGGGAATGCTATACTTTTTTTGTGTTTTATTAATTCTGTGTTGTTTTTTTATGATATGCAATAAAACAAAATGAAACGGACCGATAAACTCTGATACCAAATTGATGCAACCCACAAGTGGGTATGAGGCTCTTGAATTACGCTGCAGATTTGATCTAGTTTGGACTCAATGCCTAACCACTAATTAACTGACGATGACATAGAGCATGATTGCTCCTGGAATCAGAAAAGAAATAACAATAAAAGATGAACTAAACTGGAGCCAGACTTTTGTTTTACCAATTTATGTAAATAAATGACGGTTGTAGCATCACAAAATGAAGGTAGAATTATGGAAATAACAGGCGTGCATATGGGAAACTAAAGAAAACCAAATAAGAAAAAAAAACACGTCGGTCTGCTGCAATCTTAATTTCAGCACAAAATCACCACAAACTTGGGACTATTCAAAGTAATTAAAGGATAACAGGAAATATGGTTATGCTATGCGGGGGTCTCAAGGATTCACCAAACCAACAGCAATAGAACAGCCCACACCTTTCGGAATTCAACAAGACAGAAAGGAGTTGGAAAAATCGCTCGTACCACAACCGGCGTGGGGGATTAGAGCTGCGCTTCAGACCTGGTCGGCGGCAGTGCTGGATGCGGGTACGCCTGCAGCAACGCGAGAGGGTCCAACGGTAGGGTGGGGGAGGGGCGAATCCACAATGAGGTGGGTCGGAGAAGGGTGGCAGCGCGGAAAGGGGTGGGGCGATGTCATTGATGAAAGAAATAGGGGGAAGGTGGTGTGGGATCGGGAACGTGAGGGGGGAAGGCGATGTTGTGGCGGGCGGGGAGGAGATGGGAGGAGGCGGCATCGGGAGGATTAGGGTTTGGGGGAGAAAAGAGAGAGGGGAGGGGAAATGGGAGAGAGAGAGAGAGAGAAAGAGAGGCAGAATAAGTGATGGATAAAAGTAAATTTTCATTCAATGCCTTTCCCATAGGGTGGGGGTACCTTTATATAGGCTAAATCCCACCAAACATGCAACTAATTACCTTAAATAGAATAGAAAAAGGAAAAAAAGATAATAAGGCCTTTTATAATGAGCCTTTTACATAATAAAAAAAAGAAATTCAGACTCAATTTCTTAACAAAAAAAATCACGTAGCATCATGCTGCATCACTCAGGTACGAGTAAAGTCTAAGTATAGGGGGGTACGTTGATGAATATGTAATTCATCACTCTAAAAGTCAAAAATAGAGCTTTGTTACTGAGCAATTAGATGCATATCTCCATTTATTGTGCATTATTCGCATCCATGCATTTTAGAATTAATGTTCGCATTTTAGCATGTATATTTGCATTAAATAAGGAGTCAAATTCACTTGTACATATTCACATGTATATTAGCTAACTTCACCTGTTCGTATCTATTTTATACTAAGTACAAATTGAATAAAATCAACTCCATAGTGTATATATTACTAACATTAATAAAAGAAAAATATCAAAAAATACTAACTTGACCAATAAAACCCAAACCCTAGTTTGAGACTAAGTACCTTAAAATATGAATATCTCTCTCATACAGTCTCCTATGGACCCCTACTCTTGAATTAATGTACGTTCAATTACCTTCAAAATAAGATCAAATTCAAAAGAATCGAAGTTTGTATTTGAAAATTGGGCTTTTAGCCCCTAATGGATTTTGTACATATTGACCAAACTAACCTTCATTTTATCTTTTTATTTTCTTAAAAATCCAAAAAAATAGATTAATTATAAATATTCCTATCATATTTTCTCTAATTTTATTTTGATTTTTTTACTTATTTAAAAATGATAAAAAATCTGCAAAAGATAAAAATACGGTAATTTATACCTATAAGGTGCCCCAATATACTTTTGTACAGATGACTTCTTTGATTTTTGGTCCTTCAAGAAAGTCGTAGATCTCGTCGAGACGAGCAACTTTCATGTTGACCACTTTTTGATTTGATCACTTTTGTTATTTCTGTTTTTATTTTTTTTTCTTTTGATTTAATTTTTGATTTTCTTGGAGCAACACATCGCAGCTCCTAGAGTTGCCATGTGTCACCTCCATTTTTCTTTTATTTATTTTATTTACTTATTTATTTTATTTTATTTACTTATTGCTTTTAATTGTTATTAGTATTTATTTTAATTATTTTTATATTATTTTAATTTTATTTATATCTATTATTATTTAGTTATCACTTTTTATTTTTATTTATTTAATTTTTGTTGTTTCTAAATCTGACACATGGTCGCACCGCTATGTGCCACGTGGCCATCTCTCTTTGCCCCTCTCCCCTATCGCGCGCTCTCTCTCTCCTCCACCATTCTCCCCCCCCCCAGGTTGATCTCATTACCCATGCAACCCACGTCCCGTGCCCATGCAACCCAACCATCCTCCACCCCTTCCTCTTTGACCCAGCCTCACCGGCATCTCTCTCTATCCTTCTCTCTCTAACTGCCCGCGTCTCCCTCAATCTCTTCTTCTTCTTCTCTCTCTCTCTCTCTCTCTCTCTTCGCCAACTCAGCCCGCACGGCTCACTCTCCTCTCTCCCTTTCCTCCGTCCCCAGGTTTCCTCTCACCCTCTCCCACGACCATCCTGCAGCTACGTCTCCCATCATGCTCAAGCACCATGCACGTCGTGTACCTTCCCTCGTTCCCCACTTCCCCTGAGCCCTTCTTACTTCCGGCCAACCACCCATAAAAGGGCCCAGCCTCCTTCAATTGCAAGATATCCACCAATCGGGAGAACATGGAGCCCCAACCCCTCCTCTTGCCACCTGTGACGGAGCTGACAAAAGGAGTTGAGCGACGACGAGCACCCACCAATCTTCGGTGAGATCTAGAGGATCTTCACCCCTTTTCTGCTACTCCTCCGACGAGGATCGGCTAAGCTTCCCGTGCGGTTGCCCACGATTGAATGCGAAGACCAAGAGCACAATTGTGTTTTAATTCTAGGCAGACCTCCAGGTAAATTCCCTTAGGTCCATCTTTTCTTCTCTCTTCTTCTTCTTGCTTTCTTCTTCACTTCGTTCTCTGTTCTTCTTCCACGCATTGTTTTTATCTTTCCCACGATCGGCCGGAGCTTGAAGCTCCACTCACCTCCATAAACATCCATCTCCAGTGCGCTTCGCCTCACACCCTTCACTACTGCGCCACAACGCATCATGTTCGCCGCTCTGCCGATTTCCACCGACCTCCCGGAGATCGCGTAGTTGCACGCCTTGTCCACGGCAAGAGCATCTCATTGCTCGTGCAAGTAGGATCCCGACTTCCTCCTTCGTGCCACCTCTGATCATCTCCAATGACGAACCTCAGCTTGCAAGAACCACTCCTCCTCTATGCATCCTCGTCGCAGCCGTGGACGCGGGCCCCTTCGACCATCGACTGTCGGCAGCTCCTCTGGAGCTCGTCTTCTCTGCCTTCGAGACTCCGCATCGGAGGGCGTGTGTCGCCCCCTCACATTCTCGGCACCTGCCAAGGCTCCTCCCCTCATCATGTGAGCAACATGTGGGAGGGGTAAAAATTGCACCCGAGCCCCCTGAAGTTCTGGGAAATCATGAAACAGTTCCTTTCAAGCATGCACGTGCTTTACACATGCCTAGTGGAGATCTTTCAACCAACCCTTGGAGTTCCCACAAATTACGCCACCACCCTTTCTAGTTGTGCCCACGTGCAGCGTACGTGCTTCGCTGGAGAAATTACGCACAAACCCCTGGAGGATACGGTAATTAAAGAAGTGTCCTTATACGTTATTTTTATTTTACTTTTATTTTTTATTTTCCATGTAAATCCTGTGTTTGGATATTTATTTGAACAATCATTTCACGTCATTTTTTATTCCAAAAATAGCATGTTGTAGAGCAACTCATTTTCTATCTAATGAGCATTTATTTACATTTTTGTGATCAATGGATGATTTATTAAAACTAACTTGGTGGAAATTTTCGTAGTTTACACATTTTATGCTCTGAAATTGATATTTAATTATTTGTTGATCTAAAAAATCCCAAAAATTTGCAATAGGTAGATTTTAAATGTTCTACATTGTGCCCAAATTTCAAATCATTTGCGTGCATTTCAAGGTCACAATAAATGAAATGTTTGTTCTAGTAATTGATTTTTAATTAATTCCCACTTAGTATTTCTACTAATTAAAAATTATTTTGGATATCTCTCACGTAGACCTATATAAGATAAATTAATTTCTGAAAATATTGACGTTTGGTATTTATTAAAATTAATTTTATCAAAATCACCTAGTCTGCTTTATTTAATTGATAGTGCATTTGAAAATACCAAAAAATGCCTCTCTGAAAACCTAATCTCTAAATCGACTATAAATCAACCTAAGGAGACAGTGACCTCCTTGAGTTCGACCTTAGGCTTGCCCAAGTAAAAAAATTGACTACTCTCTTAACTGGACGAATAATTATTTTAGCGGTTTTTGATTAATCCGAATGAATAATTATTTTAGCGGTTTTTTATTAATCCGAATTTGTGCGACTGCAACGAACAAATCCACATTAATTTCACATAATTAACTAAGGTAAATACAGGCTCTTCATTGATCATCAGCCAAGATCTACAGCTATCACTGTAGTGGTCCTAAACTTTGTCCACTGCTCACCAATTTGGATACAAGGATCATGTATCATATTTTTTTGTTCATTCAGATATACATAATCCTGACAAGAATAAAGTGGTATATCACAATTTTTTCTGACCGCAGCCTCAGTAATGTAAACCATATCACTTTTAGGATCAGCATATGGATACCGAACAAAATGCTTATGAATAGTATCGGCTGCATTATAGTGAGAATGCTCATGTGAATCGTCTAAGATCTGATCTCACTGTCCGTATCACATGTCTTTTTCTTCCGTCTAATGTGGCCAGTTCGCTCTTCATTTTAAAAAGCTATTTATATTTGGATTTGCAGTAGTTACGAAAATGGGCTTCCGTCATTATCTTGTGGTGGGTGTGGTCATTATGAAATTTCAAATGCTATAATACACGTCATGTTTCCAATACTGTCAAAACCGCGGTACTAGACCAACTCAGAATTTCATTTTGTTGTTGAAGTGTGAAACAAAGTATATTTTGAATGTGCATTTAAGGGTGCATGATATGTCCCAGCAACCCAGATAAATTATAGGTCCTACAATAACTGATGATGATGCACATATAAACATAATACACACACAAACACCTATGATCTATGGTTTTTTTAATTACTCTCTTTACATGGCACCTATGATCTATGGTTTTTTTTTAAATTACTCTCTTTACATGGCACCTATGATCTATGATTTTTTTAAAATTACTTTCTTTACATGCTGGATTAGTATGAAGTTGCTTGATCTAATTCCTGTTTCAAAAAACTTATCTAGAATATAATATGGCAGTTTATAACTCCACCGGGTTAAGTAAATCATATACTTTGCATGGCATTTAAGTTAGGACTGTAAATATTAGGTTGCGCTGCTATGGAATCTATGTTAACCCGGTCTTGATAGACAGGAATAAGTACAAGTACAGTGAACTGTTATTGTGGTGAGAGGGATGCATCTGCATATTGGTCTCAGTGTGTATACAGTCAAAATAATTGTAATGCTTAATGGTTAGATTAACTAGGAACCTAATTTCCCCATTGAATCATTTAATCTATGTAGTCTACATTACTCCGAATACATTGAGGTGATGATGCAAGTGATGTGATACTAACCATGGCGATTGTGATATTTGTTATGTGTTGCGGATGCAGTGCCCGCGTGCTTTGTGTTTCTCCACAGATTCCTTTCCCATGTTGAGGTTTTACACGTGGATGGAGTTCCCGTGTTGCTTTAGGTAGTTGGAATTAGCGATCGCTAGGGATGTGCATGCATCCTTGGGTCCTCGGGTAGATGACTAGACGACCGCGACCCTAGCAGTTGCGTTGGCTGGGAGACACGTAGTCCGACTGTACCCCGATGTTGTTCCGGTGGTTACACAACGGTGTTCGAGGACGCATGACTGGCAGTCTTGTCTTCGCTTTTGGTCATAGAATTTATATGGGAGGTCAAGGAGAGCCGATCACTCGAGTTGGTTTCTCGTATTTATTCTATGAAGGGAATTCTAAGATGTAGTTAGTAAAGGAGGTGTTTTACCGTTTTGCTCGTAGCCGGAGAAAACCGGAAGGTGTTTTGAGTGTTGAATCAGATCGTATAATCAAATCTTGAGCTCTACATTGTGCACTACTATCGTGGACTCTTACCGACGAGTAGTGGATATTAGTTGGTCATGTTACAAATCCAGCATCTTATCGCATTAGGTTGGACATTGGATCAGTACAATTGAAATGTGATTAATTCTGAGGACAAGAGAACTATCTATGAAATGAGAATGATAATCTACAGGGAACGTTGGTAGGTTAATAAAGGAAAGTGTTGGGAACTTAGTTAGGATGCATCTACTTCATGCATGCCATAAAGGCCCCCAACCCTAAGATACGATGTATCTTGGAGTCATAGTGTGAGACCTTCGTGGTCAAGAACACATACTATTTCGATTACTAGTATTACCATGCTGCTTACTATCGTGACTCTTAACGGCAAAGAGCATATCTAAATTGATCATGGTTCAAATCAATTATCTTATCTCATGTGTAATGTATGGAACTTAGCATGGGTGAATATAAACAACAATAATAGTTCATAAACAATTTTAAATGTAGTAACCTGAATGATAAAGCTATATTATAAGTTGTTCACTTCCCGTTGAGCACTTGTTTGCAGTCACTTTCTTATGGGTAGTTGATTACCTTACAATTATTTTCTTGTGCACACTTTTTACGATGTTTAACTGTTATTATATATCCATACTGGGTGCTTTCACGAGAAGCAACAATATGCAAGTCGTGGCTAACTCTTTCAGCTCTTTTTGTGGTACAATTAGTGCATGTTCTTCTATTTTTTTGTACATGTACTTCTTTTGATAGACATGGTGATGTATAGAAATGTACTTATTTTGTGGACATTGATTACGAATGGAAAATAAAGATACGGTGATTATTCTTCATTCACACTACTCTCTTGCATGTATTATACAACATTGGTATTTCGAATGTAGATATGTATGTTGTGGATGTGTATTGTTGAGTATCTGACCTTGTGGGCTTCACAATTGAACCTTGGAGGGATCCAATTATCCATCTATACATGAGTAATGTTGGGAAAAGAGACTTCGTTGTTTATTCAGAAAACCCTAGGCTCTCTTATATAGGGAGAGACCTTAGGGTAAATTACAGAGAGGTCTATAGAAACAAAAGAAATAACAACAAACTCCATAAAGAGATAATAACACTACTAACTATTTCTACACTCCCCGTCAAGGTGGAGCATAGATATCTATCATGCTCAGCTTGGACGAACATCTCTGAAATGGTCCTCTGAGCAGTGGCTTGGTAAATACATCTGCAGTCTGATCTCCTGAGCTCACATGTGCAGTAGATATCAATCCTCTCTGGATCAAGTCCCTAGTATAATGGCAGTCAACTTCAATATGCTTGGTCCTTTCATGAAAAGCTGGATTGTTGGCAATGAACAATGTTGCCTGATTGTCACACTGAAGCTTCATAGGTAGAGGTACCGCTACATGTAGATCTTCTAGTACTGAGCGAACCCACATCATTTCCGTACTGGCTTGAGCCATGGCCCTATACTCGGATTCGGCACTGGACCTTGCCACAACAGTTTGTTTCTTGCTTTTCCAAGAAACCAAAGAGCCTCCAACAAACACTGCAAACCCTGAGGTTGATTTTCGGTCCTTAGGACATCCTGCATAATCTGCATCTGCACATGCTGAGACAGATAAGTCTGTGCCCTTTCTGAATAGCAGCCCTGAACCTGGAGAAGACTTTAGATACCTCAGTATCATGTGTATAGCATCCATGTGAACCTGTCTTGGCTGCTCCATAAATTGCCTTACCCTGCTAACTGCAAATTGAATGTCTGGGCGAGTTATGGTGATGTAGAGGAGTTTGCCCACCATCTCTCTATATCTCCTCTTATCTACTTCATCAGTATCACCATCATACAGCCTCACGCTGGGATCCATAGGAATAGTTGATGGTTTGCAACCATCCATGCCCGTCTCAGTCAGGAAGTCTGTAATATACTTCCGTTGGGTCATTACCAAACCCTGTACATTCCTTGCAAATTCTAACCCCAGAAAGTATCTCAGGGTCCCAAGATCTTTTGTAACAAACTGACGGCCAAGGAATGCCTTCGCCTTTTCTATGCCCTGTGCATCATCTCCTGTAACAAGAATATCATCCACATAGACCATAATAACAACCGTACCTGCCGATGACTTCTGGACAAACAATGAGTGATCCGCATTTGACCTCTTGAATCCTTGTTGCTCAATCAGGTTGGACAACTTCTGGAACCATGCTCTGGGGCTCTGTTTGAGGCCATATATCGCTTTGTGAAGTCTACAGACCATCTGCTTCTCCCCCTCAGCAGTAAACCCAGGTGGCTGCTGCATGTAGACTTCCTCCTGCAAGTCTCCATACAGAAATGCATTCTTGACATCTAGTTGAGATATACTCCAATCACGGACTACAGCAACAGATAAGAGAATACGAAGGGTAGAATGTCTCGCCACTGCAGAGAATGTATCCATGTAATCCACACCGTAGGTTTGCGTAAACCCACGAGCGACCAAGCGTGCTTTGTACCTATCCAAGGTTCCATCTGCATGGTATTTGACTGTAAAGACCCATTTGCAGCTTACAACGGATGCATCAGAAGGTGCAGGGACCAAAGACCATGTGCCACGAGACTGCAGAGCCCTCATTTCTTCTTCCATTGCTAATCGCCAGCATTCATTCTGCAAAGCTTCCTGGTATGTCCGTGGTATATCCACGGAAGACAAAGCTGTGGCAAATCTCTGAAAACACCTGTGAGACGGTGAAAAGAAACCTGTGAAGCAAACGGATAAGCGGCACATTGCCGCTTCTGTTTCCGAATAGCAATCGGAACATCAAGATCATCATCTGTTGTACGAGATGGGCTAGTATCGGCCTGAACTGAAGGATCCTGCACATGTACCAAACCTGACCCGTCAGTAGTAATGCCATCTGAACATACCTGAGGCGGGATGATCGGCTGCTGTGTGGTCTGAGCAGGACTTGATCGGCGCGTATAGAATTTCGGTAACGGTGATATGATAGGCCGTGGATTGGGTGGAGGTGGAGGAGGTGGTGGGATGGTGGAGGTGGTGCTGGCGTGGAGACAGACACAGGGGAAGACTCAGGTGTACTCAATGTAGGTGGTGGAGGAACATAGATCTCATCAGTGGTAGTGGATGGTACCATTCTGTCACCTGCAGGAGAGAAATACATGACAGACTCAAAGAAAGTGACATCGGCACTCACAAAGTATCTCTTAGTTGTGGGATCATAACACCGGTAGCCCTTCTGAGTTCTGGAATAACCAACAAAGACGCACTTGACTGCTCTAGGAGAGAGTTTGTCAAGTCCGGGAGATAGACGATGCACAAAAGCAACAGTGCCAAAGACATGTGGAGTTAGTAAGAATAACTCCTTATCTAGAAAAATAATGGACATAGGTATCTTTTCACCTAGGACTGAGGATGGCATACGGTTGACCAGATAACAAGCAGTAAGGACAGCATCGCCCCAGAAAGAAATAGGGGCACAACTCTGAATCAACAATGTACGAGTAATATCTAAGATGGCGATGCTTCCTTTCCGCGACACCATTTTGTTGTGAGGTATATGCACAAGTGGTTTGGTGAATAATGCCCTTTGATGACAGGAATTGTGACAGTAAGCGTGTATAAAATTCAAGGGCATTATCAGTCCGAACATATTTGACATTTGCAGAAAAGACATTGAACACTTCATTAATCAAGATTTTGATCACATTTCCTGCTTCAGATTTATTTTTCAAAAGAAAGACCCATGACACACGAGAGAAATCATCCACTACCACAAGATAAAACCTGTGTCCCTGATGATCGGGAACACGACTTGGACCCCATATATCTATATGTAACAACTCAAAAGGGGAGATACTACTCCGACTCAGACGACGTGGGAAGCTCGACCTGTGATGCTTTCCCAACTGACACGCTTCACATTGAAACAAAGAACTAGGAGAGATCTGAGGCAGAAGATGGCGCATTTTCTGAAGTGGAAGGTGACCAAATCGGAGGTGCCAAATGTACGGAGAGACTGGTCCAGCAGAATGAGAGGAGACACCAGCATATGAATCCCGGACCAACCGATATAAACCATTCTGCTCAGAGCCACAACCAATCACCTTGCCTGTGAGTATGTCCTGAAAAATGAGAGAAGACGGGTCAAATATGGCACGACAGTTCAAATCCTTCGTAATCTGACTAATAGATAGCAAATTCATTGAGAACTCAGGAGCATGCAGAACATTCTGTAAATGCAAAGTGGAGGACAGGAAAACCTCCCCTTGTCCAATAAGGGGCGAATGGGTACCATCTGCTATCTGCACTGAACGTCCGGGAGGAATGTCCCTGTAGGCCTGTAATCTACCTCTATCTCGGCAGAGATGATGTGTGGCTCCAGAATCAATAATCCAGTCAGATATATCATGAGATGTAGTAGATCTACCTGAGGAGCTTGCGGCTGCGGAAGAACTGGCAGAGGCAGTGGCAGCAATATCTGAGGAACCACCAGGCGAATCACCAGAAGCATGTGGCATAATCTCTCGGAGACGGGCGACAAGTTCGTCAAATCGACCATCTGCAGTAGAAGTCAGTGGAGACTGAGAGTGCTCTGCAATACGTGCTGATGCTGGAAATCCATGCTTCGAATAGCATGTCTCCTCCGAGTGTCCTGTGCGACGACAATAGGAGCATATCTGACTAAAGCGACCACCCCTCCCATGGGGTCCACGACCTCGGCCAGATGGTGGTCCACCTCTCCCACGCGAGACTGCCATCGCTGAAGGAGGTGGAGTAGAAGAGCTGGAGGAGACTGGAATGCGGCTAAGCCGTCTGTAAACATCCTCAACTGGAGGAATAACTGCATCAGCGAGAATCTGAGATCGAGCTGCATCGTACTCTGGGTCAAGGGCCGCAAGAAGAACACCAACCATGGTGGCGTTTCGAAACGCCTTCTGCTGCTCAGGAGTTGCAGTCAGAGGGATGATACTATATAACTTCTCGAACATCCCTCTTAAGGATGTATAAAGAGAATGGAGAGGTCTGCCACTCTGCTTCATTGTGAATATGTCGTGCTGAAGCTGCAACATCTTCGTCTCATTTTACACTTGCGAATATGTGGCGGCAAGAATTTCCCACATTGCCTTAGCAGTGGGCTGATGGAGGACGTCGTTGGCAATCTCCGTCGTTAAGGTGCCGGACAACCAGACCTTTGCATAGGAATCATCAGCCTCCCATGAGGCATAGATCCCAGTCTTCTCTGCGGGTTCAACTTCATAAGGCTCGTGAACTGCATAGCCCAGAGCTCGTTGTTAGACCCGTCCATCTTGACTATTGGCGCAGGACCTTTGAATGCGCTGGTGGAGGGCATATCAACTTTTGATTCTGACATATTGCCGCTTGGAGAAGAACTAGGATATGTAGACGTGATGCTGGATGTCTACAAAAACTGCATCGGATTTGAGTGCGTATGTAGATGTTACGCACTCAAATCCATAGAATGGATGTGGAAGAAACTAGGGCACGCCTAACAAGAGGCTGACAGCCCTTTCAGCGGCTAGGAGCCGCTAGAAGATCTTGTGCGTGTTGCTGTTCACGCACCCAGAGGCCGTGCGCGGGCAGCAGATGGAGATGCCGCCTATTGGCGGAGGCCGCTGGGGGCTGGGATCCCCTTCGGCGGCTGGCAGGGGCTATTGGCGGGGGGCCGCTAGAGGGTGGGATCCAACCTGATGGAGGGCTGGATCCAACCGCGGCGATGGAAGGATGCCGCTGGAGATGGAGAAGGAGAAGGCGGCGGCGATTGAGGGCTGCCGCTGGAGAAAGAAGCGGCGGGAGGGCGGCGATTCCGAGAAGAGGGAGGCGGGTGCGGAAGGGGCGGCGGGAGGGAGGAGAGCCCTAGGGTGGCTCTGATACCATGTTGGGAAAAGAGACTTCGTTGTTTATTCAGAAAACCCTAGGCTCTCTTATATAGGGAGAGACCTTAGGGTAAATTACAGAGAGGTCTATAGAAACGAAAGAAATAACAACAAACTCCATAAAGAGATAATAACACTACTAACTATTTCTACAAGTAACACATATACTCAACAGTCCAAAATTCGAACCATCCTCCATTTCAAGTTTAGCCTTCGATTTCACCTCCCCGAGCTAACTATCCACGCCTTCTCAGAGTTTCTCTTGAGTATCATCGTCTTCACGATACCTTTATGAAGATCTCTGGTTCTTCAAATTGAGCAGAGGAGCAAGGAGGAGAAGGAGCCCCACTGGAGCTCCGCTATTTCACCGCCGTATAAGGCAAAAGGGGAAGAACATGGTGCACAGACACCATCCTATCTGTATACTTTGACTATCCGACGGTCCAGAGATCACCTTGCACTTGTTCCGAAGCAACGATTGTCGCGACCCGATTTCCGGCCGTCGGATCCTCCCATAACCGGATCTGGTTACTCAGCAATAATACATTCAGTAATCGCAACTAACATTCAGAAACAGACTGCAATTAAAGTATATTCAGAAGAAAGTATTTCAACATTTTTCCATTCACAAAATATAGTTCAGATGATACATTATCCCACTATAACCGTTTACATGTACATCAGCTTGAAAGGAAAATACATAAAAGATTACTAACTACCTTACAAAGTAAAGCTACTGTGGTTGGCTGGATGTCTACTAAGGTTCTTGCGATGGCTCACCGACACCTGTTGGATTTTTCATAAATCATAGGATAAAAATTAGTGAATGCTAAGTAACGAAGAAGAGAAAAGCAAACAAATTGTGTAATTTTGCAAAACTTGTTATCACAAAAGATTTCATTCCTTCTTGTTAATTTAAGTCATGTTCCTTTCTATTCCACGTCAGGGATTAGTCCAGGGGAATTAACTCACCCTTCTTGGACTCCGAAGCTGTGGATACTTCGAGATTGGAGATTGCGTTGATCTTGGTAAGCTTATGCCGCCGCATGTCGCCTCAACCAATCCTCCAATACTACCCTGACAATTTTCTTTTATTAAACAGGGTCTCAAACCCTCAGACTGGAAAACAAATGAGCACACCATCCTCGAGGACTCGGTTGCTTAAAACCTCAGGATAACATTTAGTCATATAACCTAGCGGCTTTAGATGCATATTATCGTGACCCAGCCGCTATTGAACCACCCGTGCCTCCACATGGCACGACCACATCTTCCGTCGTTCAACCTGAAGATATTGGCTCCCGATACCACGCGTTGCAAAACATTCATTTCGTGCGCACTTAACATAACAGGGCAACCGTGTACCACCACCTAGGTAGGGAAACGCCAATACGGGTTCCTTCCGACAAACCTACAGGTTGCATGCCCGACCTGTAGTACTACTTCCAGTCATCCTTAACGTGACACAATCCTTTTCAGGATCCAACTCAAACCACATCAATTTTCATGATTTAATTCTTTCGTTACGTCTTCGATTTGCATAATTAGCAATAATTAGAATAGACACACATATATATTATTCATATGTATATATACTTGTATTTATGCCTATTTTAACTCCCAAACCCTAACTTTCAAAACTATCGCGTCAATTTGATGCTTAAACCTTATTTTAGTGGGAATCACAAAGTAACTCTTCATACTTTTTCAAACATAGTCAAAATCAGGGTTCTTCATAGCAAAAAACATAAAATCAAGAATTTCAATAATTTCTTATGAAAACCCAACAGCAAAAGGGAGGATTTCGTTACCTAATCGAGCTCTCTCTCGTGTATGCAAGGCTTTATCGTGTTTCCTTTTTTGGAAATGCTATTTTAAGGCTCCTGAAAAGATCGGATTTCATTTTCGTATCAAAACGCTAAGAACGTGTCAAGAACGCGAAGAACGAACGAAGATTGCGAAGAATGCGAAGAACGCCAAGAACATATTTTCTCTTAAAATTTCGGCAGAGTTTCTACTTATATCAGGCCATATTTCTCGAAAAAATTCGGCAGAGTTTCCACTTATATCGGGACATATTTCTCGGAAAATTTCGGCAGAGTTTCCCCTTATATCGGGACATATTTCAAAATAAAAACGAAAAGAGTTTCCTCTATAAAATCAATCGACAAGAAAATAACAACAAAAGGATATACTCAAACAATAAGAGATGAAGAATCGGTAGACACTACGCATCTTAGGTGAGTGAACGTGTGACAAATCACAGGGTCACTGACGTGCATAGCCGCCCGCACCTAAGTAGGGTATTACACAGATTTCTCCATCAAAATAATTATAAAAGCATAACAGAAAGAATAGAAACATAAACGATGGAGAATCGGTAGACACCACGCGTCTTAGATGAGTGAACGTGTGATGAATCACAGGGTCACTGACATGCATAGCTGCCCGTACCTAAGTAGGGTATTACACAGATTTCTCCATCAAAATAATTATAAAAGAATAACAGAAAGAATAGAAACATAAATGATGGAGAATCGGTAGACACCACGCGTCTTAGATGAGTGAACGTGTGACGAATCACAGGGTCACTAACGTGCATAGCCGCCCGCACCTAGGTAGGGTATTACACAGATTTCTCCTCGAATATCAACAGGAAAACGAATCGGAAAGAAAGATGAATCAAGAACAAAACTTGGAAGAACAAGAGGATGAATTGAAAGCCTAACTTACGAAGCAAACTAAGAGAGGATCATACCTTTCTCCTCCTCGTTCTCCCGGCAGCGCTTCGCTAGCGCTCCTCCCTCGCCTCCCACTCCTCCTCCCGACCTCTCGACCCTAGCCCTTGGGGTGGTGGTGGTAGTGGAAGTCGTAGAGAATGAATGGGTAGGGGGGTCTATTTATAGGTCCCAGAAAACCACTAATCATAGATAGAAAACCATGGTTTAGCAGCCCATGGTTTTGGCCTATGGTTTTAGCCAAAACTTATCCCAAATTTAGGGCTTAAGTTAGAACATTCTAGAGGATTTTAGATTCGCTAATGACGCTTAATTAACACTAATCGTGATTAACTTTCACTAATCGTGATTTAACTTTCGCGGCTTACGCTTATCTTTTGCTAACTATTGATTAGTGTTTACTAATGATCATTAGCGGTTTTCAATCCGTCATTAGTTTCTTTAATCATGTTTAATTAGTCTTAATGACAGTCATTATGGGTTAATGACATCTTAGCCTTCCTTACTTCTCTTTCTTCCGAAAATCATAAAAATTCGATACGAAGTCCGATTAACACGAAACAAATTTCGTGGGTTTTCTCTTGACGAACGGATCTTATTGTATAGGATCCGAGATATGCCAAGTTAAGGCTTTACAATTATAACAACCTTAAAGAAAGTCTCATCCTCGAGACTAGAAATGCAGGCATAACAACATTAAAGAGAATGAACGTCCTTTCATTTATAAGGAACATATACATAGTACATAGTGTTATCATTCAAATAAGTACGGGTATTTCTCTCTCATTTCTGCCTCAGGTTCCCATGTGGCTTCTTCAAACTCTTGGTTCGGCCACAATGCGTTAACGAGAGGCACCTCTTTGCTTCTCAACTTCTTAATATCCTTTTCAAGTATTTGCGCAGGTATCTCTTGGTATGTCAAGTCTGGCTCAACATGTAAATCATCTTTGATACATGAAATACATCTTGTATTGCCGAAAGATGTGAAGGAAGCGCAAGTCTATAGGCAACTTTTCCAATCCATTGAATAATTTCAAAGGGACCCACGAACCTGGGTGCTAACTTCCCACGCAAGGCAAACCTCTGCACACCCTTCATAGATGATACTTTGAGAAATACAAAGTCACCTACCTCAAATTCAAGGTCTCTTCGCCTGGTATCACTATAACTTTTCTGGCGACTCTGGGCAGTTAATAGTTTTTTTCTAGAAAGCTCTACAGCTTCCCGTGTCTCCTGAAGTCTATCTGAATTATAAAGGTTCTTTATTCCGATCACTTGCCAACACAAAGGAGTAGTACACCTTTGTCCATATAGTGCTTCAAATGGTGCCATGCCAATACTTGTATGGTAACTATTATTGTAGGTGAATTCTGCAAGAGGCAAATGTTTAATCCACGATCCGTTCCATTTTAAGGCACATGCTCGTAGCATATCCTCTAGTATCTGAATCGTACGTTCTGACTGACCGTCTGTTTGTGGATGATATGTTGTGCTCAAGCATAACTATGTACCTAAGGTTTTCATGAAGTTCTCCCAATAATGTGAGGTGAATCGTGAATCTCGATCGGAAATTACTTCCTTGGAATACCATGGAGGCGAATCACATGTGTAATATATAACTCAGCAAGCTGGTTTGGAGTGAAAGGTAAGCTTATCGGAATAAAGTGTGCTACCTTTGTCAGACGATCTATTATAACCCAGATACTATCTTTACTACCAGTTGTCTGAGGTAAGACAGTAACGAAATCCATGGAAATGCTTTCCCATTTCCATTCAGGTATAGGGAGGGGTTGTAATAATCCCGGTGGCTTTTGGTGTCAAGCCTTTACCTGCTGGCAAGTGAAACATGAATTCACAAACTCAGCAACATCTTTCTTCATTCCTGACCACCAAAAGTATGAATGAAGATCCTTATACATCTTTGTAATTCCTGGATGAATAGATAATCTTGAGCAGTGCGCTTCTCGTAAGATGTCTTTCCTTAGTTCAGGTGTGTTTGGTATACAAACTCTGTGATGGTTGTACAGTAACTCATCTATCTGGAATCCCTCTATCTTATTCTTCTCTAGTTGTTGTCTCAAGTCTTTAAGGACTGGATCATCCTCCTGTCCTTTCTTTATTCTATCCCAGATCTCTGGTTTGTATTGCTGAGGAATAGTTATAGTATCAGAACTACTATCAAATGGTTTCCATTCGCTTAACATTGATAGTAAACCCCAGAAGTGGATAGCACTTACCAACCCAGGTGAATAAGTTCTTCTGCTAAGGGCATCTACTACGACATTCCCCCTACCGGGGTGGTAGGAGATAGTGCAATTATAGTCTTTCAACAACTCTAGCCATCGTCTCTGTCTCATATTGAGTTCCTTCTGATTAAATAGATATTTCAAGCTTTTATGATCGGTGAAGATTTCAAAAGTAATACCATAGAGGTAATATCTCCACATCTTTAAAGCAAAAACTACAGCAGCTAATTCAAGGCCATGTGTTGGGTAGTTCTTTTCATGTGTCCTCAGCTGTCGTGATGCATACGCAACTACCTTACCATGTTGCATAAGAACTGCCCCAAGTCCTTCTTTAGACACATCAGCGTACACTGTGAACCCTTCACTCCCAGAGGGTAAAGGATTGGTGCAGATGTTAGGCATTCTTTCAGTGTCTGAAAACTAACTTCACGTGTATCAGACCATAAGAATGGGACCTCCTTCTGAGTTAGTCTAGTCATTGGCAATGCTATTCGTGAAAAGTCCTTCACGAATCTTCTATAATATCCAACTAAACCCAGAAAAGATTATATTTCTGTAACAGTCTTCGGGCGTTCCCAACTCATCACCGCACTAACCTTTGTAGGATCAACTGATATACCTTCCCCAGAAATAACATGGCCTAAGAAAGATACTTCAGATAGCCAAAAGTCACATTTGCTATATTTAGCATACAGTTTGTTCTTCCTTAGAGTTTCAAGTGCTTGTCTGAGATGGTGTTCATGCAGATATTTATCCTTGGAGTAAATAAGCACATCATCAATAAAGACTAGTACAAAGTGATCTAAGAACTCCTTGAATACTCTATTCATAAGATTCATGAAGGCTGCTGGGGTATTTGTTAGTCCAAAAGGCATAACTAAGAATTCATAATGCCCGTATCTAGTTCGAAAAGCTGTCTTAGGAATATCTGTTTCTTTAATTTTCAATTGATGGTATCCAGATCTTAAATCAATCTTGGAATACACAGTTGAACCATGTAACTGATCAAAGAGATCATATATTCTTGGCAGTGGATACTTATTCTTTATTGTCCTCTTGTTTAGTTGTCTATAGTCAATGCACAACTGCATTGACCCGTCCTTTTTCCTCATAAATAAGACAGGTGCACCCCATGGTGAAGTAATAGGACGAATGAATCCTTTATCTAACAGTTCTTGCAATTGTACTTTTAACTCTCGTAACTCAGCTGGTGTCATCCTATACGGAGGGATAGAGATAAGCTGAGTATAAGGTATGAGAGAGATTTCAAATTCAATCTCTCGCTCAGGTGGTAATCCAGGTAGTTCCTCTGGAAATACATCAGGAAACTCGCATACTATAGGTATATCTTCCATCATTCTGTCTGACCCTGATGTAGTGGTTACATAAGATAAATAACCTTGGCACCCTTGCTCTAACAACTGTTGTGCCTTCAATCTAGAGATATATTCGATATTATCATTGGATGTCTTTCCAATGAACTGGAACTCTATCGAGTTAGGAAAGTGAAACGTTACCGTCTTCTGAAAATAGTCGAGACATGCATGATGCCTTTCTAGCCAATCCATCCCTAGGATAAGATCAAAGTCCTCCATTTCTATTATTAGTAGTGAAACAGGTAACTGATGTCCCGCTATCACTACTATGCATTTATCCATGATTTCTCGGATTATAAATACGTGTCCTCCTGGTCCCTTGATTAGATAGGACTGTTGTACTTCTACTGGTATCTTACCCAAAGTGGGTACTAACCGTCGAGCAATAAATGAATGTGAAGCACCAGAATCAAATAAGGCATGTACTGAAAAGCCATGATTAATAACGGTACCTCGTACGACTGTGCCTGAATTGTAGGCTTGTTCTTCAGTAATTGCATTGAGCAGGCCATTAGGAATAGGCAAGCTAGAACCCGCAAAGTTTTGTGGTAGCTGTTGTGTAGGAGATGCTCCTTGCGAGCCACGAACTCTACCATGTCTTCCTCCGCGTGTTGCTCCATTGCTCGGGGTGGATGTTGTACTGTTAATCGGAGTTGGTTTAAACCCTGAACCTCTTAACTGCGGACAGTCTTTTCTAATGTGACCTTCTTGATGACAGTGATAACATGCACGTATTCCTTTTTGAGCTGAAGGCCCAACCATAGAGGTACTAGTTCCTGGTGCTGAGTTACGGGGGTATAGTGGAGGTCTAGAGAAACCCCCTCTTCCTGATAATTCCTGGCCCAAGGTCCGTGGTGAGCTTATAATGGAACTAACTGGATGCGAACGATTGCCTCTTCGGTTATAATTTGCCTTACGTTTGGATGGTCCATCAGTAAAGTGAAAGCTTCTTCTTTGGCGGTTTTCATCCCTCTCCATCTCAATACGAGAGGCGATGTCCATGGCTTCATCTATAGTGGTGGCTCTAAAACCTGCAAACTTCTCTCTCAAATCTCCCTGAAGACCGCTAACAAATTTGGTAAGACACTCTTGTGGTGAAGCTTCTAAAGTTGGGGAGTATCGTAGTAGCTTCGTAAAGTGAATATGATAATCTCGAACATTCTTAGATCATTGGGTCAAAGAAGCTAACTCCCTCCTCTTCAATTCTTCCCAATGGGAGGGACAGAAGTGGGCTCGGAACCTCTCTTCAAAAACATCCCATGGAACAAGATCTGCTAATTTCTTGGAAATGTCTCTCCACCATCGTCTTGCATAGTCTGCTAAGGAGTAATCAGCAAAGTGCACCCAAGTATCTGCCGGTGCGTTGTATTATTCTCAACATCTTGCTGACGTCATCAAGCCATAATTCAGCCTCGACAGGTGTCTCTATGCCTTTAAATCAAGGAATCCTTCCCTTTCGGTAATTATCTAGTAATGTTTGGTGTCTAAGAAGGGCCTTCTCCATTGCTCCTTCAGCTGGGGTAGGAGCAGACTCAGTTGAAGGATGGTAACTTGATTCTTCCTCAGAAAGATGGACAAAACCTTCAATCCTGGCATCCGCAGGCTTAGATGCCGCGGGTCTCTCAGCTTGTGCATTGAGCCTCTCCTCCAATGCTTGCTGCCTTTGTCCCATATCTTGGAGCATTGCAATCATAGCCGCTAATTGCCTAGACACATCTTGGTCTGCCATGATCCTGGGATGAGTCAAGGTCAAAGGTCAGATCCTATGTCTTAGCATGATGTACATAAGGGACAATGACTTGTGAATGGTACTGCAGTCAGTTATTAAGATCAAAGGATCTTAATACAACTTAGTTTTCTGAATATCGCTCATAGTTGTTAATTACTAAATAAATTACTGGAGTATCCAGGCTCTGATACCAATCTGTCGCGACCCCGATTTCCGGGCCGTCGGATCCTCCCATAACCGGATCTGGTTACTCAGCAATAATCCATTCAGTAATCACAACTAACATTCAGAAACAGACTACAATTAAAGTATGTGTAGAAGAAAGTATTTCAACACTTTTCCATTCACAAAATATAGTTCAGATGATACATTGTTCCACTATAACCATTTACATGTACATCAGCTTGAAAGAAAAATTAATAAAAGATTACTAGCTACCTTACAAAGTAAAGCTACTGTGGTTGGCTGGATGTCTACTAAGGTCCTTGCGATGGCTCACCAACACCTGTTGGGTTTTTCATAAATCATAGGATAAAAATTAACGAATGCTAAATAACGAAGAAGAGAAAAGCAAACAAATTGTGTAATTTTGCAAAACTTGTTATCACAAAAGGTTTCATTCTTTCTTGTTAATTTAAGTCCTATTCCTTTCTATTCCACGTCAGGGATTAGTCCAGGGGAATTACCTCACCCTTCTTGGACTCCGAAGCTGTGGATACTTCGAGATTGGAGATTGCGTTGATCTTGGTAAGCTTATGCCGCCGCACGTCGCCTCAACCAATCCTCCAATACTACCCTGACAATTTTCTTTTATTAAACATGGTCTCAAACCCTCAGCCTGGAAAACAAATGAGCATACCATCCTCGAGGACTCGGTTGCTTAAAACCTCAGGCTAACATTTAATCATATAACCAAGCGGCTTTAAATGCATATTATCGTGACCCAGCTGCTATTGAACCACCCGTGCCTCCGCATGGCACGACCACATCTTCCGTCGTTCAACCTGAAGATATTGGCTCCCGGTACCACGCGTTGCAAAACATTCATTTCGTGTGCACTTAACATAACAGGACAACCGTGTACCACCTAGGTAGGGAAACGTCATTACGAGTTCCTTCCGACAAACCTACAGGTTGCATGCCCGACCTGTAGTACTACTTCCAGTCATCCTTAACGTGACACACAATCCTTTTCAGGATCCAACTCAAACCACATCAATTTTCATGATGTAATTCTTTCGTTACGTCTTCGATTTGCATAATTAGCAATAATTAGAATAGACACACATATGTATTATTCATATGCATATATACTCGTATTTATGCCTATTTTAACTCCCAAACCCTAACTTTCAAAATTATCACGTCAATTTGATGCTTAAACCTTATTTTAGTGGGAATCACAAAGTAACTCTTCAGACTTTTTCAAACATAGTCAAAATCAGGGTTCTTCATAGCAAAAAACATAAAATCAACAATTTCAATAATTTCTTATGAAAACCCAACAGCAAAAGGGAGGATTTCGTTACCTAATCGAGCTCTCTCTCGTGTATGCAAGGCTTTATCGTGTTTCGTTTTTAGAAATGCTATTTTAAGGCTCCTGAAAAGATCGAATTTCATTTTCGTATCAAAACGCTAAGAACGTGTCAAGAACGCGAATAACGAACGAAGAACACGAAGAACGCCAAGAACATATTTTCTCTTCAAATTTCGGCAGAGTTTCCCCTTGTATCGGGACATATTTCTCGGAAAAATTCGGCAGAGTTTCCTCTTATATCGGGACATATTTCTCGAAAAATTTCGGCAGAGTTTCCCCTTATATTGGGACATATTTCAAAATAAAAACGAAAAGAGTTTCCTCTATAAAATCAATTGACAGGAAAATAACAAAACTGAAAGGATATACTCAAACAACAAGAGATAAAGAATCGGTAGACACCACGTATCTTAGGTGAGTGAACATGTGACAAGTCACAGGGTCACTGGCGTGCATAGCCGCCCGCACCTAAGTAGAGTATTACACAGATTTCTCCATCAAAATAATTATAAAAGTATAACAGAAAGAATATAAACATAAACGATGGAGAATCGGTAGACACCACGCGTCTTAGATGAGTGAACGTGTGACGAATCACAGGGTCACTGACGTGCATAGCCGCCCGCACCTAAGTAGGGTATTATACAGATTTCTCCATCAAAATAATTATAAAAGCATAACAGAAATAATAGAAACATAAACGATGGAGAATCGGTAGACACCACGTGTCTTAGATGAGTGAACGTGTGACGAATCACAGGGTCACTGACGTGCATAGCCGCCCGCACCTAAGTAGGGTGTTACACAGATTTCTCCTCGAACCTCAACAGGAAAACGAATCGGAAAGAAAGATGAATCAAGAACAAAACTTGGAAGAACAAGAGGATGAATTGAAAGCATAGCTTACGAAGCAAACTAAGAGAGGATCATACCTTTCTCCTCCTCGTTCTCCCGGCAGCGCTTCGCTAGCGCTCCTCCCTCGCCTCCCACTCCTCCTCCCGGCCTCTCGACCCTAGCCCTTGGGGTGGTGGTGGTAGTGGAAGTCGTAGAGAATGAATGGGTAGGGGGGTCTATTTATAGGCCCCAGAAAACCACTAACCATGGTTAGAAAACCATAGTTTAGACCTTAACCATGGTTTAACGACCCATGATTTTGGCCCATGGTTTTAGCCAAAACTTATCCCAAACTTGGGGCTTAAGTTAGAACATTCTAAAGGATTCTAGATTCGCTAATGACGCTTAATTAACACTAATCGTGATTAACTTTCACTAATCGCGATTTAACTTTCGCGGCTTACGCTTATCTTTTGCTAACTATTGATTAGTGTTTACTAATGATCATTAGCAGTTTTCAATCCGTCATTAGTTTCTTTAATCATGTTTAATTAGTCTTAATGACAGTCATTATGGGTTAATGACATCTTAGCCTTCCTTACTTCTCTTTCTTCCGAAAATCATAAAAATTCGAAACGAAGTCCGATTCACACGAAACAAATTTCATGGGTTTTCTCTTGACGAGCCGGATCTTATTGTATAGGATACGAGATATGCCAAGTTCAAGGCTTTACAACGATTCAGCCCGTAGATCCCAGACATAGTCGAAGCGTCATGTACTGACATGTGGCCCAAGTATGCGTCAAAATCGAACCTGGTTTCAAGCCTAGACTAAGCGTATGCTATACACGTGAGGTATGGACAAATTTTAACAATACCCCTTCGACTTCCGCAAGTTGCAGATAAGTCCCCGTCCGTAGTTAAATTGCATACATATCCAAGCAGTTTTGCTTATTTGCAATTGAGTCTCTGCGAGTACCTTTTTATGCATAAATAAAGTTACTTTTATTGCAATTATACCCCTTGTATTGTTGATTTAATTACTTGTGATCCTAATATTTATTTGTAACGAAATTGGTGTCGTTTGAAAGCTCTTTTCTTGCTCTTTAATTTGACTGTTTTGACACTTAACTCACGCACTAAAAAACTTGTTCATTCAACCTAATAATTGACCTTAAAATTGAACTAATTTGTGGTTGATTGACACATTGATGCATTGATTCTCATTGAGTCTTACTTTGTTTCACAGGTCATTAAATCAATTGATCAGGAGTATTATTATGTTAATAGTGCCTTTATTGTATGTTGCATTTGCATCAGAGTTTGTTCATGTAATCTGTATGAGTGGCATAAAATGATATGAAAATTCATGCATTGCATCCCTGACTTGACCTAGATCATCATTAAATTGCTAAACTCAATATTTAATACTAGATTAAATTGATTAATTGCTCGTGTCCCTGTGTTTGACCCTAGACTTGTCCATATATAAATTAAAACGTAGTCCTCTTTATAGAGACATTTGACTTGATACTGATCTATATCTAATTGGCCATACTATAGCAGTAATTAATTAACACTGTCGATCAGCGAATCATCAGATGGTGCCATAGTCGGGGACATGATACAATATTTGATTACAATATTTGATTAGCAAATCATCAGATGGCACTGTTGTCGGGGTTATGGAGCTCCAGATGCGATAACCGTGCAACAATGCACATAGCCAACAACCCCATGTTCCACAACGCACCAAACATGTGAAAATTGAGTGCCATTATACCAGAGATCTTATACAGAGAGGGCTTCCTCAAACTCACAGCGCATCATCGACTGATCAGACTGCAGACATGTTTACCAAGCCACTTGCTCGCATACAGTTTGAAAAGTGTTTAACAAGTTGAGCATGATTGATATATATGCTCTAGCTTGAAGGGGAATGTTGAGTCTAAACGTGTAACTATCCCTAGGGCACCCTATATATGCAGCCCTAGGGTCCTATTCACAACAAACAAAAAAAGGGAAATCGAATTCCTTATTCTCTACTTACCATGACACCCTCGGATGCAAATTGTGTGCCATCTCCTGTGCCGGTACTGATTCCTTTCGGAAAAACATGAGGGTTTTGTCCTTAATTTCTTTTTAAGTCCATGATGATTTTGATGCCATCCATACTTCTAATCAAGCGAAATACTGATGTCTTTCCCAACTCAGAAATTAATAACAGGATCGGGATTCCCAGACCTCCCATTTTAGTCTTGCTATCGTGACCAAAAGTAGTCCAACAGAATCTCTTCATCAATTCTTCCTGTCGCTGGTGTTCACCAGTCCTTCCCGTTGCTGATACACCTTTTGGGGAAGCCGAGAAACCAATAGATAGAAAGCAATTGCGGATACAAATCTTATCAAATCTCATTTAATGATTGTATAGAATACAACTTAGGACTTCATTTGCTCAAAATATATTAATTCTGTCAGCTATCTCTTGAAAAGTTTGAATATATTTAATCGATGCTTTTCTTTTCTTTAGGTGAAGTTTTTTGTTTGATGTGTGTCTTGCTGGTTCATGTCATTCTCTGCTGCTCCTTGGTTTAAATTGCAGTTTACGAGATCTGGTCATACCCAATTACGTGGAAATGCAATCATGATCACCAGTACGATCACAGTTGTTCTTTTAAGTACTGTGGTAAGTCGTGTAATTTTGTTTTTTTTTTCTTATTTGAGTGTGATATAGAATTGGATTTTTTTTGGAGTCTGTATTCAGCTGTGATGAATTTGCTTTAATGTTATCGGCACCGATTTTTCATTAGCATCAATTTTTTACTTATGGGTGATATAAGAGACAATCACGCAACCGTAAGATCTTCTTTGAAGGCTATTTTTCATTTTTTAGAACACAAACCTTCTATTATGCACATTTTGATACAAGGAATGCTTATATAGTTACCCTGATAATGTTTATATAGGTACCCTGACATATTGAGATGCAGATATATTTGATGTATCTTTTTTTAAAGGGTTTGAACTCTGTGTATGTATATTACACACACATTACATAGGTTAAATGAGTACTTTCCCTTGGAGTGTATAAGAGCATGCTCCCACCTTTTTCCCACATTTTTTTGTTTTCTAAAATGAAACCCTGGGGAGATTTACTTAGAATGATAAGTGGAATATGTGTTTCAAATTTCGTGTAAAACAAACATTCATAACATGCTCATATGGAGAGGGTTGATTTCAGCAATTTTGAGACCTTTAAATTTTGGTTGTCTTTATGGATGGGATAGAAATCTCAAATTAAGTTGAATTTTGAATGACACCATTGTGATATATGATGATCTAATTCCCTCTAGTTTCATTTCAAAAAATCAAAAGTATGAGGAAAAACGGTGGGAGCATACTCTTTTTTCCCTATTATACATACATATGGGAATCGAGAGTATACATACGTATGTGAGCATACTCTTTTTTCCCTATTATACATACATATGGGAATCGAGAGTATACATACGTACGTACATACATTTATAATATATGTATGCATGTATATGTATATATGGGAATAGGGAATATACATATGCACACATGCATACACACGCACACAAACACATACAGACACACGCCTGCACATGCACGTGCACACACACATATCCAATGATGATCTCATTAAGATTATAATAAGCACTCATTTTACTAATGTTTTCTATCATTTTGAGGACAACGTTTATTGGCTTATAAATGTTGTACATATTCTTACTACTAATAATCATTTTCACAAAAACAACGACAATAACAAAGCCTTTTCCCGCATTAAGTAGGGTAACCTACATGGATATTTTGCCTCCATTCAGATCTATCTTGAGCCAATCTTGGGCTTAGGTCCAAAAAACTAAGATCCCTTCGTATAGTTTCATTCCAACACTTCTTTGTCCTTCCTCACCCTCTTTTAACTGGTTAAACATCTCAAAACTCGCATCTGACCTCCTTTGCACATGGCCAAACCAACTTAAGCGGTTTTCTTACATCTTATCCTCAATGGAGTTACACCAACTTGTTTTTTGATTGCATAATTCCTAATCCGATCTTTACGTGTGTGTCCACACATCCACCTTAGCATTTTCATTTCTATTATGCCATTCCCTGCACATGTCTATGGTTCATAGGCCAACATTTAGATCCTAGAGCATAGCAGGTCTCACGCTTTGTAAAAGTTTCATTTGATTTTCAAAGGAATTTTCTTATTACGGAGAACAGTAGAGACTCCTCACCACTCTAGCCGACCTATATTTATTCTATTAATAATATCTCCGTCGATTTCACTATTATGTTGTAAAGTAGATCCAAAAGAATCCTTCTTCTGAACGTTGTCGTCACCAATCTTCACCCTGATTCCTTCGTCGTTGCTTCCATCAAAAGTACACTCCATATAGTCAGTCTTAGCCCTACTTAACAAAAAAAATTGGTCTCCAATGCATGACTACAGACCTCAAGCTTCTCATTTACTCCATCTTTAGTCTCATCAATCAACACAATATCATCAACAAATAGTATACATCAAGGTATCTCATCTTGAATGTGACTTGTCAACTCGTCCATAATTAAAGTAAAACAGAATGGACTCAAAGCTGAACATTGATGCAGACCAATGTTGATGTCAAAATAGTCAGTCTTCTCATACTGGATCCTTACACAAGATGTCCTATCATTCTTCTCCAAAACTCTTACAATATCTCTCGTGCGAAAGAATCATAAGCCTTCTCCAAATCAATAAAAAATCATACTAAGGTTCTTCCTTTTAGCTCTATAGATATCCATTGTTCTCCTCGGCAAATGGATGGCTTCAATAGTTAAGCGACCTGGCATGAATCTGAATTGATTTTCATTTACTTTGAAAACTTGCATCAACCTTCTTTTGATTATGCATTCTCAAATTTTTATAGTGTGTCTTATCAGCTTGATACCTCAGTAATTTGAACAATTTTGAATGTTTCTTTTGTTCTTATAAAGAGGCACCACGATGCTTCTCCAATCTTCAGGCATTTTCTTGCTTTGTCAAATAACATTGAATAAATTTGTAAGGCAAGTCAAACCACGCTCACCTAAAACTCTCCATACTGCAATCTATGCTTTTCCCATGTCTCATAACCTTCAAAGCCTCCTCTACTTTTCTTTGTATTCGTCTATAACTTGCATGATTCAAGTAACTTTCACTACTAGCTAGATCTCCCAAAGTCATCTCTCTCCTTCCTTCCTCAATGAAAAATCATTTTGACAAAAAGAAATTCTTAAATTAATATGAAATGATTGTATTTTTATTTGTATAAGTGTGTTTTCTATTTACTAATTCTTCTCAAATTAAATAAGCAGTACACAATAATTTTTCTTGGGCATACCTTTTTTCCCATCCACTTCAATGGTCCGGTGGTAGTGCCTACCACCCAAAAGGCCAAGGTTCAAATCCCTCCTTATGGGAGTTGCGACAGGTAGCCGGCGTCCATGTAGCCGACCCTACTTAAAGTGGGAGAAGGTTTCGCCATTATTTTTATACCTCCTACTTTTTTGCAATGGGTGACATTGGATTACGCACACGACCACATGCCACATATATTTCTTGGATCATGATTCATTTACCCAGAAAGTAAACCCTTTATTTCTAACAGTGCTCCCCCTCAAGCTGCAACAAGAAGTTACTTAGAAACTGAAAGGAACCATCCACGCCTCATGCGTAATTTGTGTTAATTTAATTTTTGTGTCCTAGGTCGTGTCCTTGACTTGTGACATTATCTTGCCTTTTCAAATCTATTTGGCAGGTATTCGGGTTGTTGACAAAGCCTCTGATCAGACTTCTACTACCTTCTTCAGACATGTATAAGATGAGCAGTATCTCGTCAGATCCCTCCACCCCAAAATCTTTCCTCGCGCTACTCCTGGGAAGCAGACAAGGATCCGGCGTAGAAGTAGACAGTCAAACCGTACGTCCTCCCAGCGGCCTACGGATGTTCCTATCAACACCCTCACACAAGGTCCACCATTACTGGCGCAAGTTTGATAATTCAGTTATGCGTCCGGTGTTCGGTGGGAGAGGATTCGTTCCATACACCGCAATGTTACCAGTGGAAGAAAACTCCCATGCAACATTTTGACATGGGCATTTGAAAGCTCAGACGCATCTTTCACCGATGGTGGCTAGATTTTTTGGTCTTGGTTGCGACAATCATGTCCTAGCGCTTTTGATTGTTCAGGACATGGCATCGGCTTCTGTAAGAGTGTCTACATGGTCTATTTATTGAAGAATGGATCGCGTGCATCTGGTCCACAAGCTTACCTTTCGCAGGGCTACCATAGATGTAGATAGAGAGCCATTGATACTGCATGTATGTACGTGTGTGTGTATTTGTGAGGAAGCTGTGGTATAATCCGGTATCTTGCATCTCGCCTTTGGAAGTTTGGTGGTTTTCCCCCTACCCGGTCTTTTCTGTTCAAGTGTATTTTTGAGGTTGATTTTCCTTCTAATGTCTTCGTGTGAAATACTGTATATTTGAGTCCCATTTTATGGATCCTCTATTTGTGAAATACTGCTAAGATGCATGGCATAGAATGTGGAGAACCATCATACGAACAAGCAATTCACGAAACAATCAAACATGTGAAAGATTTTAAGTGGAGTAATTCTTCCAGACTAAAATGGAGAAAAATCATAGGCGACGAAAGTGTGATGTCCTTCTCACCCTTTCGACTATTAAAATTGACGGGACGAGAGCGTTGGACCTAAGGTCCAAATATGCTCGTTATCTTTAATATTCAATAAACTGATTTATGCACATTATATTAAAATTTGAAATATATAATAGCAAGAGATATATATATATAATGAAAAATAAACTACGATATTTTCGTTAGTCATGCTCATCAAGTCCATATCCACAAGTGATACGCATTGTAACCATAACAAGTATGGAAATAAGCTATCAAAGTATCTCGTTACATTATCCTTCAAAGAAAACAGAAAATAATGCAGAAGCAAATAAATTACTCTAAGAAAATGCACCTTGTCAGGTGCAAGTGTGATGACAGAAAGTTTGAACTCCTCAAAAGTTCCTATTGCTGAGGTTGGTGCTCAGCTATACCTATCGGTTTCACATGAGGGTAACGTTATGGGCAATTGTCCAGTAACGAGATAAACATCATTCACTAATGGAAGGTTGAGCAATGCACGTATGCTCAACTCTATCTGGTGGCATGCATATATAATAAAAAAAACTAATTGTATTATGTTATCCTAATTTGTATTGGATCACATATTTTCCGGTTGTATGTATTCCTTTAATAATCACTTGAGGACTATCACATTAATCTTGATATTTCCATCTATTTCTTAGAGTCTACAAAGGCATACATTTGTAATTATTGATATTCAGTCATGGATTATTTCTCATAATTAAACAAGCACATGCCACTACAAAACTCGTGAGCATTGCTATACGGAACTTGGTTATCATCTTGACTAAACCATCAAGGATCTTTGTTCTACTAGAGCGGTAAAAAAACATAACCCTAAATTTTCAAGTTTAACCTGCATTCCAGAACACCTCCCAATACAATACTTAAAGTAAATTTTGATGTAGCCACACCCAGTTCTATTACTAGTCTTCATAACATGTATAATTGTGAAACTAGGAGCGTCAATCGCGCCACTTGCCTGCTCCGTTGAGAGACTCCATATGCAACTGGATTGTTAGGTGCAACACATCACCCAACTCATTGATTGGGGTCACGACCTCGAGGCATCTACCCAGTGTACATGCCCAATCCCTTTCAGCATTTATCTCCATGTACAGATCACCATGCAAGTAGATCTATAGAGTGATAATCACCATACTAGACCCCATGTCAACACTTAACCTAAAATTTGAGTTACTTATACTAACGATCATCGTACATTATCCATGACTCAATCGTAACAAATCTTCAATATTATTCGTCATAAAATAAGACATATCATGATTTAATTCCATACAAGCAATAAAAGGTGATATTTGTAAATGCTAAGTTTAAACCTCAATAGATGTCTATCTATGATTGTTTTGTAATGCAATAATTACTATAAGTGCATTATATGTTACATCTACTAAAAGAAGTTCTGTGGATATATGTATGTCTGTGTGTCTGCGTGCGTGCGTGCGTGCGTGTGTGTGTGTAGGGCCCTTCCAATAGGACGCAACCCTTCTTGAGTTCAGAATGGCCACCCTCTTTTTGTATAAAACATGAGCACTTTAGTAGAATGCGTATACAATTTGTGTTATAGTTGCACATTATAAATACAAAAACTGCACATTATAATACAATCTATATGTGTATTCTACCCATCTGTTTTATACAAAAAAATGACCGTCCTTCCTGAGCTCAGGAAGGAATGCGTCCTATTGGAAGCAAATCCTATATATGTAAGGGAAACTTCCAATGAGGTGGGCCTTTCCTGGATGCATGGAAAGCCACACCAATTTAAGATTCCTTTTCTATTTATTTTACAGTTTCTAACTCCATAAATTTTATAATAAATGTCAATATAGTATGTATATCAAGAAAGATTTACGTAATATTATTTATATTTGACAAAAAATGTTAGTTACAATATGGATGATATATTTTGTAAAATAGTATGATCAACATTTTAGAACGTATAGTTTATATTTTAGAAAACTGATACACGATTTACAAATTTAGTGGTGTCTTTTTAAATTTCAGGAAAGACTTACCTCATTGGAAGGGTTCCCTATATATAGGGTTGATTCTGTGAGAGCCAAAAACTGTGAGAGCATGAGAGCAATGATTCTGGACCACTAGATTCTGTCATCTCTCTCCTAATTGATTGGAGGAGGGGAGAGATGAACATAATCTATTGGTTCGGATTCACTGCTCTCATGCTCTCACAGTTTTTGGCTCTCACATGATCATGTGTGTTGATCCTTTGAGAGTCTTAGATTGTGAGGTCATGAGAATAGTAAGTCTGGACCATTATATTCTGCTCATGTCTCTCCTCCTCTAATAAATCAATGTATAATGAGCAGAATCTAGTAGTCCAGATTCATTGCTCTCATGCTCTTACAGTTCTTAGCTCTCATAAGATCAAGGATGATCTTGTGAGAGACCCAAATTGTGAGAGCATGAGAGTGGTGCATTTGAACCACTAGATTTTGAATAGCAACAACATCCTATCTCAACCACTTAAAATCTAATGGTTCAGACGCACTATTGTCATGCTCTCACAATCTAAAGATATCACAGGATCAACCCTCATATATATATATATAGAGAGAGAGAGAGAGGGGGGGAAGGGTTGATCCTGTGAGAGCCAAAAATTATGAGAATATGAGAGGAATAATTCTGAACCACTAGATTATGTCATCTCTCTCCTAGTTGATTGGAGGAGAAAGATGAGCATAATCTAGTGGTCCAGATTCACTACTCTCACAGCTATTGCCTCTCACAGAAACAACCCTCTCTATATATAGGGTAAAAATGGGGTTCGCCCCTTGGGAGAGCTAACCTGGCTTCTCCGCTCCATTTTCTATTTTTTATTTGTTTGAAAAATATTTCCGTGGTTTTTCACTATTATATCCCTAAATTATGTCATTCAAATTTCGTGGAAAACATTAACTCCTACAGTCTTCATCTAGATGAGGTCGATTTAAACAATTCTGTCATCGTTAAAAAAATGATTGTCTAGATGGTGGTCGTAGGAGTCTTTGTTTCCCACAAAACTTGAATGACATAATATAAGGATATAGTGATGAATTTCCACGGATTTATTTTCAAAAAATGTGTGTGTGTTTGTGTGAAATGAGGCGGGGGGAGCCAAGATAGCTCTCTTAAGGGGCAGTTCCATTTAACCCATATATATATATATATATATTCAATCAGTTCTTGACGGTGCAGATCTCATTGCTCAAAGACCTGGGGAGTGCTCTCCTGAAGATTGATGTTGAACCTTTGACGAAGGCTCCAAATGTTGCTTCTCATGGACCTACAAGCTTTATTCAAAATGAAGCCTCCCAACCTCGGTCGAATGTTATTCAACAAAGAAAAAAGGGGTGGAATGGTCGGGGATCCTCGATCTGTTGTGGAGGAAGAGGATCAAGCTCAAATCCTTTAATCTGAGATGGTAGATTATGGATCGAAGAACGAAGAAGCTTATGTGATCAACGGTGAGACAACTATCGATTTTGGTTCATAATATATGAGGATGGCCTCCGCTTGAGCGAATCGTAGGTTGGATCTAGGCCTACTCCTACTGGGATGAAAATCAAACAAAATCAACGAAAATTAGAACAAAAATGAATTAGATCTAAGTTGCGAGTATATGTGACGAAAAGGGAACAAAATTGATTGGATTTTTTCCTCGAATGCAGCTCTAAATCTGCTTAAGAAGCTCAACATATCCACCACATGGTATCGAAATTAGATCTCGTTGATCTTAGTCTTTCACACACTCCCGATCGGAGAAAGTCTCCTCTGTCACTGGACTCTCCTCTCGTGACTCGGTCTCAAGGGAAAATATGGATAAAGATGAACCAGATTTTGGAGAAGCAACTAGAGGCCTAAGGGTGGCAGGAAAGCTCAAAATTTGAGTGAAAAATCAACTCACAAATGGGATCAGATGGGGTGATTATTAACGGGTGTGGGTCTCAGCTGGAGGGTGAATCAACAGCAGAAGGAATCGAGTTTAAAGATGGATGGAGTCAGGTGTAAGAATTTGGACATGGAACTATCTTGGAGATTTAAACAAGTTTGGAAGGAAAGGGGTGAGTTAACCAACTGTGTAAACAAACTCGGTTTGGACCAATCGGATAAAAGACCGAATAACTACAAGCACTAAATGATGAAAAAATAAAATTAATTAGAAATAAATACAAAATAAATAGAAAATAACCTTAAATTAAAAATGATTAAAAATTTTAAATGATTAAAATACATAATGTATATACTTCAATAAATATTTTTATGATGATTTTAATTAAATTAAATAAATAAATTCAGATATGTGAATACATAAAATATATGTATTTACAAGTATAACATACCCTTATAAAACTACGTATTTTTAATTAATTATTTCACAAATATAAAATTTATTTAAATTTTGTTTATTAAAAGGATATTTAAAATAAATACATGTACATTTTTATTTTTATTTTTGTGGATTTATTTAATGGCATAAATAAACAGTGATATGTACGACTTAGGTATAATTTATCTATCTACAAGGTATACATAATTTTATTTATGATTTTAAAATATATTTTATTAGTTCTGTATTTTATTTATTTACAACACCTTAAAAGATATTTAAATACATTTTTGATGTATTTTTTCAAGAATATTTACAGGACTAAATAAATAAGGTTTATTTATAATACAAGTGTTAATTACATATACAATAAATACATATTTATTTTGTTAATTTTTAATTTTGTTAATTTTATATAATTAGTATAAAATATATACAACATATTAAAATATAATATTCACAAAAACTAAAAGAATAAAATATATAATGGATAATATATAGTTGTACATGTATAATGTTACCCCAAAATCCAACATTTACTAGACTACAACTTTTTTAGTGTTGTACCTTTTTATTCTGCAAATGATTTATTTTTGCAAATATTTTTATTATTTAAAGAATATTTTTTACAATTTTCAAGAAGAAAATATTTTTATTAGAGGTTGTTTTGATGATAAATAAAATAGTACAAATTATATGTGTAATGAATATGATAAATATGGACAATGTGAACTTGGTTTTTTTTGAGATTTTTACAAATTATTGACCATATCTCCCCTAATTTAGTTATTATCAATTAGGTCAATACTTGATCTGATCTCAAGGTCAGGATCAGTCTATAGCTATGGTACATATATACAACCTTCATTCATTCATTTTCCTTTTTTCTTTATTCTTTTATTTTGGGTTAAAATAATGATAATAATACAATAGTAACAAATGTTATTAGTTTATTAAGATATGAGAATTGCTGGTATTTACATGTGTTTTTTGATGGATTTCAAGCTAAATTGAAAGAATAGAGATGATGAATTATCGATTCAACACCCGACCACTATGCTTACTCGCTATCTTTGCCTTAGGTGCACCATCATGGGTGTAACATATCATAAATTACATCCCCTCTTTGCGATCTCTAGATGCACCGACCCATCACCAACAACGACCTAACCCCCATCTCCTCCGCCCTTGACGCTCCAAAGGTTCTGTCCCAGATTGTCTCCTTTATCTCCATGAAAACCACCACCTTGATCATCATTGAGGAGGATTATCATTCATCCATTCAAAGAATAGAGAGAGAGGGAGGGAGAGAGAGATCTCACGAGTACGTCATTGGTGACGATGGTCATACCTTTCCTTTGATAAAAGACCTCCATTACTGGCAAGATCCAAGGTCCCAACGGGACCTTATTGCAGTTGCTTTTTACTACTGCATATCTTCTCAACCCCTCACTAAGTTGATCGAAGCCACGATCGGAGATAAAACACATGTGCTCCTCCATACTCTTGACGAACAAAAATTTAGGTAAATTTCTTACTCCCCTTCCTCTTATTTTGTTTCTTCTTAGTTCTTCTCTTGTTTTCTCAGCATGGCCTACAACCCCTTAATATTCGATATGTGTCTTCTCCTCAAAACATCGTAAAGCGATCCTTTGATGAACTAGCCTCATTCGTCGTCACCTTTACGTGTTCCGTTCCCCCTCTCCAGAACCTCATACCTTCGATAGAGCACACCACAGGAGATCCATGCTTTGACCCACCATCTCCGCATGAGCTCTCCACTCACCTTCACTCGTGTACCTCAACATCGATATCGAACAACTTTCTCGAGACCCATCTTTTTTGCAGGTCCTCTGAGCTTTGGGTGACACAACATATCTCAACCATCGGCAACCTGTGGCACCTATTTTTCGGGCAAAGAAAAGGAAGGAGCCTTCTACAGTAGTTATCTTCCGATCAGATCGAAAGGACAACTATTCAACCATTGGATCCCATGTTTTACAACTTAGAAAATTAAAAGGAATTGGGACTATCGATAAGCGTGTCGAGTGGTGGATTAATTTACAAGTGATAACCAACTTAAAACCATGTCTGGTAATATAATTTTGATCAAAAAAATCATAAAAACAGAAATTATTTTTGGGAGAGCAACCCCATCCTTGAACACAGGTACTTATCCACAGACAGAGTAGGTGAGGACGCAACCACTAAAGTTAGAGCCCAAATCCCTAGACTTGCCCTCTAAGTCTCTATTTCCAGCTCTTGCAGAATTGAGAGCTGCAGGGGCTTGCCTTCGACCTTAGAAATACATTTCGATTGTGTAATCCCGGTAGTCTCCCTAGGGGAGTGATACTAAAACCTGACAGCCCAAGAAGATCACCCTTTGATTGAGAGCAATCAGGAGCACCGATGGGCGTAAGGTGACTCCATTGTGTTTGAAGGACGTACATGATTGTTTTATCACCTAACTCGAATTGAAAAGATAATTGGTCAGAGCTTTGCGGCCTTTGCTACGTACAATTGTGAACTTGGAGGTTGATTTGTGATTCATTTAGGGTGTGTGTTCAAAGATCGTTTTCTTAGCACCTTTTTTATCACTCCTTGTTTGATATCGTGTTCTTTTATTGAATATCTTGACATAGAGAATGGTGGATTTGGGTGATTTTTGCTCGGACTTTGCGAGCCTCTCACTCAACACAACAAACTGACGGTCCTCACAGATTAGGGATGACTCTGGCTTCAAGGCAATCCTTTCCTTGAAGATTGATGTCATGCCTGATCAACTAGGATTAAGTTAATGAAATTAATTAATTAATTATGTCCTTGTCACCCCAAAAATCAGGCGAGAGATCGATAAACTATATTCAACCACAAAACAAATCAAGCAAGTAAAAGAGAGCGGTCTAAGATATTATTTATTAACATGGTATAATTCCCAGGGACGAACACAAGGAGGCAACGATTATTAAACGAGGGTCAATCAATTCAACGAAAAGTTAAAGAAATGAAAGAGGCAACTCAAAGCAAACGACTCTTGGATTTTTGTGATTTTTATCTTTTTAATTTTTTATGGGTTTTAATTTTTATATTTTTTATGTTATCTGATTTTCAATTTTTTTAATGATTTTTAACTTTGAATATTCCTATATTTTTAATTTTCAAACAAAGCAATAAAAGACAATGAATAAAGGACACACAGACACTCTTTCTTTATTTTTTATTAAAGGAAAAATGTCTAGGAAAATCATATAAAAATGATTTTTGGTTTTTGATAATATTTTACCATTTTTATGATTTTTCAAAAAATAGATTTTTAGGATTTTTGAAATGATTAAAAATAATGAATAAAGCAAATAGTGCACAATCAGGAGTTTTTTTCAAATTAAATAAAGAAAAATATATCTAAAACTTCTGGAAATTAATTTTAATAAAAACTATATTTAAATATCTAGGAAAGAGTCAGGAAACACACTTTTTTCATTTTTAAAAGATTTTGTATGATTTTTATGATATTTTTAGAGTTTTACAGATTTTTAGAGTTTTATAAAAGAAAATAAGATGAAATTTATATAGAAAATCAAATAAGTAAACATAAAGCAAACCTATTTTTAGAATTTTTAAATATATTTTCGAATTTTAATAATATTAATAAAAGAAACACATCAACAAAAAATTATCACGAACAAAAGACAGTAACATGATGTACTATGAATTTTTAGGGAATTTTCAAGCTTAATTTGATATTTATTGTTGCAAATATATACAAAAATAAAATACAGGAAAAAAGAGGACCAAATAATGATTACTTTAGGTTCTAGGGCCAATTAATAACACGTTTTAGAAGCACATGGGCCAAAGAGAAAAAGTTCCAATGTAATGCACGTGTTGGATGTGATTCAGAGTAACATGGGCAAAAATGCAATTTTCTTAAAACATTTCTTATGTAGGTAACACGTAAAATACTAGGTAGAAAGATGCAAATGTGCCACAAATAACATGTGAACACGTACGTGAGTTCAGTCCAGCTGGACTAAGTTGTAAATATGAGAAACTACGAGGTCCTAACTACAAATGTTTACAACTAAATTTACAATTATTAGACTAAAACGAAATAGTATAAAAAACAGGTAAAATGGTGAAATAAACCCCTGTAGGAGCTTGTGGCGTGCGTGAGGCTCTGATGGTCAGGTGAAAAGGTGGTGACATGCGTGTCAGATCTGTCCTAGATCTGATCAGACCGTTACTATTTGGGCGCAAGTGTGCGACTTAGATCAGATCTGAGCATGTGCTACTCCATCTGATGTCTGGTGATGGCTCTAGAAGAACAAGTATGAGTCTGGTGGCTTCACTTCGATCAGTAATATCTAGCGGTGCAAGGCTTCAATCATCCGGTTGATGACTCCAAAAGTAGGCTAGCGTGAATCTACGTCGGAAGAAAGGCTCAGATGGCTCAGAGGGAAGCTTGATGAAGATCCAGAGCTTATGTCACCTAGGGCTCCTCTGTCACTTTGCTTGGGACTCGAATCGAACCCTACTCATGCACATGTACCTGCAAGGACACTCGTAGCTTGGAGACGAAGCTCTGTCTCGGGTTATTTGGCTGAAACAAACAAAGAAACGATGGAGAGATGGTGGTGACTTCCATCGAGTGTCGAGGAAGGAACTCGAGACCTAATCTCTCTCCAATGAGCGAGATTTGGGGTGATCATGGTGCGTGGGAAGGTGGGCGGTGATGTAGTAGGCGTATCGATGTAGTAGATGATCAAGAGGAACTCCAAGATCAGGTGGTCGGAGGCAAGGAAGCAGACAACGGTGGTGATATGAAATCGGAAGAAAAAGAACGAAAAGAAAGGGAATGAAGCTACCTGGTGATCGAGGATTGGAAGACGAAGAAAGGCAAGGTGGTCAGTGAGGTTATGGCCTTGACCCTACTACGGAAGACCAGAGAGACTTGTCACGGTAGAGAAGATCCGGCCACATGTTGGTTCAGCTCAACCAAATAATGAAATCAGACTCCAACAGACTTCAACGAGGTCATGCCACTACCCACTAAGGATTCAGGTGGAGGAATAAGGCAACAAGGAGTGAACTTGAGGTGTGGTTGAGATGAAGAGATGATTTATAGGGTTCCTAGTTGCCTGGAAGTTTCGAGAAAAATCTTGCAGACCGAGGATGATTTGGCAAGGCCTAGGTATCTGTGAAGGTTGTGGATCCTTGATGATCAATCGTACACAAGATTCGAGGCAAAAATCAGTCAAAGTCAGGCAGAAAATTTTTGAGAAACGAGATCTCGCGATGCCTCACCCGGATCTGACTTGAAAGAGGAAGGGGATGACCCAGGTCAACAGACTCGGGTTGACCTATAGGAAATTTTGATTTACAAAAATAAAAGAAAGATCAAATTACAATAGTAAACGACCTTAAAATAGAAAATGATAAAAATGAAAAATGTTAGCTATTTTACAAACTATTTTTTAAGATTTTTAATAATTTTAATATAATATATATACAATACTATATATAATATACATTAATATGTATAGGTACAATATACATATATATTATATACATATTTTTATTTTATTATTTTTATAAGAGTACATTATATTTTATATTTATTTATTTATAAAATAATTTAAGGCATATAAATATGTTTTTATTTTATTTTTATAACTTATTTATATAGGTTAAATAAATATAGTATTATGCACATTATGTAGACTTTTGACATATTTGCACAATAAATAATTAGTTTCTTTTATTTTATTTACACAATGATTTTACAATTAATTTTATTATTTACATTTTTTATTGAGAAAATAACTTACATTGAGATCATTTTATTAGTAAATAGTACAAATATGTATACAGGAGAATAGTGAAGGGTATTTACAAAATAAATATACAATAAATAATAGATGATATGTACAATGGAAATTTTTGATAAATGAGGATGCTATCTCTCCCTACTTAATTCCTTGTCGATCAAGTTAATTACTGATATTCTCTCAGGATTTGGGTAAGTCTGTACTTATTACATAATTACAACCTTCTTTTTATTTCTTTTCTTTTTTCTTTTCTTCTTTATTCTTTTATTTTGGTTAAAAAGAATGCTAAATATATATTATTAACAAACTCATGGTGAAGGTAATTTATTAATTGTAACGCATATTTACAGATGTTTTGCTAATGAATTTGGCTAAAATAAAAGAATAAAATTGATGAATTATGGATTCATCAAAGACAAAACTAATAAGTCTCTTTCTTTTCCCAAGGAGGGTCAGACCCATAGCTTTCCTCCTTTCTCTTATCAAACTGAGGAAGACTGTTACCTCATTGTTTCTAAATCAACTTCTTCTACACATACTAATTCCAATACCTTTGATTCTGAAAGGTGAAGAGGAACAAGTGAACAAGATGCCTCCCAAAAGAACTTCGATGAAGAGGGACACGATGATGTAGTGAAGGATATCCTAGCTAGACTGGCACGAGCCGAGCAACGTAGTGAATAATTTAAAGAAGAGCTTTGTCAATTGAGGAATTTGGGAGGAAATGGACCTGAGTGGGAATCTATGAGTGATGCTTAGCACCGCACAGAATGAGAACTGGCTAAGGCCAGTTGCACCACCCAATGTTGGGGAGTTGAAGCATCATTTCATGATACTCCTGTCAAAATTTTATGGCAATGAAGTAGAGGAACCGTACATGTTCCTACAGGAGTTTGAGCCGGTTTGTAACAACCTAGGACGACCTAGTGTTTCTTAGGACTGCATTTGTCTTAGTGCCTTCCCATTCCTTGTAACAGACAAAGCCGCATATTGGCTTAAGAATTTGGGGAAGGTTGTCACTACGTGGGCAACATTAAAGGACATGTTTCGTAAGAATCTCTACCCTGAGCAGAACTAATCAGATGAGATCGCAGATATATAGCTTCACATAGATGTCCCATGAGCCTTTCCACGAGGCATCAAAAAGGTTCAAAGATCTGATTCAAAAGTGTGTGCCATGATATCGATAAGCCGATCTTGGTCTAAAAGATGATATGTATTCAATTAACATATATCCACTATAAAGATTATGATATTGGAGGTCGATCAAGGGAGGAATGTGCAACAACAAAGGACCAGTCAATAGTCGGGAGGTTGAAGAAAACCTCTTGATTATTATATCATATTTTGGAATAGTGGATTCTAACAGCTCTTGTACTGCCATAAAGCGGTACATCTTTATAAGTATATATTGTATACTAAAATTCACACATGAAATTGAGAAAACCTATGGATTTAGAGGTACGAACGATCGACTTGGAGATAAGGAGTGGCTGTAGAAATAACATGAATCATTAGAGGAATGTTGGACTTGTAAGCCCTTGGTGACCTGTTAATGCAAAAAAGTTATTATTTTATCATATCCATCTGAAATGAATGATTGTGGAGCACTTGTATAAGGTCCCATTGTACAATTAGGATTATGCACTATGGCCATATTGAATACCATGTAGTTGGGAGGATACAATTGATATTAACATGTTTAATTTAATAACATCTATAGTTTGAGAAAGAGATGACAATCTTTCTCTAAAGATTGATTTCTGAACGACTTCTTGATGCATGTCTTCTACATAGGAATAGGGATTCGGAAGTATTGGAATAATCAAGTGAAGGAGTTGACTTGATGAGGTCAAGGTAAGCTAAGACCTGAATCATAACTATCATGATCAGGCGCATATCCTTTGATCGGAGGCAAATATGCATCTATATGCCTGAGTGTACGCATTTGACAGACCAATAGGTTGGTGACCTAACCAAGGTCCATATGTTGTTGAGTGGGTGTGTGATGAATATGTGATTCATCACACTCTAACAGTTGAAAATAACGCTTCGTTCCGAGTAATTAGATGCATTTCCTCATTTATTTTGCATTATTCTCATTCATGCATTTAGAATTAATGTCTGTATTTTAACATGCATATTACCATATTTTCGCTTATCTTTATTTATTTCTCACTAACTCAGAATTGAATAAAATCAACTCTATAGTGTACATATTACTAACACTAATAAATGAAAAATACCAAAAATACTAACTTGTAAAATTGACCGATAAAACCCCAACCCTAGTCTGAGACTAGGAGCCTTAAAACGTGAATATCTCTCCTATGGATCCCACACTTTTGAATTAATATGTATTCAATTTCCTTCAAAAGAAGATCAAATTCAAAAGAATCGGAGTTCGTATGTGAAACTTGAGTTTTAGGACCCTCATTGTATATTGCACATATGTCCCATTATTTATTTTATCTTTATTTTCTTAAGTATTAAAAATCTCAAAAAATATATTAATTTGTAAATATTTATTTTATATTTTCTCTAATTTTATTTTGATTTTTATCTTATATAAAAATGATAAAAAAGTTGCATAGCACAAAAATGCGGTATTTTATATTTATAGGATAGCACCAAAAATATTTTTTATATAGATGATTCCTTTTGATTTTGGATCCTTCATGAAAGTTGTAGATCTAATCGAGACGAGCAACTTTCATGTTGACCACTTTTTAATTTGACCGCTTTTGTTATTTCTTTTTTATTTCTTGATTTAATTTTTGATTTTTCTAGGAGCGACACATGGCAGCTTCTGTAGCCGCCACATGCCACCCCCTATTTATTTATTTTCTTTTATTCTTATATTATTTAATCATTATTTTATTTTCTTTTTATATTTATTTGTATTTATTTATTGATATTTATTTTAATTATTATTTATTTTATTTATCTTATTTATTTAATTAATTAATTTATTGTTTATTTACTTATTCATTTTATTTACTTATTTATCTATGTTATTAATTTCTTTATTTTTATTTATTTATCATTACTATTTTAGTTTTAATTTTAGTTATTTATTTTATTTTATTTTATTTTATTTTTATCTTTTAATTTTATTTTATCTTGCTACGTGGCCGCCCCCTGCGTGAGCCACATGACGCATCCTTCACCCTTCTGCCGCAACCACCCCTCTACCTGCATCACCCACGAGCCACCTCTGACTTCCTCGGACTTGCCAACCACCTTTAAAAAGATCCATTGTCGCCTCCTGCAAAAAATTGTCCACTAAATTCATTCCCTAGGCCACCGAGTTACACCCCCTTCTCTTGGTGACGACGAGGGAAGTCGACGTCGAGCGACAACGTGAGTTAGGCAACGTAATCGAAGGGACTTTTCATCCCTTAATGTAGCTCTTCCGCAAGTTGCTGAGCTCGACTCTCACTGGAGCGTCGAGTGACGACGGGTGCTCAGATGAGCATCCTTCCCAGGCAACCATCTTCAACCCTTCAAGTAGTACTCTTTAACTTCACTCCTTTCTTACTCCTCCTCCTCCTTCTCATCACGTCCATAGCTAGACCTTCTTCGAGCTTTACAAAAGCTTGAGCCACCTTGCTCCCGTACGCTCTCCCCATCTCTCCATATCCTCATCGTGCCTCAATCACCTCCGTACTCCTCCTTATCCTCATCAACGCTACCGCGAGCTCCTTCGGCCGAGTCTGCCCCTCGCCATCGACCCTCCTCCTCACCTTCATCACTGAAGCTCGAGCGCTTCAGACAGCCCACCACAACCTTCACCGATGTGCTTCGATCATCATCTCTTCACCAACACCCTCGACGTCGATGTTTTCCCTCCATCTATACCTTCATTGACAATCGAGGACCCTACCTTAAGCAATGCCTTCTGCTTCGCCAGCCATCCTTGCCGCTTGGACCATCACTCTAGAGCTCCTCCACCATTGACTACTTTTCGATGCCTCACTTCAGCCGCAGGAGTACAACTCGGTCACCATCACCTTCGTTCGTTCGTGTCGGCACCACTCACCTTTCTCTAGTCAGCACCTCGACGTACCGCCATTGGCCCTCGTCGCTCGAACGACACTGGAAGCCAAACATCCTCGATCGCCTCCGGGATCCACCAACTGCGTACACTTATCCTCATCCCCTCCCCATGTGTAAAGCACATGAGGGTGAAGATCATTTGCAGAGCCCCCCCCCCCCCAACTTCAAATTCACAAGAAGGCCCTCCCCAATCAGCACGTGCTTTGCACGTTCTCTATGGAAATTTTACGCCTGAGGCCCCAGCAGAATCGGATATTACATCAAGGCCCTTTCACATGCCTAGCACGTGCAAGGAAAAAAATTTGCGCCCATGCCCTTGAGCTTCTAGAGAATCACACTAATGACCCGCCGACCAATCGCACGTACAAGGCATGTGCATGCATGTGAAATTTGCATAATAACCTCGTAGGGATTTGGTAATCACAGATTCATCCTTATCAGTATTTTCATTTATTTTGTTTTCTGTATTTGCATAGAGGACCCTGCATTTGCACATTTCTTTGAATGATCATTGCCATTTTCTCATTTTAAAAACTGCTCCTTGTAGAATTGCTCATGCTTATCATTGTGGATGCTTGGTTGGATTTTTATGAGACATGGTTTGTTTGATATGATTATTTTAGTGGAAAATTACATATTTTGCCTATTGTGCGCTCTTTAATTGATATTAAATTAATCATTTGTATCCAAAAATACCAAAAATTCACAGTAATCAGTTTTTAGTATGTTCTACATTATTTTTAAACTTCATGGTATTTACATGCATATCGAGGTGTAATAAATTAAATGGTGATTTTAGTAATTAATTTTTATTAGGTTGTACACATTTTAGGATCTAATATTTTTCCTGGATGGCTCTCACATAGACACATCTAGATTAGTTTTATTTCCGAGAAATAAATTAGTTTATTATTTATTAAAATTCGTTTGCGAAAAAATCACCCTTCATGCATATTTATATCGTAATTAATTCATATTGCATCATAAATTTTCAAAAAGTTATAATGCATTAATTTCATCATGTTTAACATTCTGGTTAAGTTTCAAAATTTTGGGAGGTCGTTTGAATAAAAATTACATTTTAGTCCTCGAACTTTGCCAAATTACATTTTCATCTTTTAATTGCATTTAAAAATACCAAAAAATATTCCTTTAAAAACCCAAGTTCTGAATCATCTAGAAATCTACCTAAGGAGACAGTGGCCTCTCTGAGTTTGACCTCAAGCTTGCCTAAGTAAAAATATAAATTGACCATTCGTATTAATCGATTAATTAATTAGTGATTTTTTGTTACTCTCTATTGCCTGAATACTACACAATTCGACACTATTAACATATGGCTTTTATGGGTTCGTTAGTGTGCATGTGAAGATATATGAGAGGTGTGATCTCTCTAAGGAATCATACATGTTCATAGTTGATGAACCAAGAGACAGAGTTCACTCATGAGGTAATCTGTGGTCATAATGAATTCCATACATGATCGTCTTGTTTATAAATAATATAACCCAATTATTAATATATGATTTTAGAAAGTATATGACTAATATTATAACCCAATTATCGAATGAAAGATCTATTGTTGTGTTCTAAAGAAGATAGTCAAACTAGGGTTTGGACTTTAGATATTTCAAATTCTTCCAATATGAATGATGAATGAGTATTGTGAATACTCAGGGTTAAATCTATCATAGTAGATCATCTACCATGGCACTTCCACTATGAGGAAATGATGAAACCAGATTGATTTTAGTTGCTCCATTTTCTTAGCTTAATGATTTTGAGAGTTCATTGGATTATGTTTCATCTCGTTTGAATCCAATGTCCAATGTCCAAATTCAATGTCCAAATTCAATGTCCAAATATTGGGAAGTGAAATGGTGATGGAAATATATACAGTCATTGAGCTCACTTTTAAACTACAAATGGTTTGGACTTCGATTAGAATGGTCAAGGAAGCCAGACACAACTCACTAATGCATTCTCCAACTCATGGAGAGTATGATGTGTTTCGTTGAGCTCACTTAGAGTATGGATTATTTCAGCTCAAGCTCAACATTCGCAAGTAACGTATTTTTGTTAAAAATAGTATAAAATCTAGAATTGGATAGTTATCCAAATTTCAAGTCACTATACATGGATAGTATGATTTCCCTGATGTTATTTCCAAGTACCCGCATTTGCATCTCATGGGTCCTAATTGGACTAGGACTCATATTATTTGATGTCAATATTAAGATATTGTTATTATCATATTTATTTTTCATAAGGGTGTTTTTGTGAATATGAGTCACAAATATAATTCATTGACTAATGTGAATTATGATTCATAGTAATTAATATTTATATGAATATATATGAATATGATTCATATAATTTTTTCAAGACATATTTTGTGAATATGATTCACATTAAATTAATAAATGCAAAGTGTATTTACATTTTTATTTAGATTTATGAGTATGGTTCGTAAGCTATGATGATTATTCTCATAAAATTATCTAAACAATCTCATTCCATACACGGAAAGAGGGGGCGTGTGTTGCGAGAGACACATGACACCCTCTTATGAGAGTCCTAATTGGATTAGACTCTCAATTTTTTGCTTATATAATTTAAGTGATTATTAAAAGGAGAAAATTCTAGTCATATTTCTTAGTGAACAAGGATTAAATCATAGCTCTTGATTCCTGGCCATCATTGTACACACCTACATGAAGAGGCAACTCTTCATAGGCATGTGCTTTGAGTATAAAAGAGAGGGCATGCCTCCATCTTGTATAACACAAGAAATAGATGCTTGGTCCCTTGATAATTATTTTATTGTCCTGAGAATCAAAAGAAGATAAGAGTCTTGAGAAATCACTTCTCATACATATCTCCTCTTCACACCCTAGATGCCTAGATTGAGAAGTCTCCATCCTCTTCATCAACATGGCCTTGTCGAGAAGAAGATCGTCTCCTTCTCCAGATTCCTCACCCTTGAAGAAGTTTTGATTTCATGCTATGAAATCAGGATCTTCATCATCCTTGCATGAACGTGATCGCATGACATCGAAGTTCGTGAGAAGCAACATGACTCATCATCGTGTCCATGAGCGAGACGAGTGCATATCAGACTTGATTCGGGAGGTTTCTTATTTTAGAGACTTATGCTTCAAGAGGTAATCATGATCTCTTCTTTGATATTCATTAGAATGTTAGAAACTATGTTAGGAAAATTGGTTCCCTAACGCAAAGTACAAAAAGTTGTGATGAAATTTCTTGTTCACATGATGAACATACAATGTTTTAAGCAAAAGTTTGCTAATTTTTCCATGTTTCTGTGATGTGAAGTTCGTAAAGTGTTATTTACTTCCTTCAGAAAACACCCAACAACGAATAAAAAAATAAAATTAATTAAGATGGCTCCAAAAGAACTCTAGAATCAAAATTTTCTAAGTACGAAACAATATCTGCATGTGTATTTAAATGGAGAAGTGTCCTTTTTATAGATGTTTATGGATGGCTTAATTATGAAAAGTTATATATAAATCATTTTTGACAATCTTACCGTGATGAAAAATTCTAAAATCCATTATTCATTATGAGTTTCACTGCATTTTAATGTATTTACTATTTATCATTTATTTATTCTATATATTATTCTTCATTTTCTAAATGAATGTATAAGTGTTATTATTGAAGTGAAATTGAAGTAAAATTAGCGTGATTTGTACATTAATTTCTACCATTAATTACTATAGGAAGAAACATAAAGCTTCTACTACAGTTAGATTTTAAAGGTTTCATTTATTTTCTTGATTCATTCCTTCTGTATATTTTTTTATGCATTTTATACTTATTGGATGGTATAAAGTGAGATAAATTTACTTGTATTAACATAGAAATTAATTAAATGATGAAAACTATGGTTTCTTAGATATACTTAACCATAAATCATTCTAAACTTTACTCAAAATACATAAAATATGAATACATGTTTTTATTGTATATTTGAGGCTATTTGTTTTTTAAAGATGTTTGAGTAAATTTTACCAATAAGTAATTATATCTATTTCATATAGGATTTTATTTAAATAGTTAATTAATGTAAAGAGTATACTATTCATTAGACATATAAGATGCAAAGGGTATGTTTAAAATGGTTGATTGATAATCATTGGACTCAATATGTCTCGAGAGAGAAGTTAAGTAAATCAATAAGGAGTTTTGTTATTAATTTAACATTTCTTAAATAACAATATGTTGTTCCATGATATTGAAATGGGTCATTGGATCAAATGCTCAATGATCAAGATTAAAGTTGTGTTTGAAAACATAAAAGGAAAAGATCGAGCTTTTGATCAACTAAGAGGTTTAATTATACCACTAACATGTAAAGTAGGACTCATTTATATATTTTTAGCCATAAACATGGATCAAATTTTGTTCATGACCTTTTTTAACCCTGATTAAGTAAATATATAATCAAATTTAGGTTTTTTTGCCTCGTAACTAGATATGTTGAGTTTAGTCTATTTTAGGCGATCTTTCAAGATTTTGGATGGTGTTTTAACATGAGTTTAGATAGACTTTAGTATTAGAGTCTCAAATTAACGTTAGGCTAAGCAGAGTTTTGGTTAATATTGAGTTTTGTAGATTATATCTATGAGTTTGACTTAAATTAAGCTAATTATTCACATAGGTTTAGCCATGTATTGAGGGAGTTTTGAAGTTTCTCCAAATAGTGCCATGGGTAGGGTGAGTTAATGTTTTGATTCAAGTCCAATTATATTAGGTGAAATTTTGATTTTAAAGTCAATGGAGGTATGTTAACTAGGCTCAAGATTAAGGATGGTTAGTTGCATGAAGGGTTATGTTTCATTGATAATTAGGTATGAAATTAGGTTGACTATCTATCAAGGGTCCAATTAATAATTGCAATTTATGAATTTAACACATGTTTGGGAAGCAAGATTTAACTCTTTTGATATTAATCCTGGACATGCAAGGGTTTAAGATTAGGCTTTTAAGAGTTATGAATTAGGGTTTGGGATCTTGATTAAGGGTTTGGATAGGGGCTTCTTAATATTGTGTTGTCTCCTAGCATGGAGAGCCGAGTTTGGTCAAGATTTCACATGTTGTATTAGTGCAAATACTGGTTTGACTGAATCATGGCTTCATCCCTCCTAGTTAGGGGTTCATACATGAATATAACTCTTCTATCATGCTCCTTCATCCTAATACTTAAGTATCAATTATTAAACATACTTAGGTGCTGATTCAAAAACAAGTGTCTAAAAATGGATGTACATGCATTAAGGTCCAGATGCACCTAAATGTATGCAATTTAGAAATAATTATTTCTTTATTTATATTTTATCGATACAATGAATTATATATTCATCAACAAATCTAAAATTGGGTGGATCGGTGATATGTTGAGAATGGTCAAGTAGTAGTATTTTTATCTTCTTGGACTTCCACTTTAAAATTTGATATATCTCTTTATTAGATATTTCAATGTTTGTTCATTTGCTTTTAGCTATTATTAAGTTGGTATATACATACTAATAAACAACCCCTATGTGGTGTTCATATAACGCTTCACAAGTCAAATGAGTTGATCACAAAAACCGATTATTTGTAACGATTCCACATATAATAGGAGATAGAGAAGTAAAAGAATAACCACGAAGTGTCCAGAGAAAACAAGTCAAGAACTCCAACAAATACTTGTTTGGATATGCGAGCTTTGTGTAGAGGAGCGATTCAATACGTCATTGTATAAAAACTAGGTGTATTTAGGTGCTTCACCAAGGCACACCATGCAATTTCAAGTTAATAGATAAGTGGAGCTCTTAATTGAATTACCTCTAATGCATCTCTACTAATTGTATTTCTTATCAAATTCACATTGAGTGTTTGTTCCAAATGCATGAATATGTGGTGGCTAGCGAAGATTGTTTCCCACAACATAGATGTGGTTTATGTGCAATCACTTAAAAATCAGAGTTCTTTGCAGGCATCGTTACAGAGAACATACATGTTCCAATGGAGGATTCATACCCCAACTTAACATGGCCCCAAATCATATACCGCCCTCATTTTTGAGCACGCATATCGTGTATTAAATAATTGCTCAAGGACCATAATCCACGAGGATTCACATAAAGCAATCTTAGTGTCTCGAGTATATGTAGAATTAAGAGAATGCCAAAAATCCAATAGAGAAGAAGTTAAAGGGAGGACAAATGGAGAAATTATAAATTCACCCAACAAAGTATAAAACCTTCGATTTGAATCATGAAGCCAACTCGACCTTATCCAAAAGTAGATTAGTAGAATGAGAGGCACTCTAAATTGAAATCTAATGAGATGCTTGGATGGGTGGCACTCCATCTTGAAGCCTATTGCTAGACCTAGGTCAAGAGGTTCCTTGGGAACTTTTTGGAGGCTCCCACCAATAAAGACCTAGGAAAGAAGACCTTAGTGGCACCCCTCGTTCTCCACACACGCCCCAGTCACGTGACCATTTCGATGCAACCAAAGCGCCCCCACCCTCTCCCCCCGCACATAAAGGCCCGCGGAGCCCCCAATGCCCAAGCTCTCCCCCACTGTCATCGCCACTACTCGTGCCCTCCTCTCTGTCTCTCCTTCTCCATTTCTAGGGCTTCCCGTCTCCATCAATGGCTTCTTTCTCCGCCACCACCTCCATCTCCGCCCCTACTCTCCTCAGAGCTCAGGTATAGCCTAAGATCCGTGCTTCGATTTGCTCTCTTTGCGTTGTCTGTGCGGGAGAAGCAGATCGAAGGCGCTGTTTTGGTTATCTTGGTTATGTTTTGTTTTTTTTCACGTTTTGCATCTCAAAGGTGGCGTCTTCAATTGGAGGGAGGATGATGATTGGTGCTCTGGATCGAGATGTGAACTCTATCGTTTGATGCGTTTGAGCACTCGTGTTTCCTTTGTGGTTGTCAAGATGCGTTTTTTTCCCGTTCCAATTGTCAAGATTCAGTTTTTTTTTATTACTCTTTACCCATGAAAGGCGAGATTCCCGGTGTGTCGATAGATATATTCGGCTAGTAAAGGAAAAAAACATCAGGTTTTTTTGTAGTTTTTAGTTTCTTGTCATGATAGTATTGGCCGAGTGTCTTGTGCCCAGGCTGCATGTCTTGATACTGTGGTGTTTTGTGGATGCAGATTTTTTTGTTGTTGCTTGCAGTTGGAGTAATGGTGGCTGGATTTAATTGTTTGGTTGTCATAAAAAAATTAACTAGATCATGACATATATGGTCACCATGGTCACCAAACATGGGATACAAACAATAGGGCTTATATGCCTCCAAACCATGACATATATGGCCACCAGACGTCATTCCTGACCTATTTGCTCAAGGCATTGTGCTGTTTGTTTTTGTAATTTGTGTGAATGTAATCACTGTAGAGGATTTGAAACGGGGCATTGCATCTGAATGATTTCACGAATGCCATTGCGTACTGTTTATACTGTGTTGGCTAGGAAACACGCATCTTTGCATGCTGTATATTCTATATGTGGCGGCTTTGGCCGCATTATTGTTTGTTTTCTGGGGGCTTGTAACCCGAGACCGGGTGCTGATTGTATTGCATTGCAATGACTTCTTTTATATGTCAATGCAGCCAGCTTCTGGGTTTCTAGCTCCAAGATTAGTCTCATTCTCTATCCGAAGGGGCTTTTCATCCTCTCGCCATGTTTCTCGCCTTCATGTTAGCTGTGAGGTATGTATCTTGAACTGTATTCTCTGATTTCTTTTATTAGATTTTATATTTATATGGTATTAATTTGTACATCTGGTTAAGCTTTTTGATTGACACATCATGTGGTTTTCAGATCAAATATTTGAGAAATATTGTAGCTTTTTCCTTTTGGAAAAATGTTGTGCCCGCCTACTTGCATGTTTATATTCTTAGGGGCTTGGTAGTTGGGTTTCTGGGATGTCAAGAACTGACAGTATTAAATGCTGGTCATTGCTTTTGTCTTGGATTTATCTTGGGACCACTTTGCATCCAACTATCTGTCTGCATGTTGGTCATAATAAATTTTTATTATTTGATTTTTTTCCTGCCGTAGTAGGTTATCGTATTTTCACTTTTCCAACTGAAAATTCTTTAAAGTAATATATAGTCTAGAGTGTGTGTATTGGTGGTATTTTTCCAATACCCATGGCAAAACTACTCCGCTACAATATACTTTTGTCTGTTTAAAATTATTTTACTAAATAAATTTATACAAAATTCTTAAATGATGGTCTGTATTAAGTCATTTGCTAACTCATGCCACTTTGATTTTTTTGAGGTTCTATACCAAAATTCAAATGTCAGCATGAACTTGAGTTCCATAGACTAAATGAACTTATTGTGATTTCCGTAGACATCTTGAGTTTGTTCATACATTTTGATTCATCTTTGTAATAGATTGTATCAATCTCTTCTGTTATTTAAACAGGAAAGTGTCCTTGTAGCCAATTGTAGTATAATATTTTCGTTTGTAGAGGAGAATCAGGTTGCATGTGTTGTTTTGCTTTGATCATGTCTTTGAGCAAATGCTCTGTTAACCATTAATTATCTTCTTGACACCCTTCCTTTGCCATAGCAAGTAGCATCACCTTGATTGTGTGTTATTTTCCTTCATTGATCTCACCTAATCTCTTAGTTTCTCCTGGCATGTAGCTGGAATACATGCCGGAAGAATTACCAAGTTAAAAAAGGTTGACATGTCATTCACCGTAATACGTATCCAGTGTTGCAGAAGACGGTATTCGGTATTCAGTCGGAGGGGTCACTGAATAGAGAATAATCGGTATTCGGGCGACTATTCGGAATTATTCGGTTTTATATTTTTTAATATAAAAATTATTTATAATACATATATTCTTATATTTTTATATATATATGGTCATTATTTAACATGAATCCAAGATAAAAGTACCCATCAATATAATAGATATATAGAATTTGACATTTGTGGTGATACCGTGGTAAAACGTAACCCATAAAATTTGAAAATTGAAAATAAAAAAATAAAAATATGAAAAGTCGAACTCCAGTCTGCCTCATAGTCGGTCCAGTCGGTCCAGTCGGCCTCATAGTCGGTCCAGTCGGCCGAATAGTCGGCCGACTATTCGGTTGGGCCGACTATTGCCCGACTGGAGGTCTATTCAGTCGGGTACCCCCCCGCACCGCATAGTCGGACCGACTATTCGGTATAGTCGGCCGACTATTGCAACACTGTACGTATCCCTATCAAACACAACATGAATCCAGAAGGCTCTGCCCCTTTTGAAGGAATTAGATGAAATGGCAATCCTAAATCAACATAAAGAATGTCTATTAGCCTTTCCAATTTCCAGCTGCCTTCGATTTGGTCATCCAACACAAGGTCAGAACATTACCCTATGATCTTTTAAGTTTAACCATCTCGGTCTCTTATATGTAATGTGCAGAAGATACCTTACCTATTCAGCATACATAAGTGGAGAAATTTGTTCTATTTGTAAATTTTAGTAATTTTGTTGGCTATTTAGGATGTAAGGAGAAAAAGGAAGCTCCGGCCTATTTGTAGGATGTCCAGGTGGGATAATTGGTTTTCAAATGTATTCTGCTTATAGGCGGCTCTTAGCTACTGCACCTTAGCTCCTATCCATTTACCCATCTTACCGCCTCTGTTCATAAATGAAAATTTGTTGTATTGATAGATAATATAGTAATATCCTTTGGAGTATTAGCATTAGCAAATTATATAGAATAACTGTGGATGGGGTCCGTGGGGTTGATCCAAATTTGATCATAGCAGATAAAATTTAAAAATGCTTTAGAAATGGTTTTTGTTGTTGTTAAGGTATATATATATTTAAAAATGGTTTTTGTTGGTGGATAGTTGATGAACTTTAACAATATCATCACTTCTTACTGTGTAGACTGTTTTTGGGAAACTACTGGGCAATAATGATTTTTTTGACCTACTGCCTTGGGTAATTTGGTAATTTGTGAGTGGAAAGGGAAGAGAATGTGGTAACAGTAACGCTGAAGAAAGAAAATCCAATGGCGAGGGTTTAAATTTGATTTGTTGTCAGATAAAATCTGAAAACACCTTTTGTTGTTAAGGTATATAACTTTAGAAAATGTTGTTGGTAGATTAGTTGTTAATCATACCTTATTTGCATAGGTTGTCGTTCGGATGATTGACTGATTTGTGCATTAATGTGTTTTTGGAGTAATATCCTTTGGAGTATTAGCATTAGCAAATTATATAGAATAACTGTGGATGGGGTCCGTGGGGTTGATCCAAATTTGACTATAGCAGATAAAATTTAAAAATGCTTTAGAAATGGTTTTTGTTGTTGTTAAGGTATATATATTTAAAAATGATTTTTGTTGGTGGATAGTTGATGAACTTTAACAATATCATCACTTCTTACTGTGTAGACTGTTTTTGGGAAACTACTGGGCAATAATGATTTTTTTGACCTACTGCCTTGGGTAATTTGGTAATTTGTGAGTGGAAAGGGAAGAGAATGTGGTAACAGTAATGCTGAAGAAAGAAAATCCAATGGCGAGGGTTTAAATTTGATTTGTTGTCAGATAAAATCTGAAAACACCTTTTGTTGTTAAGGTATATAACTTTAGAAAATGTTGTTGGTAGATTAGTTGTTAATCATACCTTATTTGCATAGGTTGTCGTTCGGATGATTGACTGATTTGTGCATTAATGTGTTGCCGTTTTACATATTTGGTTGGGCAATTGTTGACCAGGAGAGGGGGAAGAGAGTGATGCTACGGAAGAAATGAAATGAACTATTGGAAGATGGGTAAGTATGATAGAGGGATAACTTAAGTTGGTAGGATGTGCATTTATTCTGGTTTCATGCCAAGGATAACAGATGAAGGGAATCCATATAAAGAATTTGGACGCTATTGTGTAAAAACTAGTATTCTTGGTGTATGTGTAGATCATGGGAATGGATCCATTTTGCATGTCTGGATCCATGGTCCCCAACGTAGGTGTTTGTCCTTGGATTTTCATCAAAGAGCCCAATGCTTAGAAATGTGGTATTTGGTTGCATGTCTATCTTCGTCATGTAGTCCTCATACAGTCTGAGTATATTCAAACTACATGAACTAAATATGCGCTTGCTTATGAGATCCTCCTGGAAATGATGCAACTGGATTTTGAATTCGTATCCCAATCCATTTGGATTAAAAAAACCCTAGTTCTTTTTTTGAAAGAAAAAGGGCATATACCGTATAGGTACATGGCCAAAAACTTCACCATTCATCATCGAGAAATTATTACAAACCTAAAAGCATTTACAAGTAACGCATAATTAGGGAATCCAACTCTTAATTAATGCATTAGCATGCGCCACAACATTCTTAGCAAAAAATGTTCTTGATGAAAAAGAATCCCATATCTAGCCAACCAAATCACCCAAGTCAACGCCACATCCCTCGATCTCTCTTTGTCTGTATCAATCCATACATATTGCACCAATAGAATACTAGAATGCCAAAAATCCTCAGCACTAGTAGCTTGAACTGTTTGATTACTGAGCTAATTCTTGATTTCCGTAGAACTATCGCATTTGAGAAGAGATGGTCATTGTCTTCTGCTTCCTCCATGCATCTTGGGCACTCAGGGCTGGTCCCCTGAACAAAATGTGCAAATTTGGCCCTCGTCAACACTTTTTCCCTCTTGAAAATCCATAAGAAAACCTTCACCCAAGTTCGATCCTTCCACTTTTAGATCTGCCAACAATCTGCATCGTATCCTCTAAGATCGAAAGTCATAGGACGAGTCCCTATAAATCCTTTTGAATCGAGAAACATCCATAGTGCCAAGCCCAGTAAATCCCGATCGTTTGTAGGGCCACTCACAACCTCGATCTCAGACAGCATGGTCACGAGCTCCTCCACACGCTGCTCAGAGAGCTTGGACCTGAATTGCGGGAAGGAGTGGCCATCTCAGATCTTTGTCATCGAACAATATGGGTGCTGCCAATGCCTTTAGCCTTGGTAACCTCGCTTCCAGGGTCTGTTTGTTTATCATGATAAGGTGGGTTGGGGTAACCTCCTGTGAATAATAGCTGTTTGGATGGTTATGAGGATTGGAGAAGATTGAGATAAAGAATGTGATGTGATGTCACATTGATTTGTGATGAAATCAAGGTTCAGAAAGTCGGTATGCGGTATTCGTTTGGTCAGGCGGTCTGGAGCGAGTAAGCGGGCAGGTAGAAGTATATGCGGAAGTATATGCGGATTATGCGGTTTCTATTATTTTAATTAAAAATGATTAAAAATATTATAATTATTTGATATTTATGTTTAAAAAATATAGCATGGAAGAAATATGAAGTGAAAACTTTATTGTAAAATGTGATATCAACCAAAGCATTTTCAAAGGTCATCCATTTCCAAAAGACAAAAATGTTAAGTTAGCGGTGGAGAGAGTAGAAAATGGTGTAAATTGATTGAAGATAGAAAAAATGGTGGATATCCTTGTCTAAATTAGAAGGAAACCTTTTTTTGAAGTGTAACATTGTTAGTAAACACAACCATGAACCTTTATATTTTAGTAAATCGTGTATTTGCGTATTCAAAGTTAAATATTAAAAAATTCAACCATTTGAATTAAATATATGTAATTTAGTCCGTGCAGTTAAAAATTCCATGCAAATCTCACATCTATATTCATTTTATCCTAAAAAGATCTAAGATACACATGTAATTTATTCGATGTTCATGCAGTTATGAGATAATGTAGAAGTTAGAGCTGTTGTTGGAGAATCTAAAAAATGGAGATTTGTTGATGCTAAATTTAAAAATAGAGAGATTTAGAGCTAAATAGATCAATCAACAAACCTTGACAAAGGAGAAAAAGATGGTGGAGGAGCAACCCATGTGGAAGTTGAGAAGATAGTGGAGAAGCAAATAGTTACCTCTATTACATATGCGGATGCGGTTTACTCGGCCGAGTATACCCCCAGACCCACATATTGATCGAGTATATCATACTCGGTGCAGTAGGGGGGCCGCCTACGCATATGCGGCCGCATAGGCTGACTTTCTGAACACTGGATGGAATTTCAACTCAAGAATGGAGGAGGGTAAACCGGGTTACCTCATGGTTACCCGATTTACACCTCTCAAATCTGAAGCATGAAGATGATCGACCCCTTGTCATTGCATGAATCAAGGCACATGGGTGTATGATTGATCTCAATTTGTGAATAGTAGTTGTTTGGATGGTTACGAGGGTGGAGAGGATTGAGATAAAGAATGTGATGTGATGTCATATTGATTTGTGATGGAATTTCAACCCAGGAATGAGGGAGGGTAAACTGAGTTACCTCAAGGTAACCTAATTTGCACCTCTCAAATTTGAAGTACAAACATGATCGGCCCATTGTCGCTGCATGAATAAGGCACATGGGTCTATGATCTGATCTCAATTTGGGAAGGGAAGTCATGTACAAGGCAGAACATCTCCAAAGCCTCAGGCGACAAAAGAAACCGATTGACGCATGACCGAAACGAGGAATTTCTCCAAGTATACTTGATGTTTGCTGCATTCATGACCTCAAGCACGAGTTCCTCCACCATCTCACCAAAAATATGAGCCATGATCCTGTGCACCTCTCCCACGCGGTTTATCTTCCGCATACAATGTGATGTTGAAGTCTCTTGCAACAACCCATGGCATCTCAGAAAATCTAGTTCTAATTTGACGCAATTCATCCCACAACACTGTATTTGTGAACGCTCCTGCAACACCTTACACCAAAGTAACCATGAGCTTGGAGTGATCACTATTGTTCTCTAATGCCACCGAAACTGAGTGGGTCATAATCTCCTCATCAATCAAATCAAAGATGTCTCCATTCCAAGCAACGACGATGCCTCCTGAGCTGCCATTCACCAACACAGCTCTGAATTTGTTCAGATGAAGTCCTGAGATAGAACTCCATCTGACAGCAACCCACGATTCAATTTTTGCTCCATGTAAGCAAGCAATATCAATCTTCCAAGTAGCCAGCATTGCCCAATCACCAATTGCTTTTCTGATTGGCGCAGCCCCCCCTCACATTCCATGATAATACCTTGGCTCATACTTTGTATAATGGATTAAATATATTTGTATGCTGATCTGTTTAGTTAATAAGTGATATTTTAGATAATCATTGGGTCTCTCTACGATGCACAGTGGTTCTTTAGTTGCATTCAGCATAGACCACTTGCTGAAAGAGAACTGCATACTGCATTTACCATTTCTGATTCTTCTGTGCACTGCAGTATTAGTAGCATATTATTGTGTTTGTCATTTGCTGTGAATCAGTCTCTACTTAGGGACGAGGAAAATTGGGTTCAAAAATCAAAACTTTTTGGATAAATGTCACTTCCACTTGCTACGATGCATGGATTTGATAAATCATTTTTGTATCTTGCATGCAAAAATACACATTTGATATTCTCTTTTGTGATATTAACTATGACCTTGTTGCCTTCTTTTGCGATATTAACTATGACCTTGTTGCCTTAATGTGAGAAAAGGCTTTGTTGTTGATGACGATGGGTATTTATTATTATGTAACTCACCCCAAAGTTTTCTCAGAATTACTGGCTGGACATTTGCCGTAGTAACACGCCATGCATTTCTCTTATGTTATTCTTACGTCAAAGGAACATATCAAAACAATATGCACCTGATCATGAATCATGACATCGTTTTATTTTGCTATATGGGTGCATGTTTACTCATTGCTGATACTTCCTAGCAGGCCAAACCCGAAACTGTCGAGAAGGTAGCTGCCATAGTGAAGAAACAACTGGCGCTTGGTGATGACCAAGTGGTCAATGGCGAGTCCAAGTTCAGTGCCCTAGGTGCCGATTCTCTGGACACGGTATCGATTCCTCCTATTCTTCTTCCTTTTCTTTGTGCCATTGCATGACTTCTGAGTTTTCTTTGTCACAACTCTTCTAGGTTGAGATAGTGATGGGTCTGGAGGAGGAATTCGGAATCAGCGTGGAGGAAGATAGCGCCCAAAACATTACGACGGTGCAGGATGCTGCTGACATGATTGAGAAGCTGTTGGCGAAGTAAGCTTGATAACATGATCTACGGATTTGTTGCCGGTAGAGAGATTGCATAGGAACGTGATCAAGCTTTAATTTATTCGTGAGGCTGCAACATATATTTTAGGTTGTGGACTATACAATAAGTAGTTGCCGACATTTAGACGTTGCTTGACAGGTTTGGATGTTTTCTTCTTACGTCTGTTCTGTTGCCTTTTCATTTCAGACTTTTGGTTGTCCCCATCATCCGATTTTGTTATTCCGGTTGCTATTTCAGATGCTTCAGGTTATATTTGTCTGCTTTTTCAGTTGTGACTGTTTCTTGGGTAACGAGTGATGCTGATCTCGGACACCACTTCTCCGACCCGTATTATCTGATATGGCATTCGAAAACCAACGTAATGAAACTTCGGTCCTGAGATCGCCACTCTAATGCTCTTGGTCACCTAGTTATTCGCAGGATGAGATTGATATTGGTCAGACTGAGATGGTTTTAAGTATAGGTCCCAACAAAAGTTTTAATGGCCTCAAATTTCAGTGAAATTTGGTCGAATTTCTGTTGAATATCGATATCCAGTTGAAATCGAAATTCGACCGAAATGATCGAAATATAGGGGTTACAAAAATTGACCGATATAATCGAAATTCTGGTCGAAATTCCGAAATGATCGAAATATGGGAGTCCTAGTACAAAAATTGACCGATATAATCGAAATTCTGGTCGAAATTTTGCCGAAATCCCATCGAAATTCTGTTTTGGTTGATATCAAAATGGTGACTGAAACCGACATTTAGGGTCTTGGTTTTAATCCCATGCAACAGTGATTGCCATTAATATTTTTTATCAACCCAATGTGTTCAACCCAATGTGTTCCAACTGGTGCTTGACTACTAGGGTGTGTTGGGTATGCTGGTTAGGGTTGGTTAAACTAGTAGAGGGTAGCCTATCTTTGTATTTGGTCTTTGAATAGAGGGTTAAAATGAGGGTGGGTTTGAAATGGGTTTTTGTTGTGATATGATTGTATTGAAGTTTGAAAAAGTGTGGTTATTGTGGCATGATTATATTGAAGTTTGAAGAAGTGAGTAGAAGTGGAGTAGTTTATAATTTTTATATAAATGATGGTATAATATATTATTTTTTGAATGAGTAGATGAAAGAAAATTGATTTATTTAATATATTAAAAATGAGAATGTGTGACCCACATAAGAGAGAAGAAGTGGGTTATGGGTTAACCTCACCAAAGGGGAGCTTACCTTAGCACCCGAATGGGGCCTTAAGGTTTTTCGGTTACTGTAGTGGGTGGTGGGTACCCATTGCCAAGGTTTCAATCATCTATTGTAGACATTGAGATTTTTTTGTGAATTAACACAAATAACACACTATTGCATTATACACCGCACATTTTGTACAAACAAGCATGATCAATATACAATATCAATCTATTATAATTTACACTATAATTTCTACTTGAGCTAAAGTAAAGGTAATAAATACCAACTGAAGCCTATGAATGGATCCATGGAGATTTGGAGACAAATATAATGTGGGATTCTAAAGTTGATAACTTAAATTTATCAATAAAAATTACACATTCGGTTGAATATATAGTGAATATATATCGAGATACTTCAATCCATGCATGCGGGTACCTTTGATAGTACCACTTTTATTTAAAGTAAGTTGATTATTTATTAGATAAATGTCAATATAAGGTAGAACAAATAATTGTAATTTTTATTCATAAATTTCACTTATCAACTTTGGAATTCACTGTATTTTTGTCTCCAATTCTCCATGGATCCATTTGTTCGTATGTTAACTATCGCTCGATTCTACGTGCACCTGAATATAAATGTCTTAATTGTAGAGTACGTAAAACAAATGAATATTGTCACCGAATAATGTTGTGGGAACATGGTAATATAAATAGTAAGGAATGCAATCAAAGAGGGCTGATCATGTGAGCTAAAATCTGTGAGAGCATGACATCATTAGATTTCGAGAGGTTGAGATGAGATGTTGGAGATGGTGTTGTCATTTAAAATTTGGTGATCCAGAGGCATTGAACTCATGCTCTTTTGGCTCTCACAAGACCATCATTATAATTAAGGGATATTTACACCTATAACTTTGAGTAATTTCGTAATTATCTTGGAAATCTTCTATATAAAGATGAATTACACCGAGGACCTTAATTAGCAATTAACTCTTGCACTCATAACCCTAGGTTAACTTTCATCTATTTTTCATTAACTAATGATGGTATCTGTCAAGTATTTTACATTTATAGCCTTTAAGTTTTTATTATTTTACATTTTATACCCTTTAGGTTTCTATTATTTTATATTTTATACCCTTCTCCTCCAACCCCTCGCCTACCTCCTCCTCCTCCAGTCAAGCACCCCCCTCGACATCCTCCGCTGACCTCTCGTTCCCCAACTCGTTGACACCCCCTCCTCCCTTTTCGCTTGCAAGCTCCTCGCCTCGTCGAGTCCCCTCGCCCCCTCGGGTGGAAGCTGATCCACTGCCTCTTGCCTGGAGGAACACCACCCCGCTTCGGCACCGTCATCAAAGCCCTCGGCCTCCAACCTCGCCCTAGCGCCCGCAAGCCCCCAACTCATTGTGACCCCGACCCACAACTTCCAACCCAAGCCCCCCCCCCCACTGCAGCGCCGATCTACCTCCTCCCCCTTCGATTGTACACCCCCTCCCTCTTGCCTGCAACCCCCCTCCCCGTACAAGCCTCGCCCCTACGAGCCCCGCCCCTGGAAGACCCCTCCCTCCCGCCTGCAACAACCCCCTGCCGATCCCTCCCTACGACGCCCCCCTCTCTTGCTTGCAACAACCTCCTGCGACGCTCCCTCCCTCCCGCCTGCAACAACCCCCTGCCGACCCCTCCCTACGCCCCCCTCTCTCCTGCTTGCAACAACCTCCTACGACGCTCCCTCCCTCCCGCCTGCAACAACCCCCTACCGACCCCTCCTTGCGATGCCCGCTCCCTCCCGCCGGCAACACCCCCCGGGAAGACCCCTCCATGCGGCCCCAACCCACCGCTTCCCCATTCGACTGGACACCTCCTCCCCCTGTAAGCCTCGCTCCTGCAAGACCTGGCCCATTGCTTCACACTCCGCTTGGAAGTCGCTCCTTGCAACACCCCCTCTGCCCGCCTCCCCCTTGGAAAGCCCCACCCTGCACCACCCCCTGCCTTGAAGACCATCCCTGTGAAGCCCTTGCTTACCTGCAAGCCCCTCCCTGCGGTTAGGGATGAGCATGGGCCGGGCCTGGGCCGGACCCTACAGGCCCAGGCCCAGGCCCATTTATGTTTGTGGGCTTTGGGCCGGGCCTAACCCCACTAAATTTTTTTGAAGGCCCAAGCCCAGCCCAATTATTATAGGTCAGGCTTGGGCCGGGCCGACCCATAATGTCTCGAAAATAGATTCGACTTGTACCGTCCCAAAACTTACGAGTCTATTATTGGTGGGTCCATAAATGTGGCGTACCCTCATTTGGTTATTTTGATTGTAATCTTCGTTATGAAGTATTTACTAGTTATTTAGGTCTTTATTATTTAGTTATCCTACTGTTTTGCACAGATTTGGTCATATCTATGATTCTACAATATCTAATGAAAAGATTTTCATAGAGATATCATACAAACATGTGCAAATAATAGTAAACAAACAGGTTGAAAATGTACCTCAAGTGGATTAATCTGTCACCGTCGTCAACTCCCTCATTAAATCCAGATGAATATATCAAAGTGAGATATCAAAGTCTAGACACATATGGGCTCTATGCGGGCTAGGCTATCGGGTCTAACGGGCCTAATTTTGCGCTTCTATATAGGTCGGGCTATCAGACCTAATGGGCTGAGCTCGAGCCCGGTCCAATTATTAAATGGGCCTACATCATTGGTCCAAGCCCGGTTCATAAATAATTCGGGTTCGGACTGGGCCGGGCTATGCGGTGGGTCGGTCCAGCCCAATGCTCATCCCTACCTGAGGCCCTGACCCATTGCTTCCCCCTCCGCCTAGAAGCCCCTCCCTGCGACGCCCCTTGTCCTGCTTGCAAGCCCCTCCCTACAACCTCCACCATCGTCGAGGCCTCCCGCCACCCACGATCCCTATGGCAACCCATCCTGCAAGACCCCCTCTGCCCTGGAAGCCCAATGTCTGAAGTCATTTTATTTATTTTTAACTTTCGATTAATCCCGGTTGTTAGCTCATGGATCTATTAGATTAACTCACTCATGTGGTTGAGTTAATGAACAAAACTAACGGAAGGTTAAGAGTGTAAAACGAAACATTTATTCAGGGTCCTCGGTGTAATTTGTGTTTATAAAGAGTTTCCGGTAATTACAAAATTATTTAGGATTATGAGTGTAAATATCCTATAATTAATTATAATTAATTGAGTGGTTCGAAGAGAGTGCTCTCATGCCGTGTAGATTCCGCATTATAATTAATTGAATACGAATAACGACATGTAAATATAACCACAAGGCACTGGTAAAAGATACACAAGTATACATTGGCATCCAGATTCCGCATTATAATTAATTGAATACGAATAACGACATGTAAATATAACCACAAGGCACTGGTAAAAGATACACAAGTATACATTGGCATCCGTATGTAATTATGTAGGGTTTAATGGAGCTATTGGAGAGTCAATTTGGTTACCATCACCTTTTTTTTTTTAATTTGTCAATGTATTTTTTGAAAAAAAATATGGAGGGTTAATCCATTATATGACAACATGTGATTCTAGATTTCATGTAAAACAGACATTCCTAACATGTCTAATTATATTGAGTCGGTTTCAACAATTCTGAGATTGTTAAAATTTGATAGGTTGATCGGTGACATGCTCTCATCTAATGGACTAAATCCTCATATGAGCTTTCAGAAAATACCTTAAAAAATAAAAATAAGAGTGAGTAGTCAAGTTGGCTCCTTCTTGGGGCTGGTCATCACACACATATGTACGTATGTAAGCGAAAAAGGAAATGTACCTATGATCACACACAGATGTGTGTTCTCATATGTAAGAATGAATATTTTTTAATAAAAATATAGAATGAATAATTTTTATAAAAAAATAAATCAAATCTTTTATTTTGATTTATACTATAAAATGAAGACAATATTAAAATTTCAGGTCATTTGAACTCTTTGAATCATCCATCAAGTGACACTGAATGAGTTTCATCACAATCGTTCATTGATTATTATTGTTGGATTCTGTTCACAGTAGAATGAGTATTTGAAAATTTATTGGGCACACAATGTTGTTGTACCCATGGGCGCATACTCCTTGCCTTATGTATATACATAAATGGGAGCCTATTAAATGAAGTAGGTAACCTTATCTACTCCATGCCTATTTTTCAATTTTTTAAAAATACTACCACGTACTTTCATCACTATATCTCTCTAATATATCATTCTAATTTCATCAGAAATAGAGACTTCTAAGCCCTCCATCTAGAACATGTAATTTTAGCAGTCTTAGAATTGCAGTAATCGACATGTTTTGGATGGAGGACATAAGAATATCTGTTTCTGACGAAATTAGAATGCCATATTAGATGGATATATTTATGAAAATACATAGTGGTATTTTTCAAAAAACAAAAAATGGTGAAAAATAAGCATGGAGTAGGTAAGGTTGCATACTTCATGAAGTAGCTCCATTCCTCATATATAGGATAAAATGGAGCTGCCCCTAAGGAGAATTAACTTCGCTCTCCCGTCCTATTTTTTCTATATTTAAATTTTTTTGAAAATGCTTCTGTGGATTTTAATTACCATATCCCTATATTATGTTATTCAAGTTTCGTGTGAAATAGATTACCACGATCTCCATCTAGAAGTGATCGATTCCAACAATTCTACGACCGTTAAAAGTGTCTGTTAAGTGGAGACCGTAAGAGTCTGTTTCGTACGAAAATTGAATGGCATACTATAGACATATAATGATGAATGTTCACTGATTCATTATCAAAAAAATAAAAATAAGATGAAAATGAGGTAGGGGAGCCACGTTAGCTCGACCCAGGGGGCAACCCCATTTTACCAATGGGACAACCCCCTAGAGGAGCTACCTTGGCTCCTCCTGTCCCCATTTTCTCTATTTTTTTAAATGAATCTGTGGAAATTCATCAATATATCCTTTTATTATGGCATTCAGGTTTTATGTAAAACTTTGAATCCTATGGTCTCCATCAACATGGGGTTGATTTCAACAATTCTGCGATCGTTAAAAAATGACCGTCTAAATGGAGGTCGTAGGAGTCTTGATGCTCCTCTTCCGTTGTATGTCAAAGCATCTCCATTCCACCCATCCAGTGTGCATCCCAGCTTCACAACCGACTGAGGTGATTCACCCAGATCCAATGAACCTCTTCGTGCAGGTGCCAAGGAGAAAGGGCTCCTTCTGGATCTCAATCACACCTAGATGAGGGTCCCCAGGTGCTCTTTCTTCCCCTACATGCCATGAACCCATCGCTGGGTCCTAGATCTTCTGGAGTACCTCGATCGACGTGGATGAGCTCCCGGACGTGTAGAGCCCAAGAACTGCATCAGAAGCCACAGGTGGGTGGAGGAATCACGATGTGAAGTCCAGGGAAGGTCACCATCTTCCATGTTCTTTGCTTGAAGCAGATACCGAGCCTCAGGTTTAATCGTTGTTGTTCGTTCACTACAAGCTCGGTCCGTCTAATGGAAGCCCAAATCCAATCATGACCGCAGATCAGCGAAGTGTCATCAAGCCATACCATGCTGCCACGTGTATAAGTGAATGAACAATGCCGTTCAATTGTGTGCCTATCTGGGTAAATTGCATACTTTAACCCACATTTTTTGTATTTATTTATTATTTCTTGTAAATAAAATATGCTTGTAAATAAAATGGATTTTTTCATAGAGATCCATGTATTTCTTATATATTACACCCTGTCGAATGGCCTGTTCTCCTCAGTCGGAATAGGTAAGTAAATTCCTTTCCTTAGAACCGTACTTGAGAGTTTCCTATCTCATACGGCTCAGCAATCAATTCTTTTGGTATCCCATCTTAATCTAGCCTATCTAACTGAATTTTATTTTTCAGAAATCTATTTCATTTTTTCTTGGGTTAACCATAAGAAGTTAATTACATAAGTTTCAAACTCTAATTTTCATTACTAAATTAAATTAGTTTTATCTTTTTTCCCACCTTCACTTCAGAAGAATAAAACATAGGTACCCATCTATATAATTACTCTTAGAATTTTTTGAAAGGTAACTATCTCGGTTTCATATATGAAATTTATATAGAATTTTTGAAAAAGACTTTCTTCCATAAGAAAGAAGGCTTACTATCTTTGGGATTTGATGCTACACCGTTGCTCAATACTTTAGTGGATCGACTCTATTACATAAGTGGATTCTTAACTTTTATTTCATATAATGAGATAAGTAAGCAGTTCTTATTGTATCCATACAAAGCTAATTGATCCTTATGGTGCTTCCTCTATCAATTTGATCCTTTATCCATAGAATATAAGTATATAGGCCATACCCATTTCTTCGTATTTTTTTGTTCCCAAATTTGTATTAATCCATTAAATGTTAATATACATTGCAAATTTATGGAAAAATTGCACATGAGTATATGATGTTTATTTTACTTACAGATATGCCCTTTCTAGTACATGTATTTTTTATGCTTTTCATCTGTTTATTAAAAATTGCTCCAGTACTCGAAATATTATGCAAAAAATATGATTATGTGCATGCTGTCATGCATTTTCACGCACCATTTTTGTTTTGGTATTTTCTTCATTTTAACTATTTATTAAAAATGAAATGAGCACATTTTTGTTGGTTTGAATTAGAAAATACCAAAAAATAGATTTTTTTGAAAAATTCCCAAAAAAATACATGTTGCTTATTTTAGTATTTATTAACTCTGGAACAAAAATCCCTAAAAATAGAAAAGAAAAGGAATAAAAATAAAAAAGCTCCAAAATCCATTATAAAAATGTGAAAATCACCAAAAATATGTTTTCTATTTCTGAGTTTTATTTATATTATTTTATATCTACTAAAATTGATTGGAAGAATTTTGGACGTATTTTTGTATTTTTAATCCTCATTTCAATTTCGGTCTATTGTGTAATCCCTAATTTGAGATATTTTTGACTTAAAAAATGCATAAAAATTAACAAAAATTCCATAAAAATCAAGAAATATTAGAAAATATATAAAACCCCACCGCACTTTATTATCTATATGAGAAAAATGGGGCTGCCCCCTTGTATGGTTGCCCCCACACCGTTTTTGGCATTTTTTTTTTGGAAAATATCGCCATGTATATTCATCCCTATATCCCTCCTATATGCCATTCGAATTTCGTCAGAAACAGAGACTCCTACGGCCTCCATCTAGATGGTGTCGATTTAAAAAATCTTGTTACCGTTAAAAAAATGACTGTCTGGATGAAGGTTGTAGAAGTCTTTGTTTCTGACGAAATTCGAATGACATATAGGAGGGATATAGAGATGAATATACGTGGCAATATTTTTCGAAAAAAATAAAAAAAAAGCGCCGAAAATGACGTGGGGGCAACCTCATTAATCTCCGTCTATATTCATTTATTTATACTAATATTTATAATTATATTACTATATATGGTATATATAGCCTTATATAGTGTGTTATGTATTAAAAAGAAAAAATATATAAAAATCAGAAAATTAATATATATATATATATATATATAATATGGGGAAAATGGGGCTGCCCCCTAGGGGTAGCCAACATGACTGCCCCCACTCCATTTTTTTGGCAATATTTTTATTTTTTTGAAAAAATAAAACCATGTATATTCATCCCTATATCCCTCCTATATGCCATTCGAATTTCGTCAGAAACAGGACTTCTACGACCTCCATCCATATGTCATTTTTTTAACGGTCGCAGGATTTTTTAAATCGACTCTGTCTGGATGGAGGCTGTATGAGTCTCTGTTTCTGACGAAATTCGAATGACATATAGGAGGGATATAGAAATGAATATACATGTCGATATTTTTCAAAAAAAATAAAAAAAATTGCCAAAAAATGGGGCGGGGCAGCCCCATCAACCCCATATAATATACATATATATAGTATATATAAATAAAATAAATATAAAATTAAAAACCTGCACAAAATTTTTTTATACATATGATGAAGGACGTGTTTATACATAATATACATTGATTAGAAATAATCATAGCCTACTAATTTTGCTCTATGTGGTTCGACCTCTACATGCTTTATTATTATACACATACTTTTGTAGAGAATAGTAAATTTAAACCCCACAATTTTGCTATTTATTGCTGGATTCATATTGTGGGTTAATTGTTGATTGATCATGGGTTTCTTGAGCGATAAATGCACCAACTTGATTTCTCACCTTATGAGATTTCTAGACCCTCGCTAAACTCGTGCTCATCACCTATATATATATATAATATAGGGATGAACCTGTGAGAGCCAAAAACTGTGAGAACATGAGAGCATTAGATCTAGACCACTAGATTATACTCTTCTCTCTCCTCCTCTAATTAATCGGGAGAGAGATGATAGAATTTAGTGGTCCAGAATCATTGCTCTCATGCACTCACAATTTTTGGCTTTCACAAGATCAACCCTATATATAGATATAGAGGTTGAACATATGAACATCGCATTACAAATGTGATGCTTTAACCTCCGAGCTAAGCAGGCTCGCATAACATAAAAGAAATCAAATAAAATAGTACATTGTAACTGAATAAATCACATGTGTCTTAGTTAGATTTTTTAACTATTATATTAGCAATTAGTACATTAATTATTATTATTAATATATGAGATGACATATATTAGTATATCATCTAATATTAATTATTTATATATATGACACTGATGCCGAAAACATCTGTTTTTTTGAATGACATGGAATTGACCAAAAATAAATCTATAAAAAATAAATCAAACATGGCTAGCAATATATAATGACATGGAATTAAAGAACCAACAAAAACATCAACAATTTATAAAAAAGGAGAATTAGGGGACTTTCACTATCAATTTAGGTATGAAATTGTACAACCAAGATCCATAAAGGCATGATCTAAAGAATAGATTTGAGGGAAGAAGGAGAGAAATATATCCATATAAAACATTTAAAAAGTAAACAAGACGAAAACAAGAAGTGATAGAAAGAAGAAGGATGCAAACTTGCTGTAACAACAAAAAAAGGATATTATGCCAATAAGTGCTTTAAGAAAAATCAAGAGAAAGTAAATGACATCCACGAATTAGGAGAAAGGATTCAGAAAATAAAAATTATAGCAGTTCGAAGAATAAGAAGATTGTTCATGTATGGATTCTGGAGATAGTGAGGATAGCTCATATCGCTCAGTGAATACCAAAACATCCCAATATAGGTTCATTCGAGAAAAGCTACATAACATCAATGAACCTAATGAAAGGAAAAAAACAATCAAAGAATTATTTACCCGAAATTGACTAAACTAACTGAAAAAGGAAAAAAGGCTAAAGTTGAAGACCTTTCTTTGGCAACCATAGTCAAGTGACTTCATGAGAAAGAAAGACCTAGAAACCAACAATATTAGAATAAAAAATAAGTTATAAATATATAAAATAAGATAATAAAATAATAAAATAAAATATGCAAAAAATACAAAATATAGATGAATATACCTATAAATACACTATTAAAAATTAACTAATGATAAATAAAGTCAAAAAATAACAAAAAACATAATAAAATACTACATAAAATAATAAATATTATATATATATATAAAAAGTAATAAAATCATTTACTATTTTAAAATAATTATTTTTGAATAAAATCAGCTATTTTGTCCGATAGCGACCTAACATGGACCAATCACGTCAGGTCACGAGTTGACCGCCGGTCAACTCCCCCCTCTGTTCTAGATTTGACACAAAGTGTCTTTTCCCCCATTTTCTTGCCTTTTTCCCGGCTGAAGCATCGTTCAATCGACTTCGCTTGCTTCATGAAAAATAATCATCATTCATTGTACATACACGTCTATACCTTGTATAATCTGTACATAACACCGATTCATCGATCTCGTCCAGTCAATAAGGGTGCTCCATCACGTTTATAACTAAAAACGTCCTTCTTCCTCCTCAAATTTGGTCATTTCCCCAAGCCCTAGGGCTCCAAAGCACGACCAAAGCGCGTATCCAGGTAATAGATGGAGTCCCTTGAGCTCGCAGATACTCGTGGAGGCAGGAGGTGCACCCAAGGCGATGCTCCGACGTGTCTCTGCTCCTGGCTCCGTCCAGGTTCGAGTTGTGCAATTTTATTATTTTTAGTTAGATTTTCATTCGTTCATTTTAATTATGCATTCATTCGTAGTTCACCGGAGCTCCACTCCGGTGAACAATACACTGTGCCCCCTGGTTTTCGACCACCGTTCCACCCTCATATCCTTCCCCTCTCATTTTCCTACGCCTCGCACCCTTCCACTAACCTAGATCGACTCTCAATCTGGAGATTGGCTCCTCAATCTCCACCGCTCGTCGGAGGAGCTCCGCCCGACCCACTCTGTCTCATTTCACCATGAATAAGGCCCCCGAAACCGTCTTCTTGCTTGTGCATGCTTTCCTTGCAGGTCTGGAGGTCAAAGAACCCGTTTAGGTTCGAATTTTGGAAAGACCAAGGCACATGGAGCCCCTCTTCTTCCTCGACTTCGCTTGACCACATTGAAGCTCCAGGTGCCTCGTTGAGACCGTCACCGGACGCGGGAGACTCCCAGGAACGAGAAGAGACCCTCGGCAGAGGGAATGGAGGTCATAGGATCTCGCGTGGTCAAATCCAAACTCGCCCTTGGCGAGTTCATTTCCAGTTCTTCCAACCACAGTCTCAGCCGTCCGATCAAGATCCATGCTCTAGAGTCAACAACAGTCATTGGATCATGCCACGTTCTAGCCGTTGATTGCTATAAGGCGATCTAATCTCCGCTGTCAATCCACGAAGTGGTGCGGGCCGTTAGGATTGCGCAGTGTGTATAAGTGGAATCAATCGTGACGTCCGATCCAGCCTATTATGGGGTAAATTACACTTCTTAGTCCCACATTTTTATAATTACTATTTAGTCCTATAAATAAAGTTAGTTGTTTAAAATAAAGTGGACATTTTGCATATGATCCCCTGTATTTATCTTGTTTGCATTTATGTCCAGTCCACGTTACCTTACGTGTTGTACCACGTGAGGTGGCGAAATTGCAAGGACACCCCTACGAATTTTTATAATTATTAAATAGTCCAATAAAGTTTAAAGCACATTGTATATTTTTTTGAAAATTGCTTGGAGTCCCTGAACTTTCTAGTATTTGCACTTTAGTCCCTCCCAACGTTCGTCACATGTTGTCCCACGTGTTGGTGAAATTGCATAGATGCCTTGGCGGGTTTTGTAATTGTTTTAATGTATTTAAAAATTAAATAAATATGATTTTCTTCAGGCATATTTGCACAGAGCCCCCTGGACTTTATTTTATTGCACTTCCAGGTCACATATTTTTGGATGCTTTATATATTTATTAAATATAGTTATTGTGCTCCTAAAAATCCACAAAAAGAGGGTTAGATGCTTCATACCTTATATATTCACGCCCATATTTTATTTGACATTTTTTGCATTTTATCTATTTATTAAAAATGAAAAGGAGCCTCTTTTTGCCATTTTAAAATATAAAATACAAAAAATATAAAAAAAATTTTGAAAAATACAAAAAAAAGTATATATGGTTTATATATTTATATATTGAGTCCTGAAAACAAAAACCCCTGAAAATAGAAAAGATGATAAAAAATCATAAAGCTCCAAAATTCGATAAAAAATATAAAAATGCTACAAAAATACCAAAAAGATGTTCTCTATTTTATAATTATCTATATATTATTATTTATAAATTAAAATTAATTCGGGTAATTTTGAGACATATTTATTATTTTTAACATCTAAATCAATTTTAGGTATTTATTTAATCCCTTATTTGGGATATTTTTGACTTTAAAATACATAAAAATTTTCAAAAATTCTAGAAAAATAATAAAAAACAAGAAAAATATAAAAATCAGAAAAATATCTTATTTACTATATTTTAACTATTTTTACATATTTATGTACTTATGGCATCTATATAGATCTTATATTATATATATACATGTATATATACATAGAGGAAAGGGAGCCTACTTTGTGAAGTAGGTAACCTCTAATTTTTGCAATTTTTTTATTTTTTTTGAAAAATGCCACTGTGGATTTGTAATTATATCTCTCTAATATGTCATTCAAATTTCATCAGAAACGAAGACTCCTACGGCCTTCATCCAGAACATGTAAAATACGACAAATCTGTGACCATTAAAAAATGACTGTCTGGATGGAGGCCGTAGGAGTCTCTGTTTCTGATGAAATTTGAATGACATATTAGAGAGATATAATTATGAAAACCCATGGTGGAATTTTTGAAAAAAATAAAAAAAATTGCAAAAAATGAGATGTGAAATAGGTAAGTTACCTACTTCACAAAGTAGGCTCCCTTTCCTCATATACATACATATATATATATTATATTTAATTCAAAGAGAAATACAAAAAATGAAAAATATAAAAAAATAACAAAAGTATAAACCAAAAAATAAAATTAAAAATATAAAATTAAAAACCCAAAAAACAATAACATGGGCAATAGATAAAAGACATAATTTTTGTGCATTATTCATTCCTCCTCCTCCCTTTTGCTCCCAGTATTCGACCTCTACAGGTACTTACACCTATACACTTTTACTGTAGAGTTATAATTTTAAATCCATATTTTTGATATTTAATTGCTTCAATAATTATTGTGGGTTATCTACTGACTAACCGAGATTTGTTAAGCGCTCAACGCATCGACTGCGGTCTCGCGACCCTCTATCTTTCTCGTTTATCAATGGCATAATATATGGATATAATGGCGAAAATTTGCAGAAATATTTATCAAAAAAAGTAATAAATGATGGAAAATGAGGCGGGGGGAGGGGGAGCCAAGTTAGCCCCTCAGGGTAACCCCATTTTACCCATATATATGGGAAAAATGAGGCTACCCCTGAGGATCTAACTTGGCTCCTACCATCCCATTTCTCTCATATTTTTTATTTTTTTGAAAAACGAATATATGAAAATTCATCACAATATCCCTATATTATGTCATTCAAGTTTCGTGAGTGATAAACAAATATGGCCTCCATCTCAACAACCATTTTTAATGATCGTAGAATTATTGAAATCAACCCCATTTTATAGAGGATGTAGGAGTCTTTGTTTCACATGAAATTTGAATTACATAATATATGAATATAATAATGAAAATCCATGAAAGTTTTTTTCAAAAAATGTATAAAATGTGAGGAAAATGGGAAGGTATGGGGAGAACCAATCAGCTCCTCTATGGGAGCAACCCCATTTTACCTTATACACATACATATGAGGAAAAGGAAGCTACTCCATGGCGTAGCTAACTTTAGATACTCCATGGACATTTTTCATTATTTTTTTATTTTTTTAAGAAAATATCACAATGTATTTTCATCACTATACCCGTCTAATATGCCATTCATATATCATCAGAAACAGATACTCCTATATTCTCCATTCAAAATATGTAATTTTAATGGTCTTAGAATTGTTGTAATCGAATTGTTCTGGATGAAGGTCATAGGAGTTATATTTAATTAGAAATGTGGATGGTCCGACAAAAAAGAATAAGGTTGTTATTCTAAAAATAGATGATGATTCAATGGTGGTATTATGATGGATGAGCAGTTTTGTCGATGACCATAGATCATGATCAAACGCTCGAAAAACATGTCACACCGTAAATAAGGAAAGTTACCACATGACTTCAAGTTTTCGCTATATATATATATATGAATTTAATGGGGCTGCCCCTATATGTCATTCGAATTTCGGCAGAAAAAGAGACTTCTATGCCCTCCATCTAGAACAGGTAATTTTAATAGTTTTAGAACTGTTGTAATCATACATGTTCTCTATGGAGGGCATATGAATCTCTGTTTCCGATGAAATTGAATTATACATATGAGGGATATAGGGATGAATATATAGGCAATATTTTTCAAAAATAAAAAAATATCGAAAATGGCTCAGGGGCAGCCAACATGGGGGCAACCCCATTAATATGTGTGTATGTATATGATTTTTATCCAATGGGTCCCATGCCCAATAGAGTTGAGATGAACCCGCTTCATATCCAGCAACTTCAGTAATAAAAATACAAGCTTCAATAAATAATATATATCCAACCTTCAGTAATATATACCAAAGCTTTAGTAAGTATTATCACAGCTCTATTAACTTATATAAAGTCAGAACTAAATGCGCACTTACTGATTAAATTACTTCCTTTACTTACAACTGATTCAAAGTTACTGACTGCAATATAGAAAGTTATTGATGTGTTTAGTATTACTGATATAAGGAATTGTTGATGGCAATACAAAAGTTAACAACGTGTTCAATATTACTGATATAAATTGTTACCGATGACAATATGAAAGTTACTGATGCGTTCAGTTACTGATGGCAATACGAAAGTTACTGAAGTTACTAATCATCGAATTAATATCTAGTGGTTGAGATTAGGGGCTCATCTCATCTCTAATGGACAGGGACCCCATTGGATAAGATCTCTTTCTCTCTCCCTCTCTCTCTCTCTCTATATGGTAAAATGGAGCTGCCCCCTAGGGGGAGCTAACTTAGTCCCCTATCTCATTTTTCTTATTTTTTATTTTTTATTAAAAAATACTTCTGTAGAAATTCATCACTATATCCCTATATTATGTTATTAAAGTTTCGCACGAAACAAAGACTCCTAAGGCATTCATCCAGACATTCATTTTTAACGATCACATAATAGTTGAAACCAACCCCATCTGGATAGAGGCCGTAAGAACCTCTATTTTGCACGAAACATTAATAACATAATATAAGGATATAGTGATGAATTTTCAAAGTATTTTTCAAAAAATTTAGAAAAATGAGGAAAGAGAAGCCAAGTTAGCTCCCTTAACGGAAGCCACATTAAACCCATATATATATATATATAGGAAAAAGGGAGCCTACACCTAGAGGTGTAAGTAACTCCCCTGCACCTTGCTCTTTTTTCTATTATTTTCGATTTTTTGAAATAAAATATTATATCATCATGGTGTCATTCCAAATTCAATTTAATTCAGGACTTCTATCATATTTATCAAGACTATCGAATTTCAATGGTCTTAGAGTTACTGAAATTGACCCCTTCTAGATGAACATGTTAGGATTTTTTTGCATGAAACTTGAAAAACATATTCCACTCAATATATTAAGTAAATCCCACCTAAGATTTCCTTCACAAAATCAAAAATAATGAAAAAAATGATCGGTGTAGGACGTTACCTACAACCCCAGGTGGAGGCTCCGAGCTCTCATTATATATAGGGGCAATCCTGTGAGATGGGGCTTTTGTGAGATAGTGAGATAGGTAATCTCAACCACCCATTTTACCATCATTAACAACATGAAACTTTGGAAGAATTAGATCACCATATATCACTAGGGTGTCATTCAAAATTCAACTTAATTCGAGACTTTTATCCCTTCCATCAAGATTGTCAAATTTTAACGTCTTAAAATTGCTAAAATCGATCCCATCCAGATGGACATGTTATGGGTGTTTTTTATACAAAATTCAATAATACATTCTACTCATTATTCTATCTAAATCACCTAAGATTTTATGTTGTTAATGATGGTAAAATAAGTAGTGAGATTACCCATCTCACCATCTCACAAAAGCGCCATCTCACACGATCGCCCCTACATATACGTAGAAATGAGGTGTGTCTTACTTAGAATGTAAAGAGCACTTTTGTAATGTTAATTTAGTAAAAACTCCATAACAATTTTGTAAAAATTTATATTAACATTTTTGTCCAATATAATAATATTTTTGTAATTATTTAACTATACATGTTATGTCATAGGTTTAAAAAATATATTTAATATTAAATCAATGGAGTAAAAATTGTAAAATACATGGGAAAGATGTCTAAAATGATTGTGGCTCACAAAATATATAGCGAGACCCCGCCTCATTTGAAGTTTATATAAGGAATACAGAATATGCACCAAGATGCATATAAGTTTAAATGCATCGACACCCCAAGTATCCAAATTTTTTTATTTTCTGAAATGAATTCTAGGGGGTTACTTAAACTGGGTCGATTTCAATGATTTTGCGATCTTTAAAAATGATTGTCTAGATGGACGTCATATGAGTCTCTATTTCACACGAAACTTGATTGGTATAATCTAGAGATATAGTGATGAATTTCCATTATTCATTTTTCAAAAAAATAAAAATGAGAAAAATAGGGTGGGGGAACCAAGTTAGCTACCCCAAAGAGGTAACCAATTTTATTCATTGATGAATCTCTATTTCATCACCTTTATTTTATCATTTTGGCTTAAAATCCCTAGTTAATGCATGTAAATAACATATTTTGTGCATATTAATATTCATTATTTATTTGAATTATTATGTATAAAAAATATTTTTAATGCTAAAATTATAAAATAAAGAAAAGAAAAGGAATAAAAGACCAAAGGTATTTTATGACCCTAACCCTAGGATCTAGGCATCCTAATGTCTGGGTCCATAATGAATAAAGTAGAGGGAGATAAGGGCCAATAATACAGTAAAAATACTATTTATTCATTTTGGGACCTATTTTATTTTCTACTTTTAATACCTTTAAAAAAGAAACTTTGTATATGAAGTTGTAGAAAATAATACGGTAAATTACAATTTGGGTCCCCATCTATGGCTCCGATCCCAGAATGGATCTCGATCTTTAAATTGTAACGATTCGGGTCCCATGACCATTTAGGAATAGAAATTTTGGGGTTTATGACGAATATGCCCTTGTTAGGAAGGGAATGGGGGTTGGGTTCCAACTTTTAAACAATAGTATACTTGTCATTAGCCCCAAAAAGTTCCTTACATTAATGACCTTGGGACCCGAATTGTTATAATTTAAAGATCGGGACCCATTCTGGGATCGGATCCATAGATGGAGACTCAAATTGTAGTTTACCTAAAATAATATTAGCAAAAACAAAATTGGTTTCATGTAAAAATTATATACAATGTACAAATTATACTCTGAATAAGATCCCAAAATCCCAACTTTCCAGACACATATCTCTCATATAAAAACTTAATATATATCCAATCACCTCTAATTGTATATAATTTTTAATTACCTATTTAATGAAGGTGGCTTCATAATTTTTGGAGCTAATATGTGAAAGTTAGGTTTTGGACCCCTATTGTACTATATACCTGAATAAAATATTTATTTTATTTATTTCTTATTATTTTTATAATTACACATCTTTATACTTTTTCATATATTATTTGTAGTATATGTAAATATTAAAATTAGAATATAACTATAAACAAAAAATATAAAATAATGTATTAAAATACATAGATAAAATACCTTTACTTATACCTATATAATTTATACCCTTATTTATTTTAGTATATAAATAACATCAGAAAAATATAACAAAAATATATTTATACATCTAAAAATAAGTTATAAATATATAAAATAAGATAATAAAATAATAAATCAAAAATAAAAAATAAAAATAAAAGGTACTAGACACATATGAATATACATCCCTAAAAGTTAACTTGTAATAAATAACACCAAACAAATAAATAAAAATCATATTTAAAATCCTACATAAAATAATAAAGAATTTTTATTTTATAATAAAAAATTAAATTTTTTTACTAATTTTAATTTATTATTTTCGAATAAAAGGAGCTCTTTTGTCTTGTAGCGGGCTGACGTGGTCCAATGGCCTTCCAGGGATTGTTGACCTCGGTCAACCCCCAATCTTTCATCTGACTTATGTTAGAAGTCTTGACCGGCCTGTAACACCAAACAAATAAATAAAAATCATATTTAAAATCCTACATAAAATAAGAAAGATTTTTTATTTTATAATAAAAAACTAATTTTTTTACTAATTTTAATTAATTATTTTCGAATAAAAGGAGCTCTTTTATCCTGTAGCGGGCTGATGTGGTCCAATGGTCTTCCAGGGATTGTTGACCTCGTTCAACTCCCAATCTTTCATTTGACTTGTGTTAGAAGTCTTGAGCGGCCTGCCTTCTTCAAATTTTCTAGGTCGCCCTGTATCTCCTTCCACCTCGAGCTCTTCATGGATTCCATTCCCATCAAGATCTTCTCCCATGCCGAATCTTCAGATGCTTCTGATCTTCCTCGAGCATGGCAATAAATCACATAAAAGACATCCAGAACTCCTTGTTTATAAATAAACAGATGGGTCCTCCTTCCTTTCTCGATTTCTCATAGAGCCATGATCGATTCTTAACGTTCTTGTGTGGAAGTCAGGTAACATTTGCGCCTTCCCTGCACTAAGAGTACGTCGAAGCAAGGAGAGGAGGTGGTCCACGGCAACCCTCTAGCCACCTCGCTCCTTGAGCAATCCTCAGGTACGAGCTGCGCATTTTAGTTTCCGTAGGTAGCTGTATCTTGTAGATTTCATTTTACGCCTTTTATTACTGCACTTTATCGCTTCAATAGTGTAGATTAGAGCTAATCTTCTCGCTAGAGCTCTAGAGGTCCCACCATGTTATTACCGTGAATCGCTTGGTCTCCGACCATCTTTCTACCCCATCATCTTCCCATTTCGTTTCTACATGACTTCCTATGCCCCAGTCACCCAGATCACCCCAGTGATATGGAGATCTATGTTTCTCCTCCACCGTACGTTGGAGCATCTCCATTCCACCCATCCAGTGCATGTCCCAGCTTCAAAACCGACCGAGTGATTTTCCTTGAGCCAATCAACCTCTTCGTGCAGGTGCCAAGGCGAAAGGACTCCTTCTGGAGCTTAATCGCACCTAGATGAGGATCCCCAAGTTCTCTTTCTTCACTGACGTGCCATGACCCCATTGTTGGGTACTGTATCTTATGGAGTACCTCGATAGACACAGACGAGCTCCCCCGACGTGTAGAGCCCAAGAACTACATCAGAAGTCACTAATGAGAGGAGGAATCACGACATGAAATATAGGGAATCTCACCTTCTTCCTTGTACTTTGTGCGAAGAAGATACCGTACGATAAGGGTAGGAGCCCCAGGTTTAATCGTGGTCGTTCATTCATAGCAAGCTTCGTCCATCCTATGGAAGCCCAGATCGAATTACGAATGTAGATCGGCCAAGCGTCATCAAGCCATCCCATGTTGTCACGTATATAAGTGAAATGATCAATGTCGTTTGATCACACACCTATTTGGGGTAAATTGCGTACTTCACCCCACATTTTTGTATATATCTATTATTTCTTGTAAATAAAATATGCCATGTAAATAAAATGGATATTTTTCATAGAGACCCATATGTTTCTTGCATATTACACATAGGTCCACGCGAGGTGATGAATCTCCATTTCATCACCTTTACTCTATCATATTGGCCTTAAAAACCTAGATAATGCATGTAAATAGCATTAATTTGTGCATAATAGCATTCATTAGTTATTATATTTGTGGTGTTAAATAAGGTTTTTAATGCCAAAAATATATAATAAAAAGAAGAAAAGAAAAAGTAATAAAATATCGAAGATATTTTATGTCCTGAACCCCGAGACCAAGTCAAGAATTGAGTTGGTCGATAAGGAATAAAGTAAGAGAAGATAAGGGCCAAAAATTGTAAAAATCCAATTCTTTTATTCTTTATTTATGCATTTTGACACCTATTTTATTCTTTATTATTTTTTCATCAAATGAAGAAACTTCGTACATGAAATTTGTAAACAATAATGTAAAAAAACAAAATTGAGTTTGTATGAAAATAATACAATGTGTTCATTTTATACACAAAACAAAAAGCCAAAAACCAAACTTCACAGACCCATATCTTTCAAATAAAAACTCAAAACAAATCAAAATCCCTCTGATTGTATATAACTTTTCACAATAGTTAATGGTGGTGGTTTTATATTTTTTGGAGTTACAGTGTGAAAGTTAGATTTTTTTACCCCTATTGTACGTTATACCGATTAAAATATTCTATTTATTTATTATATATTATTTTTACAAATTCATATTTTTATATTTTTGTAAATATTATTTATAACATATGTGTATATTAAAACTAAAATAAAACTAAAAATAAAATGAAAAAAATAAAATAAGTCTATGTAAATACATAGACAAAATACCTATGTTATACTTGTATATAAATAAAAGGGAAACCTATTCTTTTATTTCTTCATTCTTTATATTTTGTAATAATGTAAATATTATATATATTCTATTAGAAATACAAAACCAAAATAAAACTCAACAAAATACATTAAAATAAAAAGATGTATATAAAACATGGGTAAAATACCTATAAATATACCTACATAATATACATACCTATTTATTTATGTATACAAATAACATCATAAAAATAAAATAAAAATATATTTAGACACATAGAAAAATTTATAAATATATAGAATAAAAGAATAAAATTAAAAAATAATTCAAATAAAATTAAAAATTTACAAAATATAGATTAATATACCTATAAATACACTGATAAAAATTAACTACTAATAAATAAAGCCAAAAAATCACAATAAAATGCTACATTAAATAATAAAAAAATTTATTTATAATAAAAAATAATAAAATCATTTAATATTTTTAAATATTTATTTTCGAATAAAAAAAATCAGGTTTTTGTCCTGTGGCGACCTGACGAGGACCAATCACGTCAGGTCGCCAGTTGACCACTGGTCAACAGCCTCCTCTGCTCTAGATTTGATGGGCATGTCTGTTCCCCGCGATTTCTGCCATTTTTCACGCTTAATCTGTCGATCATCTGCCTTCGCTTGCTTCAGATGATTTGATCTTTGACCATCATAGATCCATGCCATATCATTTAACCCCATGCACATAGCTTTGATTCCTTGCTATCGCCTGGTCAATAAGGGTGCCCGCTATTGTATATAAATAAAACCTCCAACTCCTCCACTCAATTGTGGTCATCCCTGAATCCTTGAGTCCCCGCCTTTGGCCAAAGTGCGTATCCTTGTAATAGGAGTCCCCTGTAGGTCTTGGATCGGCTGGAGGGGGAGGAGATGCACCCAGGCCCTCGAGCGCCGGCGACCTCTGCTCCCTACCTTCGTCGGCAGGTAAGACTTGCGCATCTTTAAATTTTTAGGTAGAATTTCATTCCAACATTTTATTTATGCAATTAGATTAGCATTTAGCATAAAATCCACCGTTCATAGGTCGCCAGATTTCCGCTCTGCCGAACCCTTTCCGCCATGCCTCACTGTCTCCGACCCCCGCTTCCACCTCCATTATATAAGCTCTACATTTCCCAATGCACATGCCTCCCATTTCAGCCAGATCCCTAGCGGATATGGAGATCAGATGACCCACTCCACCACTGTTCGGAGGCACCTCCGCCTCACCCATTTCCCATCAATTCCGATCAAATAAGAGCCCCGAGCCCCTATTTTTCTTGCGCAGGTTTCACTGCAGGTGTTGGCGGCTCAGAGGACCTCTTTGGGGGTCGAATCGTGATCCACTGTAGGTACCTGGAGGTACCTTTCTTTTCTGAGCTTGTCTGACATCTCCGGACCTCCAAGCGCCTAGTTGAGAACATCAGCGGCTGCGGAACGCCTCCCCGGACGTGTAGACGCCATTGCCATAGCCAAAGACCATCGGAGGAAGGAGGACACCGCAATCTAAGGAAGGGAAGACATATGTTCTTCCCTGTTCTTGGCAGAGAGCGACGTCCGTCTGATCTAGGAAGGAGCTCGCTCCATATCACGTTAGCGCCTTCCGATCGAGATGCCCTTTCCCCTTAGACCTCAGATGTAAAATCAAATCATTACCATCGAATCACGAATCGGTACCGACCTCTGGATGAACGACACGTGGCAAGTGAGAAGACCAGTGCCGTCGGATCACACAATAAAAAGGGTTAAATTATATAGTCTGCCCTGACTTTTTTATTTTATTATTTAATCTTGTAAATAAAGCGTTATAAATAAAGTGGACATTTTGTAGTTAGGCCACTGTGTTATTTAAATTGCATTTGGGTCCAGTCCACGTCACCTCACATATCGTCCTACGTAAGGTGGTGAAATTGCAAGGATACCCCTGTAAGTTTTTGTGATTATTATTTAGCCCAATAAATTGAAATGAATGTTGTACATTTTTGTGAAAAATACTGAAAGGTCCCTGGACTTTCTGTTATTTGCATTTCGGTCCCTCCCAACATGTGTCACGTGTAGTCCCACGTAATGGGTAAATTATGTGTTTAACCCTGGTGATTTTGTATGTATTAGTTAGTTAATTAAATTTTTAGTAACATTGTATAATTTTAAGCACTTTTGCACAGAGTCCCTTGAATTTTATTTTTATTGCAAATGTGCCCCTACCAGGACATGTATTTTTAATGCTTCATTCTATTTATTAAAAATTTCTACTGTGCTCCTAAAAATCCACGAAAATAGGATTAGATGCTTTATGTAATATCCTTTCACACCCATATTTTATTTGGCATTCTTTGCATTTAATCTATTTATTAAAAAATAATGGAGCCTATATATTCCTTGTTAATATATGAAAATTCCAAAAAATATAAAAACCTTTTGAAAAATTCCAAAAAAATATGGTTTATATATTTATATATTAAGTCCATAAAACAAAAACCTATAAAAATATAAAAATCATAAAGCTCCAAAATCCAACAAAAATATAAAAATTCTACCAAAATACCAAAAATATGTTTTGTTTTTCTATTTTGTAATTATCTATAAATTATTATTTATATACTAAAATTAATTTATATAATTTTAGGACTTATTATTATTTTTAAAACCCAAATCAATTTCATATTATTTATTAATCCCTTATTTGGGATATTTTTGACTTTAAAAATATATAAAAATTAGCAAAAAAATACAAAAATAAGGAAAAAAATAGAAAAATATAAAAATCACAAAACATTATATTTACTATATTTTACCTATTTTTACATATTTATATGCGTATAGTATTTATATATATCTTATATTGTATTTATACATATACTTATATATATGTATCTTATATTTAAATTTAAAAATAAATATAAGAATATAAAATATTAAAAAATTATAAAATCAAAAATAAAAAATAAAATAAAAAACCCACAAAAACAATAAATTGAACAAGAGATACATGAAAAAAAATTTGTGCATTATTCATGCCTCCTCCCGTTTGCTACCAATGTTCGACCTCTACACGTACTTACAAGTATACATGTTTACTGTAGAGTTATAATAAATTTTAACTCCACATTTTTGACACATCATTGCTTGATTCTTATTGTGGGTTAATTGTTGATCGATTGAGGATTATTGAGCAGTCAACGCATCGACTGGATCTCTCGTATTGTGAGATTTCTAGAGCCTTGATAAACCTCATTCATCACTAGGTCACCTCACGTGCTATCCGACATAAGGTGGCCCTTTTGCAAATATATCCTTATTGTTCTCTGTATTTGTATTAGTCCATTAAATGTTAACATACATTGTAAATTTTTGGAAAAATTACACATAGGCCCCTGATGTTCATTTTATTTGCAATTATGCCCTTTCTAGTACATGTATTTTTTGTGCATTTCATCCATTTATTAAAAATATCTCTAGTGCTCGGAAAAATATGCAAAATAGCTTTTATGTTTGTTGTCATGCATTTTCCCACTTCATTTTTTATTTTGGCATTTTAGCATTTTAGCTATTTATTAAAAATGAAATGATCATGTTTTTGTTCCTATTTGAATTAGAAAATACCAAAAAATAAAAAGGCATTTTAAAAAATTCCACAAAAATATATGTTGTCTTTTTTAGTATTTATAAACTCCAGAACAAAAATCCCTAAAAATAGAAAAAGACTAAAAATCAAAAATTCCAAAATCCTTTATAAAACTGTGAAAAATAATCAAAAATCCCAAAAATATGTTTTTCTGTTTCCTAATTTTATTTATATTATTATCTACCTGTTAAAATTGATTTGAAGAATTTTGGTCTTATTTAGCTATTTTTAATCTTCATTTCAATTTAGTCCTACTATGTAATCCCTTATTTGGTATATTTTTGACTTTAAAAAAGCATTAAAATTAAAAAAATTTTATAAAAATCACAAACACATTAAAAAAATATATAAAACCCAAATCACATTATTATATGTATTTATTTATTTTTACTAGAATTTATAATCATATTAATATATATGGTATATATAGCGTTATATAGCCTGTTATGTATTAAAAAGAAAAACAAAAATAAGAAAATTAAATGAAAAAGTCATATATATATATTGATGAACGTGAAAATTCACCTCTTTAATAGTCGTAAATTTCAGTAGTATGAGAGACGAATTTTGATCAACAAAAACCACAATCTTTGAATGTTGTGGATTATTTTTATACTTAGAAAGTCTACCAAGGTCGAACACAGGGACCCGAGCTACTTTATATATTTATCGAATTTTAGTCAATTAAGAGCATGTGTGAATAATTTCTCAATTCTAAGCTCTTTATGCAGATGCGGAATACAATGCAATTAGATAATGCATGTATTTTGAGTTTCTTTTTCCATGCAATTGAATGATATGCAATGTATAATATTTGAATTAAGGTAAATAATATGCATGCTCTATATTAATTACAAAAATGCCTTACAAGTCATGAGTGCAGATGAAGATTGAAACCGATTTTTTTAGCATAAAAATATGGGCAGTCATCCATTTAATGAGAGAGACATATAGAGCAAAGAACGTCATCTAACATAAAAAATCATTTCATTGAAAATGGTTTGAGATGAGAAAATTAAATATGCCATGAAGTAGATGATGAAACAAGGAACAAAACGACACTAAAATCATGCAATTTGGACTTACAATGCTCAAGTTATGAATAAAATAGTACAAGGGCATAAACGTAATAAAAATGCAAGAAATAAAAAGATAAATAATCATAAATAGGTCCCTAGAGGGACCTAATCACAATTTACAAAAATCGACAAGGCCCCACTGTAATTTCTCCCATATACGTAAGGGCATATCTACAATTCTTGAAATCTATAAGGGCCACCATATAAAATACCCAAGCATTCACGTGAGGCACATGCTTGAGGATCATAGTGCAAATACCAAAATGTCCAAGATCGGTTCTGCAATTTGCCTAGACCCTCACGTCCCGGGCATGTGAGGGAACCATGCTCAGGGCACATCGCAGCTTCAGGCCACGGGGCTGCGAACGGTGGCTCGGGAGTTGGCTCGGGTAGCTTGAGCCTAGAGGTTCAGCATCAGGCTCGGGTGATCGACGTGGCATCATCATGACTATCCGATCCAGATGAAGGGAGCTCCCGCGAGCGAGCCGGAGGTATAACAAAGCTCTGGGGCGATAAGATCGCCAGATCGATGAAGTCTCGTCGGTGGCGGAGTGGCTGATCGGAGCATGCGTGGAGATTCTGGCCATTGACGAGACTTGCACCTGCAAACGTTAAGCATAACCTAAGCATGTATATAGTATGTGCAAGTGCTATGGAGGTGAGGCGGGAGCCAGATCGAGCAGAGAAGGCGGAGGCTCTGGTGAATTTCTCAGCCGTGAGGGAAGAGAAAATGGGCGGAGCGATGGGAGGTTATGACGGGTGGAAAAGGTGGTGTGACGGTTGTCGTTGGTTGGTGTAGTGCGTAAGGCGGTCATGCGATGTTGGAATGCAATGTGGACGACAGAGAAATTGGAAGAAAAAGTAAAGAAAGCAGGGAGTTGGGTATCACATCGGAGTAAGGCTATAGTGGAGGAGGCAGCTTGTGCTGGGCGTCGAAAAAGCCTGGGGTCGTCACCCGATCTAGCCAGCCATGCTAGAGAGCTCGATCTACCACCGATGGTGGCAGAGCTAACATGGCAAAGGTCATGGATCACATCTGAGTCTTGTGACCATCGTCGCCTCGATAAGACTGCCCTCAGCTGTCACCAGAGATCGGAGGAGGCTAGGACGGATCCTCGTGGAGTGGTGGATGGTCGTAGACGAGGGTGGAAGGGGAGTTTAAGTAAGAGGTTCTGGTGCATTTCCGACAGATATGTAACAGATGGAATGATGACGAGAGTGAAGGAGGCATAGTGAAGTTGGACACACAAGGAAGGCATATGATAGGACTACATGCAGGAGCGTTATGGAGCGAGGGGGTCACCGGAGGAGGGCGCTAAAAATGGAAGGGGGAGGCGTAGTTGTAAGGCATAACGTCTAGGAGGAAGGCATTTGAGATAGACGATGATGCCCTGGTTGTTGGATCTGGAGATCCAGCGGCTGAGGACTAGGTACGGTCGAAGTGGTTGGATCAGATCAGGGATCTGATCCTACGGATGGGGGATAGGCAGAGATGAGTGGATCAGATGGAGTTTAGGATGTAATATGACGACAGGGAGTGAGCGTATGACGTGGAGTGATGATAACCATAAGAAGAAAGGGGATCAAGTGGATGTGGGTGGGGCGCGACGGAGCAGCTACGATCACGTATAGAGGGTGATCGGGCGACTGTGGCTGCAGTGGGGCTCAACGGTGGAGATGAAGTTGATCTAAAGGTGAGATTGGTGGCAGATCGCGCAAAAGCGTGCGGCCGCGTGGCGGCTCCAGAGAGTGCCACATGGCTGCATCAGAAAATTCAAAAAAATGAAAAAATAAAGAAAAATATAAAAGAATTAGTTAGAGTCAGAATAATAAAAAGGTCAAAACATTAAAGTTGTAGATCTTGATGAGATCTACAAGTTTCATGTTGGACAAAAGGCTAAGACGTCATTTGTACAAAAAGTACTTTCGAGGGTATTTTTAAAGGGTTAAAAACACTAATTTTTGGTTTTGACATTTTTTTTGTACTTTTTAGTTTTTTTAAGGCTTAGGAACTTATAGACAATTAATCAATCTAATTTGTATGGGTTTTTAAAAATAAAATAATTACAAATAAAATAGTAGTAATTATATACACTCATTATAGATTAATTAAATACAGATTATATTCAATATAGTACAAGATAAAATGAATGAGTTATATGTGATTTTTATTGGATTATTTAAGCAAGGAGTCTAATAATTGACTTTTAACATGATGAATACGAGATTCATCATACTCCTATACATAAATCATGCTCGTCTTCGAGCATCTAAAGAATGAAGGAGCCAGACTAATTCCTGACAGTGCATGTGAAGATTTCAAGGCTCAATTTTTTCGAAGACCCTCAATTTAATTAATCTTAAAACTCTGGTTTCAACCATGCTCTAGTCAGAAGGAATCCAACTTCTCTAATCATTAGACTCTCTTTTTATACATATAATATAAAGATATGAAATTTAGTGTACCACATTTCATGAGAACCGAGTCGAGGCATAACTCGAAGTTCCAGTCCGGGAGACTCTCCTCTAGACCTCATCCTCAACACTAGGGAATAAATCTATTCTTAGTTCAGTCAACGGTCTCATTAGTTTGTCAGACTTGAAATATAGATGGTCGGTCAGATGATGGAGGGCATAGGATTGTGTCTATTTTTTCTCCCCCTTACATTGGAACATGGGACCTCTCGAGTTCCTTTTTACTCAACACATGTAGATTTTTAGCTTGTTGATCAGTGTGTCCGTCCAGAGAGTTGGAGTCGTCTACACTTGTTTTTCTGGGAGTACATCGGGGTGTGTCTTTTTTGAGTATCTAAGATACCTACAACATCCAGACTTGTATCATTTACGATGCAGGGTTCTTTTTTGGTGTCATCCTGACTCCTTGGTCCTAATTAACGCTTGGTCCAAGTGGACACTTTGAAAATATTTGGGAGTGCTCGCTATTTGTGGAAGCTCATTTATAATTTGACTTTGGAGGATAGAGCTTTTCTCTGGACATTTCTTTCTTTTATTTTCATTTGTTGGCTATCTCCACTACTTTTACCAAAAGTTGGCACCCACTGATCAACAATTATATTAAGTTTCATCACACCCTGGCACATAGTTAAACATCAAAAGATAGCACATGAACTTGTTCACATACTGGATAAAGTTTTGCTGACACTCAGGTTTCTATAAGCCTTCATTAACTTTATCCCATCCTCGAGTACAATTAGATCGAGTCTAAACTCAAATCTCTAGTCCTAGTTCCTCAAGTGATAACTCAACTCATCTCATCAATCATACAGTTGTGAGAATGAAGTGCTGATCATCTTCTTTTAGAGGTAGAGATAAAGAGTGCAATATAGCACTCAAATCTTTCAAACAAGGGAAGTGTGGATTATTAAGTTCAAAACCTTAATGATTAAGGCATGCTAACTCAGACTCTCAAGATCATAGAAATCAAATGTCCTAAAAAATCCTCAGACCTTGAGTGAATGTGAATGTGTCAAAAACATACCAACTCCTTGGTTAGTGAATTTTTTGTGATTTTTGTTTTTACATATTTTTATGGATTTTAATTTAAAACTTTTTTATTTCTCTTGAGAGACTATGACTGGCCCAGACTCAAATGAATAGTTGTATCTACTCTCAGCCAATATGGGTGTAAGTATGGGCCGTTAGACTAACATGTGTTCCTTAAGGATGGAGCCATATACAGTGTCCTCTAAACCACCCACTCTGTTAAGGGAGACCAAAGTTCCCTTGCTGAAAGTAGCTTTTCTGCCTAGTAGTCAAAGTCTCTATCAAAGAAAGGTTTTTTAATTTTTTGAATTTTTATGGAGTTTTTTTTGAAAAATTTACAATAAATCAATCCCTCAATTTTAAGAAAACATTTTTACAACACGTTTACTTAAACCAAGCTAAAAAAGATTTTTCAAAAAGTTTAAAAATATACGAGCTATGTCTAAAGTAAATATACAATAATATACGGTATACCCCCTATACTTAACATTTGCTATGCTCTCATAGCAGAAGTGATATGAAGACATGGCTTGGTTAAATATGGGGTGATAGAGCAGAATTGAGGAGGAGGGTCCCCCTATACTTAGGACAAAAACCGTCCTAAGTATAAGAAGACTCGGAGCGAGGGATGGATGAATAGTCGGGTCCCCCCTGTACCTAGGCTTAAAATAGCCTAAGTAAAGCATCTGAATTAGGGGAAGGGGTCTATGTTGGGAGGAGTAATTACACTAAGATACAAGGGGGCGAGGGGGAGGGGTGTATTTTCACAGATAGGGGGGTGTTGAGGTTTTTTACAGATGATTAGGAGGAAGATGTGTGGGGGGTGTGAAATATACAGAGAGAGGAGGGGGGATGGGTGAGTGTATATGTGCAAGTGTGTGTGTGGGGGGGGGGTATATCATCTAGTAATCTTTTTCTTCTCTCTCTCTCTCTCTCTCTCTCTCTCTCTCTTCTACAACATTCGAGCCCTCTAATGAGGACTGTTAAAATTGCACATGAAATAATTTTTTTTACGATATGCAAATGCAAGATGAGCTGATAAAAGTTCCTTTAATTCTCCGTCAAATCTTTTGTAGCCTCTTCAGTGAGAGCTCCCAACTCCATGCCTCAGTGGAGATCCAACGTCCTTGATCTTCATGGGCCCTGCAATAAAAGAGAAATGTTAGAAAAATAGTAGGGAAATTAATCAATAGAAATGATCATAAAATAACGCATGAAAAAAAGACATGTGAATTTTGAAAATTATTCAACACAATAATATATCAAAATCCAACAAATAATAAATGTGATCCATGTCCCCGACAACGACGCCATTTAATGAACGCGAAAATTTACCTCTTTAATAGTCGTAAATTGCAATAGTATAGGAGATGAATTTCGGTCAACAAAATCACAATCATTGAATGTTGTGGAGTATTTTTATACTTGGCAAGTCTACCAAGTTCGAACATAGGGACATGAGCTACTCTATCTAGTTATCGAATTTTGGTCAATTAAGAGCATGTGCGAATAATTTCTCAATTCTAAGGTCTTTGTGCAGATGCGGAATGAAATGCAATTAGATAATGCATGTATTTTTAGTTTCTTTTATGATGCAATTGAATGATATGAAATGTATAATATATGAATTAAGTCAAAGAATATACATGTTTAGTGTTAATTACAAAAATGCCCTACAAGTCACGAGCACAAATGAAGATTGAAATCAGACTCTTTTTTTAGCATAAAAATATGGGCAATCATCCATTTAATGGAAGAGAATATAGAGCAACGAACCAATAAAAAATCATTTTATTTAAAATGGAGTCAGATGAGAAAATTAAATATGCTATGAAGTAAATGATGAAATAAAGAACAAAACGACACTAAAATCATGCAATTTGGACTTACGATGCTCAATTTATGAATAAAACAGTGCAAGGGCATAATTACAATAAAAATGCAAGAAATAAAATGATAAATAATCACAAATAGGTCCCTGGAGGGACCTATTACAATTTGTAAAAATCGGCAGGGCTCCACTATAATGTCTCCAAGTTGTAGGGGCATATCTGCAAATCTTGAAATCTGTGAGGACCACCATATAAAATACCTAGGCGTGCATGTGAGGCACGCGCTTGAGGACCATAATGCAAATACCAAAATGTCCAAGGGCGGCTCTGCAACTTGCCTAGGCCCTCAGTGCAGGGCAGGTGAGTGAACTGGGCTTGGGACGTGTTGCAGCATCAGGCCACGTGGCCGCGAACGGTGGCTCCGGTAGCCCAAGACTAGAGGCTCAACGTCAGGCTAGGGTAATCGACGTGGCATCATCATGACCGTCCGATCCAGATGATCGGACGACGATGCTTTCCGTCCTCCGTCGTCGGTCGTCGGAGGAGGCTGCACTCTGGCGACCTCTATGGAGCTCCATCGTGATCTTGATGGTCTCCTGAGGATCAAAGAGCACGAAGGAAGCTCCCATGAGGGAGCCAGAGGTACGTCGAAGCTCTGGGGGCGATCAAATCGGTAGATCGATAAAGTCTCATCGGTGGCAGAGTGACGATCCGCGGACCTACCCTTGTTAATGTGTCGAATTGACTATTTCGTTGCAGTCGGATAGATCCGCGTCGATAAAAAATTAACCACACGGATCGATTAAATCGTCGAATGAATTAACACGCGCTTTTATGTTTGTTTAGCTTGGGCAAGCCCCAGGGTCGACTCAAATAGGCAAAGGAACAACTCGGGATCAAGTTAGAGGGATTAGATTGCGGTTTTCCAAGTGGGATTTTTTTAATTTTTTCATGCAATAAAATGCAAAATGCAATGGTGCGACTGAACTAGGTTATTAAGAAAATCAACAACTTAGCCAAATTTAATTTTAATGTGAAATTAATCCAAATTGACCAAATTGTATTTTTCCTATAAACTTAATTCAATGATTAATGCAAAATGGATTTTTTTGTATTTTTTGGGTTTAAAATGTACAAATGAAAAATGCACACTTTTTTGGGGTTTTTATACATTTTTTTGTGCAAATGAAATGCAATAATTATGAAAAAATTACTGGAAGATAAACATGATGAAATTAAGCTAGGATAATTTTTTGGAATTTTCTGACAATTTATGATTTTTTATGAATTTTTTACTGAAAACAGAGCGATTGTAGGTATTTAATTTCTAATAAATCCACGAACTTAAATTATCAAAAATTGATTTATCTCAAATAGGTATTTCAATAAGGAATCCAGGAGAGTTGAAATTTATCAAAAATCTTATACATGGATTTAGTTAAAAATCAATTACAGAATTCACTCTACAATTTATTTTATGCACAAGACAACTCCTAATTAGACAAAATTTGAACTGTAATTAAACCACACTTAGATGCATCATATAAAAATGTTTCACAATTATTGGAGCAAGAAATATGTTTGTACGAATTTCAGAGCTTAAATGGGAAAAATATCACTGATTTTCAATCTCTGATTTTTAATAAAATATCTAATGGTCACAAAAATGCAAATAAATATCCACAAGATAAAGAATTAGTTGTTCTACAACATGTTATTTTTTGATTAAAAATTGATGTGAAACTGATGTCCAAATTAACGCTCAAAAGCAGGGGTGTCTTTGCAATATAGGAAATTGAAATTAAATGAACAACTATGCACGGGGGTACTTTTGCAATTTCAAAAATGTGACAAGAAGATAATGTAAATTTCACAAATAATAAAACAACAAAGAAAACCTTTGAATGCCCTAGGGCACAGGTGGGGAGCGGCTATGATGGGGAGCTTTGGAGGGCGGCGGCGAGTGGCGGCAGGCGGTCGCTACACCGGCGGGAGGAGGGCGGCATGCTCGTGGTCGGCGAGCATGGAGGAGGCGATGCTGAGCGACCGGGGCAGCGCGAGGGGACGTGCACGGCCGCGCATCGCGAGAGGGGGTGGTGCACTCAAGTGGGGGCGCGATGGGGCGGCGGAGGGGGAGGCGCACGCACGCGAGGGCGGGTGGCTGGTGTTGGGCTGTGCACGCGGCGTGCATGCGGAGGCACGCGAGGGGTCGCCGGAGGTGAACGGCCGTGGGGCCGCTTGTGGTGTGCGGAGGCCGGGCGAGCGGCTGAGCGTCGAGGGCGCGCTGTTGTGGGGGGCAAGGTGCGCTGGCGGGGATGCGGCCTGAAGGGGGACGATGGAGCGGAACGGCGGCTGGCGGCGTTCGTTGGTGGACGGTGGTGCGGCCAGCGGCTGCTTCGAGCGGCCGGCCGCCCGCCCGCGCTTGGGGTGGCATTGGACGTTGCGGTTGTGCCTGCATCTGGCGGCGCGGCGACCCACTGCTGGAGGAAACGCACCTGCAATTGGAGCAAAGTGGGACAGCCGCTGATGGGTGGTGGGCTGTCGGCGTCGTAGGCAGAGAGGTGGCGCAAGGGGTTGCGGCGCGGGAGGCGGCCGCCGCGGAGCGGCCTGCCTGAGGAGGAACCTGGCACCTATTTTTTTTCTTTTTTTTGTAAACAGAAAATATATGAATAAAGAGGTGATGGTGGTGATGTTGATAGTGGTGGTGATAGATGGTGTAAAATAACAACAAAAATGTTAGATAAATAAAATAACAAGGAAAATGAAAGGGATACTTACCTGTGATTTGTCGGATTTTGGAGGAGCTATTGTGTGTTGCCTCCTATCGTCGCCTCAATTCGATTCGGCACGAAAATCGAAGAAGCTCGGATGTGATCTGAAGGGATGCACAACGACATGAGGAGGAGTCCTCGTGGATCTCGCCTTCGAAATCGTCGTCGCTCGACCGAGAGATGCTGAAGCTGTCACCGACAACACTCGGGGGCTGGTGGTCTCTCCCTCTCAATTGAAGAAATGGCGGATGAATAACAATGGAGGAGTGGATGAGAATATAAAGGGGAGGAAAGGGAAGTTGGAGAAGGGGTGGAGGGAATGGAGTGGTGGAGAAGGTGGAGGCTTGGAGTGGAAGGCAAGTAAAGAAGTGGCAAAAGGGAGATAAATAATAATATAATAATATAATATAAGTAAAATAAGTAGGCTACTAAAAATAAAAATAATTAAAATAATAATAATAAAATCCGAAAATAATAAAAAATAAATCCAAAAATAAAAAATTGGGGTGACATGTGGCGGCTCCAAGAGCACCTCATGTCGCTCCTAGAAAATTCAAAAAATTAAATGTAAAGAAAAATAAAAAAGAAATAACAAAAGGGATTAAATCAAAAAGTGGTCAACACGAAAGTTGCTCGTCTCGACGAGATCTACAACTTTCGTGAATGGTTGAAAATCAAAGGAAGTGATCTGTACAAAAATGTATTTTTGGGTGGTACCTTATAGATATAAAATATCGCATTTTATCTTTTATATTTTTTTTGTAATTTTAAAAGAGATAAAAATCAAAACAAAGTTATAAAAATATGAAAGGAATATTTACAACTTAATCTAATTTTTTTGGATTTTTAATAAAAGGATAAAAATGAAGGGCAAAACGGTTAATATGTACATTTACAAAGGGACCCAAAACCCAAGTTTTGCATACGAGCTCCGATTTTAATGAAATTGGTCTTGTTTCGAAGGTCTTTAAATGTATATTACTTTAAAAGTGAGTAGACCTAATTCGGAGGTTGTATGAGAGAGATACGTGCATTTTAGGACTCCTAGTTTGAAACTTGGATTGGGGTTTTATTGGTCAATCTTATAAGTTAATATTTTTTTGATATTTTTCTTTAATTGGTGTTAGTAATATACACACTATGAAGTTAATTTTATTGGAATTGGAGTTAGTATAAAATATATACAAATAGGGTATCTTTAGCTAATATACATGTTAATATTTACAAATGAATTTGGCTTCCCATTTAATGCAGATATGAATGCTAAAATGCAGATATTATGCTTGCATGCATGAATGCTAATTATGCAAGATTAGGGGAAATATGCGGCTAATTACTCGGGAACAAAGCTCTATTTTCAACTTTTAGAGTGATGAATCACAGATTCATCACGGAGCGACTAATCGGAGCATGCGTGGAGATTTCGACCATTGACGAGACTTGCATCTAAAGATGTTAAGCATAGCTGAAGCATGTATATAATATGTGCGAGTGCTATGGAGGTGAGGCAGGAGCCATATCGGGTGGAGAAGGCGGAGGCTTTGGTGAATTTCTCCACTATGAGTGAAGAGAAAATGGGCGGAGCGATGGCAGGTTATGACAGGAGGAGAAGATGGCGCGAAGATCGTCGTTGGTTTGCATAGCACGTAAGGTGGTCAAGCGGTGTTGGAATGTAGTGTGGATGGCGGGGAAATTGGAAGAAAAAGTAAAGAAAATTGGGAGTTGGGTATCTCATCTGAGTGAGGCTATGGTGGAGGAGGCAGCTTGTGCTGGGCTTTGAAGAAACTCGGGGTCGTCGCTCGATCTGTCCAGCCACACTAGAGAGCTCGAGCTACTGCCAGTGGTGGCAGAGCTAACATGGCAGAGGCCATGGATCACACCTGAGGCTTGCGACCATCGTCTCCTCGACAAGACCGTCCTCCGCTGTCATCGGAGGATGGAGGAGGCTATGGCGGAGCCCCATGGAGTGGTGGATGGTCGTAGATGGGGGCAGAGGGTGTGTTTAAATAAGAGGTTCTGGTGCATTTCCGGCGGAGATGTAAAGGATGGAATGATGACGAGAGTGAAGGAGGTGTAGTGAAGATGTCCACACAAGGAAGGCGGAGGATGGGGATACGTGCGGGAGCATTATGGAGTGAGGGGGTGATGACGCAAAAATCGACGCGATTAAGGTGGAAAATAAATCACAATGTCGTTGTCCTTAATCGATCAATTCGGTCAACGGAAAAATTTGTAAACCACTTAGAAAAAATAGATGAATCAAGAAATTCAATGTAAGCGGTCTTCGCTATTCTTTTTACCTGGTATAGCGACCAGGGTCGAACACAAGGAGCACGATTTAAAAACTAGGTAGTCAAATTTCAGAGTTAATTTTTTAGTGGTTTTTGGTTTTTTTAAAATGTTTTTGGATTTTTAATAAATGAAGAAAATAAAAGAAAGTATAAACAAGCACACTTGAGCAATTTATTTCACACACCAAAGATCAAGCAAAAATTCAAGAAAAATTGTTTTTATATTTTTTAGGTTTTTAAGTGTTTTTAGTGAATTTTTGAGATTTTTATGAAGGGTATTTTATTTTCTAAAAATCAAACAGTACTCAAAATACAAGGTACTGTCCAGCAGGGCCCAAAACCCAAAGATAAAATATCTAAGGATCTCAAAGGGACCTGGAGGTAATTTTCCTGTATACTAGAGAAAACAAGGAAAATTTGAGCACCAAAATTATTGTTTTTGGGTTTTTAAATTATTTATTATGATTTTTATGAGTTTGTAGGTGTTTTTAGATTTTTAGGGTTTTTACTCAATGAAAAATAGCCAAAATTGGCTAGAAAATCAAACAACACAAAACGAACAGTAACTAATTTTTATAGAATTTTTGGGGTGTTTTTATTTTTTTTTGTGATTTTTCAAATGAAACAGTGCCAAAAATAGATGTTTTTGAATTTTTAAAAATAGCAAACAAGATCAAAAATGTCCTCAAAAATCTACAAAAATCCTACACCATGGCAGGAGCCACGTGTCAAATTTTCGTTGGATTTGGAGGTGATTTGATATTTTATTTAAAATCCAAAAGGGGGCACTGTGCACAGGGACCAAAGTGCAAATACCCAAAGTTCTGGGGGTCCTGGTGCAAAATACCCAAGAATTCACGCGCGTGGCGCGTGCTTGAGGCACTCAGGGACCTATATGTAAGAAAAACCAAGTCCTAGGACCTTTTGGTAACTCGTACCAAAAAGTCCAGGGACGGTTATGCAATTAACCCACTAAATCACGCACATGTGCAAATATAACACTCACAGGGGCATATATGCAATTACCAAAAAGGTTTCATTCAATAATAAACAACCAGAACTACAGGATTAATCTTGCAAATACGCCAAACATACACGTGACGAAGCACGTGGCTCACACAAACAGGGGCATAAATGCAAATAAACTAAAGTACGGGGTCCACTATGCAATTTACCCTACGTAAATAAAAGACGCAAAATATTTACAGGACTGAAACGTAAAGCATGAACTAAGAGGGGGCCTATGGTAATTTACCCCTTTATTAAGTCGACGGCTGGATGGTGGACGCGTGGCGGATCGGACGGTCCTGGTGAGTGGCGCCTCTCTCCTCTGCGCTAACGGGCGAATCCGACGGCGGGGGTTGCTCCACGTGGAGGATCGAACGGTGGTGGCTCTCTGTGGCTAACCCTCGAGCATCGGGCGGTCCAGATCAATCCTCCTCAGATCAAACGGTGGGTGCTGCTCCTGAACGGACGATCGTGATGGAATCTGGAGCTCGGGGTCTGATCGGACGGCGGCTGAAGGTCGAGGAAGAACAGGTGGCCGGCGAAGTTCGCCGGCCCAGTACGTGCGCTCCTGACCTCCCCTGCTGCGCCTGAAGATCGGAGAAGCTCCAGCTTGAAGATGCGCAGCTGCTGTGGGTCTCCGATGGTCCAACCGAGCCCTGGAAGGGCTCCGGCGAGGTCGGCGGAGACAAGCTCCTGGCCTGGATGTGAGGGGGCCTCAGATGGCCTTCTTTTGACCTGCAAAACGCACCAGAAGCTTCGCGGGTCGAGGGCAAAGTACCTCGACCCTGTTAGGCGTGGTGAAGGTGATCGGGGAGACGAGATGGGCGAGCTCCGGCGAGGCGATGGACGGAGGAGCTCGATTCCCAGATCCTGTGCGATCTGGGTTGGGCGAAGGGGTGAAGAAGGTGCGGAGAGGTCTGGCGAAGATGATGGTCGGGTCGGAATGGCAGATGGGGTATCGGAGGTGGTTGGCGACGGCGGCGGAGCTACACTAACAGTGAACTAAAAATCGAATTCTACGCTATTCTACGGCCTAAAAGATCTACCTGGGTGGTCGGAGAGACTGGGGAAGAGCAGGTGATGCTCCTGGTCGTAGCCTCAAGGGTTGTCTCGGCCCGAGGCTCGGTGCTCACGCTGGTGGCGGAGCAACGGCGGCGAAGAACGCCGGATCAGTGGATTCGCCTCCTCGCCTCGCTGCAACAGTGGCGGTCGCTTGCTGTCACTCTCGCGATGCCGCTGGAGTTCACTGGGAAGAAGGAAAAGGTCCAAAGATGAGGCGCGGAGGCGGCGGAGGTGAGAATATATAAAGCGGCAGGCCCGATTAGGGTTGGGAGGCGACGGCTATGGAAGGCGTGATTCGCACGGCGAAGGATCTGGCGAGGATGTCGGATGATTGGCGAAGGATCCGGGCACGGGGTTTGCGTGGACGACAGGCTGGAGGCGCGTGGAAAAATCGGCGAAGGCGGGACGGCGCGCGTCGTCTCGAAAAGGAAAGAGTCCGCGGGGGAGTTGACCGGGGTCAACAATCCCCCGTGGACCAATCAGGAGCCGCCATTTGTTGAATTTTTTGTTTATTTATTTTAAGGTAGAAAATGGCCGAATTAAGGAAAACTTAAAACATGAAATATTTTTCTTTTATTTTTTTTCTATTTTTTGGTGATTTTTAATTAATTTTTGGAAATAAAAATGAGGTATTTACATTATATAGGTATATATACAATATGGAGGTTTTTGATTTTTGATTTTTAATTATTATTTTTTGTACAATTTTATTCTTATTTTATATTTTATTTATTTATAGTATGAAATTAGGAATAAAAGGGTATTTTTATTTATTTTTATTGTTTATATACAAGGGTGAAATAAATACATATGTACACTTATATACATGGCATATGTACAATATATTTTTGTATTTTTAATTTTTGTTATTTTTATTTGATTTTTGTTTTAATTCTTTTTATTTATTTTATTTACAATATATACCATAGAATATTCACAAAAAGTTTTGAAAATAAATACATTTATTTATAGGGTTAAATAAATAAATAAAGAATGATGGTCTATTCACATGGTGGAGGGGTATTTTCGCATTTTAGATTTTTTTAGATTTTTATTTTGTTTCTAAATATATACAAATATTTACAAGAATATTTTTGGTTGAGGAAAATATGATTTTATTTATTTACATAGATATCTACACATGAGCTCCTATCTCCCTCTATTGTGGCTTTTATGCGGTCAGGCCCATGCTGAGCCCTCCCTTGGGTTAGGTTGCTCAATATTTATTCTAAATATTTCCCTCTTTTTCTTTTTGCTCTTTGTTCTTTTATTTTTGCACAAAAACATGCTAATTATAGGTTTTTACACAATGCATGCTTTTGGTAATTATTTGTATTTACACATATCTACATGTATTTGCAAAGGTTTTTGTAGCTAAAATAGAAGAATAAAGAGTGATGAATGGGTATTCATCACCCCCCTATGCTTAACTTTGCTAGTCCCTTAGCAAACACTTATTTGAAAAAGAAGTGAAAAAGAAAGAAAAAGAAAAAGAAAAAGAGGATGTACATGGATCAAAGTTGAATTATTAAACTTTCCTTCATTAAATTGAAATATGGAGCTCGATCAGATCTTTGGATTATTAATGTGTCGGAACCTTATTTGGACTTACGCTTAAAACTCAACAGTTTATAAGTTTCACCAATCTATGGACAAGACTCCTCAATAAACCAGATCAGAACAAGTCTACATACACAAACTCTAATGACCATGAATCTTTCCATGCGGTGTAAGTGATATGTGGCTCCCCACCTCAGATGTGACAAAGAAACAACCTCCCTCAACCTGGTAACTCTAATGCCTCGGTCTAGCAACTCTTTCCTCGAGAAGCGGGGTATTCCCTTCTAAGTTCAAGTACAACCGGCTCAAGAAGAGGGGGTAGAAGTATAGAGTTTTGGAAGCTCGGCCAGTGTAGCCAAGTCTCCCGCTGCAAGCTTCATGAGATGTGACATGATACCATAAGCTTTTGCTTTATACTCCGGTGGGGTTATTAAATTTTCAATCCGACCCACCACTTTTTTGGAGTTCTTTTTGCATTTTTGCATTTTTTTTTCAAAGACTTCTGTACAGCATATCTACATGGTGCAGCATATATAAGAAATTTTCCTCTTGAGCCAGTAGACTATCCCTCTTTTGAAGCTTTATTGCAACCCACGGCTTCTGTCTTTAGCCTTCATCACCACTAGACCAAGTTGAGACGCACTTCCTTCACTAGAAGAAGAAGAGAGGTTCCGCCTAGAAGTACTACCCTCATATGCTACCCCAAGCCAAAGGAAACTGCCTCCTCACCACCTCATCCGTGGAGAGCCATGTGTAAAGTGCAGGTGCAAGTCAAGCCATTGTCTCTAAGAGTCATGCGTGTGTTGTTAAGTGCTCTACTTAGGCTCATCAAGATGACATATGCTCATAGCCTAGTGGACTCAAAGAATTAAGTCCTTTTGGACCTGAAAAGTCTTAACCCTAAGTCCTATAAGGTTCCTCTTAAAGTTAAGTGGATTAAGATCTTATTCAAGCTCCATTTCTCAATTTAATTCCAGGCTTAGTTTAAATGTCAACTCTCATCCAGGAAAAACTATATACATATATGTACACAAGATGCTATTTACAAATATTTACAATCATGCAAAATTTTTGAAAAATGTTTTGAAATCATGAATGAATGATGCATGAAGTGCGAGTTTTGCAAAAAGGTATTTACAAACATTTACACAAGATTTTTGCAAACTTTTGATTTTTCAAAACATTTTGAAAAAAATTTTGTACTATATACATAATTTTGATACACAAATATTTACACAAGCTTTACACAAAAGATTTTTGAAATCATTTTTACAAAAATACTTTGTACACTAGCTATGTATGTGCAAGGATAAAAGAGGTTTATGTACATGAAAAATTTTTAAATTTTTGTGATTTTTAGCCATTTTATTTATTAACACACTCACACAAAGTACGAGTTATGGCTAAAGTATATATGAAATATATACACACCCCCCCTATACTTAGCTCGAGCGATGTCCTCAGAGTGATCAAGAGCGATGAAGAAGACATAACTCGTGCTTAGTAAAAGGAGGTGAAAAGGAATGGATAAGTACAGAAATGAATAAATGAATAGAATGAGAGGGACTCGGTGGTTTCCCCCTATACTTAGGATTAACTAATCCTAAGTATAGCAAGCTGTACATGAAGGGAAATCCAAGTGAAGAAGATACAGAATCTGCCCCCCTATACTTAGGGTAAAATATCCCTAAGTATAGGCAGCGAAAACAGGAGAAAAAAGAATGAAAAGAATACTCGCAGGTCCGACAATCCCCCCTATACTTAGGGTAAAGTACACCCTAAGTATAGCATAATCACAGGATGAGAAAAGGGATGTGGGACTAAAGAATAGAATGATATGGACAACTGGATCTATACAGGCGGAGGAATAGTGAAAATCAGGCGTGAGATGCAAAAGATGTGAGTCAAGAGACTACATCTCACGCAAAATGAATCGGGGAAACAATAACGTCCCGCGGCTCATGATCTAGAAATGGCTTGAGCCGCTGGCCGTTCACTCGAAAGGTACTCTCAGAAGATAACTCAGATATATCAATGCTACCGTTATCGTGTACCTTTCTGACCAAGTAAGGTCCCTTCCATTTGCTCTGTAGCTTCCCTGGGAATAATCGTAGCCTTGCATCAAACAGCCATACTTTCTGTCCAATCTCAAAATGCTTGTGGCTGATGTGAGAATCATGCCACTCCTTCACTTTTTCCTTATAATGTAGGCTGCTTGAGAAAGCTGCATCTCTCAGCTCCTCCAGGGCAGCTAGCTCTGCCCTCCTTTGGTCTCCTATACCATCGGGATCCATAAGAATATCTGTGACTGCCCAAAGTGACTTGTGCCTCAGCTCAACAGGTAAATGGCACGGCTTGCCATAAACGAGGCGAAAGGGAGAGGTGCCCAATGGAGTCTTGAAAGACGTCCGATATGCCCACAAGACCGAGTCCAAAAGCTGTGACCAATTCTTTCGGTCAGGGCGGACGACTTTCTGCAAAATATTCTTGATCTCCCTATTCGACACCTCAGCTAGACCATTCGTCTGTGGATGGTAAGGTGTGGCAACACGATGGTCTATACTGAACTCGCTAGCAAGGGCCTTTACCTGGTCGTTGATGAAATGAGACCCCCCATCAGAAATCAGAACTCGTGGAACCCCGAACCGCATGATGATGTGCTTCCTCAAAAATCTGCAAACTGTCTTCGCATCAGCGGCTCGGGCGGGGATAGCCTCAACCCAACGACTAACATAATCTACGGCCAACAGAATGTACTCAAATCCCTGACTCTTAGGGAATGGACCCATGAAATCGATGCCCCATGCGTCAAAAACCTCACAGAAGTGAATGGGCTGCATCGGCATCATATCACGCTGTCCACAAGTGCCCATCCTCTGACAGTCAGTACACCTCTTCACGAACTCATCAGAGTCCTTGAAGAGGGTAGGCCACCACAAGCCGGATTGGAGCACCTTCTGTGCCGTTCTCCTCCCAGAATGATGTCCTCCTGCCTCAAGCTTGTGGCAGTAAGTGAGGACGCTATGGTGTTCCTCCTGAGGAATACACCGACGCCAGATGCTATCCCCTCCTTCGTGGTAAAGGATGGGATCCTCCCAGTGGTAGGACTTGGTCTTCCCAAGGAAGGTCTCAAGCCTCTGCTTGGGCCAATCTTGTGGGACTTTCCCAGCAACGAGAAAGTTCACAATATCGGCATACCACGGGAGCGAGGCGATAGCAAGGATCGCCTCATCTGGGAAGGTATCTCGAATAGGATCAATCTGCTCAGAATCCTCAGGCTGCTCTAGTCGCGAAAGATGATCCGCCACCACATTCTTGACTCCAGGCTTATCCTTAATCTCAATGTCGAATTCCTGGAGTAGAAGGATCCATCTCGTCAGTCTGGCCTTGGCATCCTTCTTTTCCATGAGGTACCTGATGGCGGTATGATCTGTAAACAAAGTCACTCTAGATCCAATGATATATGATCTGAACTTATCTAGGGCAAACACTACTGCTAGCATCTCTTTCTCTGTGACCGTATAATTCCGCTGGGCGGAATCCAATGTGCGGCTAGCATAGTGTATGGTAAATGGCACTCCATCCCTCCTCTGTCCCAGCACTGCCCCTACGGCAAAATCAGAGGCGTCCGTCATGATCTCGAATGGGAGAGACCAATCGGGTGGCTGAAGGACAGGAGCCTCAATAACACACTGCTGGAGAGTCTCAAAGGACGAAAGACACTTGTCGTCGACAAGGAACTCGGTGTCTTTCGTCAAGAGGTCAGTCAACGGTCGGGCAATCTTGCTGAAATCATGAATGAATCTCCTATAAAAACCAACGTGCCCCAGAAATGACCGTAGCTGCTTCAAATTGGACGGCGGTGCGAGTTTTCTAATGACATCAACCTTGGCCGGATCAACCTCCATGCCCCTGTTGGAGATGATGTGGCCAAGCACCGTCCCTTGAGTCACCATGAAGTGACTCTTCTCCCAAGACAGAACCAAGCTGGTATCAATACATCGCTGGAGCACTCGGTCTAGGTAATCAAGACAGGAATCGAATCCGTCGTCGTAAACCGAGAAGTCGTCCATGAAGACCTCCAAACACTCCCCTACCATGTCCGAAAAGATCGACAGCATGCATCTCTGAAAAGTCGCAGGGGCGTTGCATAGCCCAAATGGCATGCGTCGAAAGGCGTATGTACCGAAGGGACAGGTAAAGGTGGTCTTCTCCTGATCCTCAGGAGCGATAGCCACCTGATTGTAGCCCGAGTACCCATCCAGGAAGCAATAGTGGCTCTTCCCTGCCAGTCTCTCTATGATCTGATCAATAAAAGGCAGGGGGAAATGGTCCTTCTTGGTGGCCTGGTTGAGTCTCCTGTAATCAACGCAGACCCGCCAAGAGGTGGGTACTCGTGTAGCAATCTCCTCTCCCGACTCACTGATCACAGTCGTGATGCCCGTCTTCTTGGGCACCACATGCAAGGGGCTAACCCACTTGGAGTCAGAAATGGGATAAATAACAATGTCGTTGTCAGTGAAGATCGGAGAAGCTCCGGCTTGAAGATGCGCAGCTGCTGTGGGTCTCCGATGGTCCAACCGAGCCCTGGAAGGGCTCCGGCGAGGTCGGCGGAGACAAGCTCCTGGCCTGGATGTGAGGGGGCCTCAGATGGCCTTCTTTTGACCTGCAAAACGCACCAGAAGCTTCGCGGGTCGAGGGAAAAGTACCTCGACCCTGTTAGGCGTGGTGAAGGTGATCGGGGAGACGAGATGGGCGAGCTCCGGCGAGGCGATGGACGGAGGAGCTCGATTCCCAGATCCTGTGCGATCTGGGTTGGGCGAAGGGGTGAAGAAGGTGCGGAGAGGTCTGGCGAAGATGATGGTCGGGTCGGAATGGCAGATGGGGTATCGGAGGTGGCTGGCGACGGCGGCGGAGCTACACTAACAGTGAACTAAAAATCGAATTCTACGCTATTTTACGGCCTAAAAGATCTACCTGGGTGGTCGGAGAGACTGGGGAAGAGCAGGTGATGCTCCTGGTCGTAGCCTCAAGGGTTGTCTCGGCCCGAGGCTCGGTGCTCACGCTGGTGGCGGAGCAACGGCGGCGAAGAACACCGGATCAGTGGATTCGCCTCCTCGCCTCGCTGCAACAGTGGCGGTCGCTTGCTGTCACTCTCGCGATGCCACTGGAGTTCACTGGGAAGAAGGAAAAGGTCCAAAGATGAGGCGCGGAGGCGGCGGAGGTGAGAATATATAAAGCGGCAGGCCCGATTAGGGTTGGGAGGCGACGGCTATGGAAGGCGTGATTCGCACGGCGAAGGATCTGGCGAGGATGTCGGATGATTGGCGAAGGATCCGGGCACGGGGTTTGCGTGGACGACAGGCTGGAGGCGCGTGGAAAAATCGGCGAAGGCGGGACGGCGCGCGTCGTCTCGAAAAGGAAAGAGTCCGCGGGGGAGTTGACCGGGGTCAACAATCCCCCGTGGACCAATCAGGAGCCGCCATTTGTTGAATTTTTTGTTTATTTATTTTAAGGTAGAAAATGGCCGAATTAAGGAAAACTTAAAACATGAAATATTTTTCTTTTATTTTTTTCTATTTTTTGGTGATTTTTAATTAATTTTTGGAAATAAAAATGAGGTATTTACATTATATAGGTATATATACAATATGGAGGTTTTTGATTTTTGATTTTTAATTATTATTTTTTGTACAATTTTATTCCTATTTTATATTTTATTTATTTATAGTATGAAATTAGGAATAAAAGGGTATTTTTATTTATTTTTATTGTTTATATACAAGGGTGAAATAAATATATATGTACACTTATATATATGGCATATGTACAATATATTTTTGTATTTTTAATTTTTGTTATTTTTATTTGATTTTTGTTTTAATTCTTTTTATTTATTTTATTTACAATATATACCATAGAATATTCACAAAAAGTTTTGAAAATAAATACATTTATTTATAGGGTTAAATAAATAAATAAAGAATGATGGTCTATTCACATGGTGGAGGGGTATTTTCGCATTTTAGATTTTTTTAGATTTTTATTTTGTTTCTAAATATATACAAATATTTACAAGAATATTTTTGGTTGAGGAAAATATGATTTTATTTATTTACATAGATATCTACACATGAGCTCCTATCTCCCTCTACTGTGGCTTTTATGCGGTCAGGCCCATGCTGAGCCCTCCCTTGGGTTAGGTTGCTCAATATTTATTCTAAATATTTCCCTCTTTTTCTTTTTGCTCTTTGTTCTTTTATTTTTGCACAAAAACATGCTAATTATAGGTTTTTACACAATGCATGCTTTTGGTAATTATTTGTATTTACACATATCTACATGTATTTGCAAAGGTTTTTGTAGCTAAAATAGAAGAATAAAGAGTGATGAATGGGTATTCATCAGGGGGTCACCGGAGGAGGGTGCTAAAAATGGAAGGCTGAGGTGTAGTTGTAAGGTGGAACGTCTGGGGGAAAGGCATCAGAGGTAGACAATGATGCCCTAGCCGTTGGATCTGGAGATCCAGCGGTTGAGGGCTAGGTGTGGTCGAGGGGGTTGGATCAAACCGGGGATCTGATCCTACGGATGGGGGATAAGCAGAGATGAGTGGATCGGATAGAGTTTAGGATGTAATATGAAAATCGGGAGTGAGTGGATGACGTGGAGCGATGCTAGTAGTAGGATGAAAGTGGATCAGGTGGCTGTGGGTGGGGCACGATGGAGTGGTTGTGATCACGTCTAGAGGGTGATCGGGCGGTTATGGGTGCCACGGGGCTCAACGGCGGAGATGGAGTTGATCTAAGGGTGAGAGTGGGTGGCGAGTGGCGAAAAATGGTGCGACCACGTGGCTACACCAGAAAATTTGAAAAAAAAACAAAAAAAAGAAAAATATAAAGAATTAGTTAGAGGTAAAATTAGAAAAAAAGTCAAAACATGAAAGTTGTAGATCTTGATGAGATCGAGAAGTTTCATGTTGGATAAAAAGCCAAGAGAGGTCATTTGTACAAAATGTATTTTTGGGGGTATTTTTAATGGTTTAAAAACACTGATTTTTGGTTTTGACAATTTTTTGTAGTTTTTAGTGTTTTCAAGGATTAGAAACTTATAGACAATTAATCAACCTAATTTTTATGGGTTTTTAATAATAAAATAATTACAAATTTAATAATAGTAATTATATACACTCATTATAGGTTAATTAAATATAGATTATATACAATATAGTATAAGATAAAATGAATGAATTATATGTGATTTTTACTGGATTATTTAAGAAAGGAGTTTAATAATTGACTTTTAACATGATGAATATGAGATTCATCATACCCCTATACTTAAACTATGCTCATTCGCGAGCATCTAAAGAATGAAGGAGTCGGATTGATTCCTGACAGTGCATGCGAAGATTTCAAGGCTCAATTTTTTCGAAGACCCTCAATTTAAGTAATCCTAAAATTCTGAGTTCAACCATGCTCTAGTCAGAAGGAATCCAACTTCTCTAATCATCAGGCTCTCTTTTTCTACATATAATATAAGGATATGAAATTTAGTGTACTTCATTTCATGAAAGCCGAGTCGAGGCATCATTCGAAGTTCCATTCCGGGAGACTCTCCTCTAGACCTCGTCCTCAACACTAGGGAATAATTCTATTCCTACTTCAGTCAGCCGTCTCATTAGTTTGTTAGACTTGAAATGTAGATGGACGACCAGATGATGGAGGGCATATGATTGTGTCTATTTTTATCTCCCTCACATTGGAAAAAGGGGCCTCTCGAGTGCCTTTTTACTCAACACATGTAGATTTTCAGCTTGTTGATCAGTGTGTCCATCAAGAGAGTTGGAGTCATATGCACTTGTTTTTCTGGGAGTACACCGGGGTGTGTCTTTTTGAGTATCTAAGATACCTTCAACACCCAGACTTGTATCGTTTACGATGTAGAGCCCTTTTTTGGTGTCAGCCCTACTCCTTGGTCCTAATTAGCGCTTGGTCCAAGTGGACACTTTGAAAATGTTTGGGAGAGCTCACTATTTGTGGAAGCTCATTTATAATTTGACTTTGGAGGATAGAGATTTTCTTTAGACATTTCTTTCTTTTCTTTTCATTTGTTGGCTAACTCCACTGCTTTTACCAGAAGTTGGTGCACATTTTCATCACACCCTGACACATAGGTAAATATAAAAAGATAGCATGTGAACTTGTTCACATATTGGCTATAGTTTTGCTGACACCCAGTTTTCTTGAAGACTTCATTAATTTTATCCCATCATTGAGCATCATTAGATCTGGTCTAAACTCAAATCTCTACTCCTAGTTCCTCTAGTGCTAACTCAACTCTTCTCATCAATCACACAGTTGTGAAAGAGAAGTGCTTATCATATTCTTTTAGAGTTAGAGATGAAGAGTGAAATATGGCACTCAAATCTTTCAAACTAGGGAAGTGTGGATTATTAAGTTCAAACCTTAATGATTAAGGCATGCTAACTCATACTCTCAAGATCACAGAAATCAAGTGACCTAAAAAATCCGCATGCCTTGAGTGATTGTGAATGTGTCAGGAACACATCAACTCCTTAGTTAGTGAATTTTTTGTGATTTTTGTTTTTACATGTTTTTATGGATTTTAATTTTAAAATTTTTTTCTTTCTCTTGAGAGACTACGAGTTGCCCAGACTCAATTGAATAATTGCATCTACTCTCAGCCAGCATGGGTGTAAGTACAGACCGTTAGATAGACATGTGTTCCTTAAGGATGAAACCATATACAATGTCCTCTAAACCACCCACTCTGCTAAGGGAGACCGAAGTTCCCTCATTGAAAATAGCTATTCAACCTAGTAGTCAAAGTCTTTATCAAAGAAAGATTTTAAATTTTTTAAATTTTATGGAGTTTTTTTAAAAAGGGTTATTTACAATAAATTAATCCCTTAATTTTAAGAAAACATTTTTATAAGATTTTTACAAAACTCAGTTCACAGGTTTACTTAAACCAAGCCGAAAAAGATTTTTCAAAAAGTTTAAAAATATACAAGGTATGGGTACAATAAATATATAGTAATATACAGTTTACCCCCATATACTTAACATTTGTTATGCCCTCATAACACAAGTGATATGAAGCCATGGCTCGGTTAAATATAGGGTGATATAGCAGAACTGAGAAGGAGGGTCCCCCTATACTTAGGACAAAAATTATCCTAAGTATAAGAAGATGCAGAACGAGGGATCGACGAATAGTTAGATCCCCCCTATACTTAGGATAAAAATAGTCTAAGTAAAGGATATGAATTAGGGGGAGGGGTCTGTGTTGGGAGGAGTAATTACACTAAGATACAAGGGGGTGAGGAGGAGGAGCGTATTTTCACAGATGGGGGGTTGAGGTTTTTTACAGATGATTAGGAGGAAGATGAGGACGGGTGTGTGTGAAATATATAGAGAGAGGGGGGAGGGGAGTGGAGAGTGTATATGTGCAAGTGTGTGTGTGGGGGGGAGGTAGATTATCTAGTGATCTTTTTTTTCTTTCCCTCCCTCTCTCTCTATTTACAACACGCGAGCCCTCTAATGAGGACTATTAAAAATGCACATGCAACCGTTTTTTACAATATGCAAATACAAGCAGAGATGATAAAAGTTCCTTTGATTCTCCGTCAAATAATTTGTGGCCTCTTCAGTGCGAGCTCCCAACTCCACGCCTCCATGGAGATCAAGCATCCTCGATCTTCATGGGCCATACCATAAAAGAAAAATGTTAGAAAATAAGCAGGGAAATTAAACAACACAAATGAGGAAAAAATAATGCATGAAAAGAAGACTTGTGAATTTTGAAAATTATTCAACTCAATAATATATCAAAATCCAATAAATAATAAACGTGAGCCGTGTCCCCGGTAACGATGCCATTTGATGAACACGAAAATGTGCCTCTTTAATAGTCGTAAATTGCAGTAGTATAGGAGATGAATTTCTGTCAACAAAAACCACAATCTTTGAAGGTTGTGGAGTATTTTTATACTTGGCAAGTCTACCAAGGTTGAACATAGGGGCTTAATCTACTCTATCTATTTATCAAATTTTGGTCAATTAAGATCATGTGTGAATAATTTCTCAATTCTAAGGTCTTCGTGCATATTCGGAATACAATGCAATTAGATAATGCATTTATTTTTAGTTGCTTTTTCGATGTAATTGAATGATATGAAGTGTATAATATATGAATAAAGTCAAATAATATGCATGCTCAGTATTAATTACAAAAATACCCTACAAGTCATGAGCACAGATGAAGATTGAAATCAGAGTCATTTTGAGCATAAAAATATGGGTAGCCATCCATTTAATGGCAGAGACAAGTAAAGCAAAGAACCTCATCTAACATAAAAAAATAATTTCATTTAAAATGGTGTCAAATGAGATATTTAAATATACCATGACGTAGATGATGAAACAAGGAATAAAACGACACTAAAATCATGCAATTTGGACTTACGATGCTCAAGTTATGAATAAAATAGTATGAGGTCATAAATGTAATAAAATGAAAGAAATAAAAGGATAAATAATCACAAATAGGTCTCTGGAGGGACCTATTTGCAATTTGCAAAAACTGACGGGGTCCTACTGTAATTTCTCCAATGCACGTAAGGGCATATCTGCAAATCTTGAAATCTATGAGGGCCACCATATAAAATACCCAGGAGTGCACATGAGGCACGTGCCTGACGACCATAGTAAAAATACCAAAATGTCTAGGGTCGACACTATAATTTTCCCAAGCCCTCACGTGCGGGGCACGTGAGGGAACCAGGCTCAAGGTGCGTCGTAGTTTCAGGCCACGTGGCAACGAATGGTGGCTCGAAGGTTGGGTCGGGTAGACCGAGCCTAGAGGTTCAGTGCTAGGCTCGAGTGATCGATGTGGCATCATCATGACCTTCCGATCCGGATGATCTGACAACGAATGCTTTTTGTGCTCCGTCGCAGGTTGGCGGAGGATGTTGCGCTCCAGCGACCTCTATGGAGCTCCATCGTTCTCCAGATGGTCATATGAGGATCGGAGAGGATGAAGGAAGCTCCCACGAGGGAGCCCAAGATACGACTTAGATCTTGGGATGATCAGATCGACAGATCGATGAAGTCTCATTGGTGGCGGAGCGGCTGATCGGAGCATGCGTGGGAATTCCGGCCATTGACGAGACTAGCACCTACAGACGTTGAGCATAGCCAAAGCGTGTATATAGTATGTGTGAGTGCTATGGAGGTGAGGCACGAGCCAGATCAGGATGAGAAGGCGGAGGCTCTGGTAAATTTCGCCACCGTGAGGGCAGAGAAAATGGGTGAAGTGATGGGAGGTTATGATGAGAGGAGAAGATGGTGCAAAGGTCGTCGTTGGTTGGTAGCACGTAAGATGGTCAGGTGGTGTTCGAATGCAGTGTGGACGATGGAGAAATTGGTAGAAAAAGTAAACAAAACAGGTAGTTGAGTATCTCATCGGAGTGAGGCTATGGTGGAGGAGGCGGCTTGTGCTGGGCTTTGAAGAAGCCCTGAGTCATAGCCCAGTCTGGCCAGCCACACAAGAGAGCTCGAGCTACCGTCGGTGGTGGCAGAGCTAACATGGCGGAGGTTAAGGATCACACCTGAGGCTTGCAACCATCGTCGTCTCAACAAGATCTCCCTTCGTTGTCACCGAATGGCGGAGGAGGCTAGGGCAGAGCCTCGTGGAGTGGTGGATGATCGTAGATGGGGGTGGAGGGGGCATTTAAATAAGAGGTTATGGTGTGTTTCCGGCGGAGATGTAACAGATGGACTGATGGCGAGAGTGAAGAAGGCGTAGTAAAGATGGCCACACGAGGAAGGCAGAGGATTGGGCTGCGTGCGTGAGCGTTATGGAGCGAGGAGGTCATCGGAGGAGGGCACTAAAAATGGAAGGGGGAGACATAGTTACGAGGCGTAACGTCTGGGCAGAAGGCATTTGAGATAGATGATGATGCCCTGGTTGTTAGATCTGGAGATCTAGCGGCTGAGGGCTAGGCGTGGTCAAAGGGGTTGAATCAGATCAGGGATCTGATCGTACGGATGGGGGATAGGCGGAGAGGAGTGGATCAGATGGAGTTTACAATGTAATCCGACGGTGGGGAGTGAGTGGATGACGTGGAGCGATACTAGTTCTAGGATGAAAGGGGATCAGGTGGTTGTGGATGGGGTGCGATGGAGCGCCTGTGATCACGTCTAGAGGGTGATCGTGCGGCTGTAGGTGTAGTGGGGCTCAACGGCGAAGATGGAGTTGATCTAAGGGTGAGAGTGGGTGGAGGATGGTGCAAAAGGATGCGGCCGTGTGGCAGCTCCGAAGAGCGCCACGTTGCTGCACCAGAAAATTTGAAAAAAGAAAACATCAAGAAAGATATAAAAGAATTAGTTAGAGACAAAATTAGAAAAAAAAGTCAAAACATGAAAGTTGTAGATCTTGATGATATCTACAAGTTTCATGTTTGGAAAAAAAATCCAAAAGGTTATTTGCACAAAAAAGTATTTTTGGAGTATTTTTAAAGGGTTTAAAAATACTGATTTTTGGTTTTGACCATTTTTTTAATCTTTTTAAGGGTTAGGATCTTATAGATACTTAATCAACCCAATTTTTATGTGGTTTTAATAATAAAATAATTACAAATTAAATAATAGTAATTATATACACCCATTATAGGTTAATTATATACATATTATATACAATATAGTACAAGATAAAATGAATGAATTATAGGTGATTTTTATTTGATTGTTTAAGAAAGGAGTTTAATAATTGACTTTTAGCATGATGAATACGAGATTCATCATATATATATTGTATATTGTATATAAAAAATAAAAGAAATATAAAATTAGAAATCCACACAAAATAATTTATATACATATGATGAAGGACATGTTTGTACATTATATGCATTGATTAGAAATAATTATAGGCTACCAGTTTTTGTCTCTGTAGTTCGACCTCTACATGCTTTCTTGCTATACACTTAGTTTTGTAGATAATAATAAATTTTAACTCCATATTTTTCTATTTATTGCTTGATTCATAATGTGGGTTAATTGTGTATTGATCATGGGTTTCTTGAGCGGTCAATGCATCGACTTGATTTCTTACCTTGTGAGATTTCTAGACCCTCGCTAAACTCGTGCTCATCAAATGGCGCCATTGCCGGGAAGCAACGTGTGTATCATTTTTTGTGTACATTTACTTATTCTGCTATTGATTTATCGATTTAATTTGTTATTCATTATTGTGCATATTCATTCATTTATTATTTATGCATAAATATTTTGATAGCTTTATTTGATTATCTATGATAATATTTATATCTTTGTGAATTTGTTGCGAGGGCCCGCTACGTAAAGACAACTTCTTAGGAGGTCGATGCAACCAAGCTTGGAGGAGACTGGTTTTCACTCTTTGACCAGTTGGAGAGGCAGTAAGTGAAGCAATAAGGAAATATCTATGATAGAAATTAATTAGATTTATTTATTTATTAGTGAGAGAGAGAGAGAGACATTCATAATTTTGTAATAATTTAGATGCTACTCTCCCCAACGAAGTCCAGTGCCCCAGGTGTCTATTCACCTAGAGGCCTCGTCACAGTTTTACGCGTTCTACCATCTTCTTTTATTTTATTTCCCGTTGTTTTGAGTTTTCCTCCTTATTTGTATTTGTTTTGTGTGCATAGAGCTCCTAGACTTAGGTTGCTTGTATCAGTAATTAGGTCCAAACACTATCAAGAAGCATGTATCTATAGTCTCTTACATTTGGATCTAGTCAAATTAATATATGTTAGTTATTTAGATTTAAACCCGCATGCCGCAAGAGACATCGTACAATACTTTCTGGACCCCTTGTGGCGGGCACAGAATTGTCTCCAAGACTGGACTCTAGGGTTTATCTCTGAATAGTTAATATATGGTTCTTCACAAGTAATAGCAGGTACTATTTAGGGCAATTTTATCGATTGCACACCGTCATGTAGATAGATTTAAAAATTATATTTTGCATACCACATGGAGAGAGATGGGAAGCACTGTAAGTCCTCTAACTCAACATGCGTCATTGGATTCAATGATGAGATCTTCATCATAGAATCAACTTGCATGATTTTTTTGCTATCTCCCTCTGATTTTGAGCACATAGGACTTAGATAAAAATATACCAAATCATTAGGCGCTTGTATGTAAAATAACTCAAAAAAGTGAAAGCCCACACATTTAAAACAAGGAGACTGCTAAATAAACTTTGACCTTGATTAAAACCTGTAATTGACTTTCATTGTCTTGGGTTCATAAAGCCCTCATTATTTTCAGGTAATTAGGAGGGGACCAAAACCCCTTCCATGAGCGAGGCACGACCCGCTAAGGATTAGAGACAAAAACTCAGTATGTAACTGCCTTGTGTATCGCCTAGATTTCCAAAGTAGTGGCACTTCCATCGTACATGATTGAATAGAGCCTCGTCAGCGATGGTTTTCCTGCCTTGTATGGAACATCGACATGGTATGAAGTACTGAGCTTAGGCCAAACCCTCACGGGTGCGTTTGTCTCATCACTTTGTGTCCGAGTAAGTCCCTACATGCTCACGAGTATTCCATTGTGAGCAAAGACTGAAGTAGTGGTTTCATCTGTCGGCTTCCTCTGTATTTCTTTGGCTAGGTAGTGATCCAGGAAGGGTTACAAGGACCTCAAAAAAGTGTAGACTACAAGTTACAAAGGAGGAGAACAAGAACAAGATACTTTTTTGATAGTGCTCTCTCCCCTATAGGGTTAGCGTGTTAAGGACTTATTAAAAGATATGCTTGAAATAATAACTCCAAAAATAAAAAGATAATAAATAGCTAATCCTACATGGATTCACGTGGCGTGAGTTGGTGAACCCAATTCTGTATTGTTTTTGTATGGATCTAGATTAAGTTCAAAGATCAAGTCCTGCGCATTTACACAAATTTTGTCATATGTGTCTTCCTTTTACCCCATGCCCAGTTCGAGCCTTTCTACTATTTTATACTCCTTTTTATTAGTTGACCACCGTATCTTTCCTCATGTATCGGTCTCCTTTTTACTCTATGATGTCGATCCATGGATGATTTACTTGGGATCCAGTCGACGCCCACATTGATTCCATAGACTCGACATCGTCAATAATTTGAGGGGATTCCTGAGAACTCTGTCCAGACCTTTGGGACGATCTCTAGACTCCTCGTCTTGTTTCCATATCCTTTGACCACCCAATAAACGGGGACCACTCTTGTCCTACATCCATCATTGTGAATGGGAGCCAATTTCAGTCTACATCTTTTCTCCATTCAAAACATTCTAAGATTGACCCTAATCTCATATTCATCTTGAAAGATGGGATTCAATTTCAAGTGGTCTCATTGGGATTCTTTCACCTAGCCCTAGTCATGGATCCCAATATAGAATTCATCTACTCTGACTCAGACCCAGAGATGACACCTTAGGGAAAAGGGAAAGGACAACAACCTCCACAGATGGAGTCAGATCAGGGACCCAGCCAAAATCAAGTCAACGCTCAGTTGCTGGCTTCCATCCAGGCCATACATAAGCAACTTACAGAGCAAGCTCTTGTTAAAACTGCATTTCAGGACATGCTGAATGACTTACGGAAGAGACCAGTAGGAGGAGGTTGAGACAGACCACATGATGACCCGGCTAAGAAGAACCAGAACGTGAAAGGAAAAAACCCACACTGAAAGAGACATATAACCTTGGAGACAGCCAGATGATCGAGTGAATCCTCATCCCACCAGTACACACTCACTTTGATCTCTCAAGTCGTGGTTCCTTTCTCTTTTTCCATCATTCCACAGGAATTCCAACGAGGAGTTGTACATTCACTTACAGTAGTTCTCATGCATCTGCCGAACTACTAACTACCCTAACATTCCATTGTATGTAGTGAAGATGATGGCGTTTCCCTTTAGCCTACAAGACAAGGACCTATACTAGGTCAATCATTTGGGAAAGGTTGTGATGGCATGGGAAGAACTTAAATATGCATTCCTTCACAAGTTCTACCCTCTCATTCAGTTTAACCAGATGCAAGTCAGGATTAACAACTTCTCCCAAGCCTCCTACGAAACTATCCATGAGGCTTGGGAGCGATTTACGAATCTGTAGGAAAAGTGTCCCCATCATGACATACTGAATACCGGCCTGGTCCAGCACTTTTTTTGGGACCTGAATGTAGAAAGCCAAAGGTTAGTAGATGTTGCAGGCAGAGGATCTCATTTCAGCAAGGATGAAGATGTGGTATGGTAAATTTTCAAAGAAATGGCCGAAGGAGAGGCCACCCTTTCTTCATCACATGCATATTAGAGACAACCACAAGTCCTCCAAAAGCCAGTGCACATGGCAACAACCCAAGGGGCAGAGAAAGATGAGAGCTCCATCCTTAGTATCATCGGTGGCCATCTTTCAAAGGTTTAAATTATTGAGAAGTGGTCACATGATCTTGAGATGCTCACTACGATCGAATAAAGGACTCAAAACCTTGATAAGATGGACCATATCACCAAGCAGTTGGAGCTGTTGGTGAGCACCATCAGCATTGTTCAGTCGGCGACACCATCTTCAAAGACTCCTATTGAGAAGAAAGACTAGCCAGCACCGCCACATCAGCCTCATCCGAGTCAACAGCTACTGGCCATCTAGCACGTATACTATGTGCATGCGCCTGAATAGGGCCTGCCACATCAGCAGATGGTGGTTTAGCAAAGGTTTTTTTCCCCCTTCGGATCCAACATTTCTCCCTCCACCACTGATTTAGGAAGTCAACAATGTATGGAGAAATGATGCGTAGCTAACCCGTCTTTTGGGGAAACACCAAGGTCAACCACCATCCAGTTGTCCTTCCTACCAACCTCAGGGTGGTTGTTATGCACAGTCCTTTCGACCTCAGCCACAGTTCCAGAATCACTAGTCTCCACAATATCAAGGCAACTGGAGACATGCATAACAATATCCCCAACCGCATTACCACCATCAACAGCCGTCTCATCAATACACGGCTGGACAACAACAGTATCCCCTTCCTCCATATCAACAGTACCATCTTCCTCCTCCTACACCACACCATCAGCAGTCTCAGCCTCAACTCCCAATCATTAGCAACAGTGTGGTCTACACGTTGAAACTTTTGAGGCGACTCCAATGAACTCGACCATGGACTGCTTGGCCCAACTCAAGGTCTAGCAGAAATGACAAAGAAGCTTGACGACCTGACCACCACCAAAACTCCTATTTCGGCACAGGTCGAAGCAAATCCCAACAATTTTAAAAGAAAAGATCAGGTACAATGTGATGTCTTGTCTGTGCCTGTCGAGTCATATAATCATGATTTTGTTTTATCTAATGTTGTCACTCTCAGGAGCGGTAGGACTTTGCCTCCATCTAACTACAAATCAAGGGAAGAATAAAGCTTTGATAGGTGAATCATCATCTTCTGCATCAGTCGTGCCAGCTACAGGTCCAAGTGACGAAGAAGAAGGAGGAGGAGCTATGCCAACTACCATCCATCTCCATCTCCACTAACAAAAACAACAAAAAATTCAGAAAATTCAAAAAGACCAAATTTTTGCACTCGATGTGAAGCCGAGCCGATCACGGAGTAGCCAACAGCAACAACCAATCATATGCCAGCCAATAGATTAGAGATAGCAGTTTTTGCTCGTCCACTAGTATCAGAATCTTCACTTCCAGATTGTACACCTTTTTGTGATCCGGATGTACAGAATTTTATGGATAAGAATCTTGTTGTAAATAAGAACATTGTTTTTAACTTTAGTAATGTAAATATTCCTTTTCCAGATGCATTGGAAAAATCCAAAAAAAAACATAAAAATCACCTTATCTGATCCTAGAGTTGTGGATATTCTTAATAATTTAACTGTTGAGATGCCATTGATGAAAGCCATGGAATACATGCCCGCTACGAAGAAAGAATTGAAGGAGGCATGTACAAACAAGCGTCAGTTAACACGTAACAACAAACATCGGTAGGTAGAGAATCATGTCCTCACCATGGCGACGATCGTATCCATAAACAATCTCCCTCAAAATAAGCTAGACAAAGGAGCACCTTTGATCAGATGTGAGATATTTGACCAAGTCTTCGAGCAAACTCTCCTTGATAGTAGTTCTTCTATCAACCTATTGCCCTCTTCATTACTGCAATAACTCGGGTTGGGTCCATTGAAGCAAACATGCACGATACTTTAGTTTGTGGATTGATCCATCAAAAGACCCCGAGGTGTGTTGGAAGATGTTGTGGTAAAAGTGCATGAGATGTAGTTTCCTGTTGATTTTGTGATACATGATATGGACTCCCTTACATCCTTACTCCAGAGCTTCATTATCCTTGGACGGCCATTCATGTGTACTGTAGAGGTTGTAGTTGACTAGGGGTCTAGCAAGATGACGTTCAGCTCGAGAAATCACAGAATTACAATTAACATGGTCTGCGAGCCTAAAGTCGTGTCTGATGAAAGTCATGCAGCACCGCCTGAAGCAGACTATGATTTCATTGCAACGATACGAGATACAAACATCTCTTTGAATGACACTTAGACCCTATAAATCCTCTCCCTTGAGGGTGACTAGGAAAGCACGGTCGACACAAGCTCTGATGGCACATGGGAGACAGAATCAAACTTGCTGATGTATCTATTCGACTCTAATGATTCACTCCATCCTGACACAAAGAATTCATTGTAGATTTGTTCAACATAGTGTCAGTTGAACAACAACTGACTGAGGATCTTAATGCATTTGCAACTTTTTTGACTACCACCATCTTAGTGCACTTCCTTCTAGTATCATATAGATCATCACCTAACGAACACGGTTTTTGAAGTGATCGAGAAGTATGCCAGATCAAAACCTAAATTAAAGCTCTTCCGTGGGCCTTATGTATGCTTTCCTTGCGGGTGTAGAGAACATGTATATGATAATCATCAGCAACAGGCTGACCTCAGATCAAGAATCTCGACTTCGCGAAGTTCTAGATAAAAACACAAGGCACTTGGTTGGCATGTTTCAGACCTCCGCAGGATAAATCATGCACTGTGCTCAAACCACATTTACTTAGAAAAAGATGCCAGGCCGTCCCGAGAATTTCAAAGAAGACCGAACCCAAATCTTCAAGATGTCATCATGAAAGAGATCATGAAATGGAATGATGTAGGCTTCATTTATCTCATCTCAGATTCAAAATGGGTGAGTCCTATACATGTAGTTCTGAAAAAATCGGTGCTTACTGTGGTTACAAATGATAGAGGAGAGGAGATCTCTACTCAGGTAGCAACATCCTGGTGTGTATGTGTTGACTACCACCATCTTAATGTGGCAACCAAGAAGGACCACTTCCCCTTGTCGTTCATTGAGCAAGTACTAGAAAGACTAGCCGACAAGAAGTTCTGCTTTTTGGATGGGTACTCCGATTACAACCAAGTGGAAATCTCCCCTGAGGATCAAGAGAAAACTACCTTCACTTGCTTGTTCGACATCTATGCTTCCAGAAGAATGCCCTTTGACTAGTACATTGTACTTGCTACATTCCAAAGACGCATACTTGTAGTTTTTGCCGAGATCGTAGGTAGTTTTCTTGAGGTGTTTATGGACGACTTCTCCGTCTACGGTGATAGCTTCGATTCTTATCTTAAGCACATGGACAAAGTACTTCAGAAATGTTGTAAAGTCAATCTAGTGTTATCATGGGAAAAGAGCCAATTCATGGTCACATAGGGGATTGTGCTGGGTTATCTCATTTCCGAACGTGGCATGAAAGTCTCATTGTTAGGTCTACGGTGATAGTTGAAGTATTTTGACATGGTCATTGAGGAGACTTAAGCAGATTTTTGGGAGTCTCGAAGGCTGTTGTGTTTCAAATCTGATTCCCAATAAGGTTCCGATCGCACTGAAATTCCAAAGGTCTGACTTAAGATCCAAACTTTTATTTTGTGAAGACAAGTTCGACAATCAAATTTAATCCACGTTCTTTCTTTTTATTTTTTTTATTTTTCTGCACTTATTGCATAAGTGTTTGCTAGGGACTAGCAAAGGCAAGTACAGGGGGGTGATGAATCTCCATTTCATTACCTTTATTCTATCATTTTGGCTTGAAAACTCTAGTTAATGCATGTAAAGTGCATTTTTGAGCATATTAACATTCATTATTTATCAAATTATTGTGTATAAAAAATATTTTTAATGCTAAATTATAGAATAAAGAAAATAAAAGAAAAGGAATAAAAGACTAAAGGTATTTTATGATCCTAAACCCCGAGATCTAAGCATCCTAATGACCGGGTCGACAAGGAATAAAGTAGTGGGAGATAAGGGTCAATAATGCAATAAAATCCCATTTATTCATGAATCATTTATTCATTTTTGGGACCTATTTTATTTTCTACTTTTAATACACTCAAATAACGAAACTTTGTACATGAAAGTTGTACATAATAATAAATAACAAACACAAAATTGATTTCATGTAAAAATAATATATAATGTACAAATTATACTTTGAATAAGATTCCAAAATCCCAACTTTCCAGACCCATATCTCTAAAATAAAAACTCAAAAAGTATCAAAATCACCTTTAGTTATATATAATTTTTAATAAGTTATTTAATGAAGGTTGTTTCATAACTTTTGGAATTGATATGTGAAAGTTAGATTTTAGACCCTTATTGTACTATTTACCTAAATAAAATATTCATTTTATTTATTTCTTATTTTTTAATTCCACATTTTTATAATTTTGTAAATATTATTTTTAATATATGTACATATTAAAATTGGAATAAAACCATAAAGAAAATATATAAATAAAATAATGTACAAAAATATGTAGATAAAATACATGTACTTATACCTATATAATTTATACCTCTATTTATTTAAATAGACAAATAACATAAAAAATATAATAAAAATATATTTATATAACTAAAAATAAGTTATAAATATAGAAACTAAGAGAATAAAATAATAATATACAAAATAAAATAAAAGGTACCAGACATAGATGAATATACCTATAAATACACCCTTAAAAATGAACTTATAATAAATAACACCAAACAAATAAATAAAAATCATATTAAAATACTACATAAAATAATAAATAAATTTTATTTTATAATAAAAGTTGTAAATTTGCTTGCTATTTTTAATTAATTATTTATGAATAAAGGGAGCTCTTTTGTCCTGTAGCAGGCTGACGTGGCCTAATGGCCCTCCAGGGATTATTGACCTCGGTTAGCTCCCCATCTTCCATCTGGCTTATGTCAGAAGTCTAGAGCGACCCGCCTTCTTTGATTTTCCATACCGCCTTGTTGCTTCTTGAACCTTGAGCTCTTCATGTATTCGATTCCCATCATGATCTTTTCTCATGACGAATCTTCAGAATCTTGTGAACTTTCTCGAGCGTGGCTATAATTCACATCAAAGCCTATCAGAACTCCTTGTCTATAAATAAACCGTCAGGTCCTCCTTCCCTTATTGATCCCTCGTAGAGCCCTTATCGAGTCTTAGCATTTGTGTGTGGAGGTCAGATGATATCTACGCCTTCCCGTACTTGGAGTACATCGAAGCAAGGAGAGGAGGTGGTCTACGGTGGCCCTCTGGACACCTCTGCTCCCTGACCAATCCATAGGTATGAGTTGCATCTTGTAGTATCCGTAGTTAGCTGTAGCTTGTAGGCAAAATAGATAAATAAACACAACAAATATTTTTTTGGAAATTTTTAAACTATTTAATATTTTTGGTATTTTATAATTCAAAGAGGAGCTTTTTGTGCTATTTTCGATTTTTGTAAAATAATAAAGTGCCTAAAAATGGAATCCAACAATATAGCGTAAAACTATAATATTTCAGGCACTTAAATCTATTTTTGTGATTTTTTCAAACACAAAATCTAATTTAAATAAATAGAGAAAACAAAAAGAATCTACAATCTAGCATGGGCATAAATGTAATTTAATTAAAAGCCAAGGGCCAAATTGAAATTTTTACAAATGTATATAATGTGCATAAAAATTCTCTATACTAAATTGAAATACATAAAGCCCTATGAGCATGCCTGTAAAATGCCCAACTCACGTGGGAGGCCACGTGAGATGAGCTGTCTCAAACTTAGATGTAAATAAAGAAAGTTTAGGGGCCTAATTGTAAATAATACAAAAGTATTTAAATGATGGAGGAAAGTTTCAGTTTCAAATATCTAAATAAAAAAATTGTTGGGTAGAGACTGCAAAATACCCAATCAAGGCAGAAGTGGATGCCGGATCACTCTTTAATTATGCCACGTCTCGTGCTCCCATGGCACAATGATTGTTCACTTCAGACGGCCAGGATTAGACTTCAGATCACGATCCAATGGCTACTGTGCGGCACATACAACAACTTTGACTTGATCTGGAGGCAAGGATCTATCTGATGGTTGTTGTTCCTCGTGAAGAACAACGCAGAACAACTGCCCTCCTTTTCTTTGATCCGCAAAATCTCACGATCACCAGCTTCTCCTTCGCTGCAGATGGGTTTCCCACGCACCTGACATGATTCCACATTGGGTGGTGGTCTCCGGGTGACGTGAGGAGGGCTGGTGAAGATCAACAGAGCAGCTCTTCTAGGAGGGGGACTTCCTGCCTCGATGATCCTCGATGAGGCTCTTCTTTCCAGTTCCTTCCTGTAGGAGTTGTTTAGGCCAAAAAATGATGCTCGGGGGGGGTGAAGGTGTGCGGTGCTCTCCAGTGGTCGGCGGAGAAGGGAAAACAGATATCCAGATCCGCGAGGGATCTAGGTGAATGGAAGTGGGAGAGGTCATCGGAGAACGGAGAGGAGTGAAGTGGCGGTGGTCGGCGCAGGGGAAAATGGTTAGAAACGAGAGAAGTAGTTCGTCGGAGTTGGGCTCCTGCGAACTTCGAAGGTAGTGTTAACAACCAAATCATAATCTAAAAACCAAAATAAAATAGGAAAGCAAACCTAGGATTAAAATTACACTAACAAAAGAAATACATGATACCTAAAATGATCATAAAGACACGAAACAGGATTTCAAGCCATCGAGGTGACGTAGATGGTGGAGTCATCCCTTGAACACACCCAACCTTCGATCCAGAGCACACGAAAAGGGAGGTCAAGCAGGCCAAAGGAGATTCAAAATGGAGAAGGAAGTCAAGGTCAGGTTTTGTACAGGTGGTGGACAGGGATATCGAGGAGAGATGCTCAACTCAGTGGTCCACAGCTCGAGAAGTCGATCCTGCGTGAATCACCAAGGATCGAGGCCAAAACTGCAGAAGGAATCAAAGAGGATTGGTGAAAGGATCTAGCTCCAAAAGTTCAAGAAGTGGGGCCAGAGGCCAAGTCTAACAAGGGCTAGCCCCTCGATCAGAGAGTTGATCGAGGTCAACTGGCGGGTGAACATGGTTGGTCCACGTGGACCAACTATAAAAAACCATAAAATATTTGTAAATTCTAAAATAAATAATGTACGATTTTATTATTTTAAAGTTATAAAATAAAATATTTTTATTATTTTTATAGTATTTTATTACGATTTTCATTTATTTCTTGAGTTTTTTATTTGCAAGTTACTTTTTAGGGCATTACACATAGGTATATTTATATATAGAGTATTTTTTGGATTTTGTATTTTAATATTTTATTTCTTATTTTATATATGTATAACTTATTTTTATATACTTAAATATATTTTTATTATATTTTTTTGATATAAATATATATACTTAAATAAATAGGTATATTTATTGTATATGTATAATTATATGTATTTCATCTATATATTTTATATACATATTTTATTTTAATGGTTTCTTTATTTTTTTATTCTAGTTTTAATACGTACATATACTATAAGAAATATTTATAAAATTATAAAAGTATACAATTATAAAATTAGAAAAGAATAAATAAAATGAATATTTTAATAAGGAAAATTATACAATAGGGGTCCAAAACCTAACTTTCACAAATTAACTCCAAAAAATATGAAACACCTTCATTAAGTAGTTTATTAAAAGTTATATACAATTAAGGGTGGTTTTGATATATTTTTGAGTTTTTCTTTGAGAGATATGGGTCTTGGAAGTTGGGATTTTGGAATCTTATTCAGAGTGTAAATTTTATTATGTATATTATTTTTGTATGATAAATTTTATATTTTCTACATTTTATTATCTACAACTTTCATGTACAAAGTTTCTTTATTTTAGGTATAAAAAGTAGAAAATAAAATAGGTCCTAAAAATGTAATAATAATGAATGAATAAATGACATTTTTTTGGATTTTGGCCCTTATTTCCCCCTATTTTATTCCTTGTCGACCTTGTCATCAAGATGTTTAGGTCTCGATATTTACGGTCACAAATTAATTTTGGCATTTTATTCTTTTTCTTTTCTTTATTCTATAATTTTGACATTAAAAACTGTATTATATACACTATTTATGCAACAAAGGATGAATTTAAATTTGCATTAACTAAGGGTATTTACATGCATTACGTAGGGTTTTTAAGGCCAAAATGATCGAATAAAGGTTATGAAATGGAGATTCATCTGGTTTGGGTCAAGCCAGTCCAATTTACCACCTATGTATACCAATATCATGTGTTCCATTATTCTTGCATTTGTCTTGTTGTTTCTTATGCATGTGAGCGTGTTTAAGACTTTAAGTACGCTAACTAATTCGTGTTACTGAAATTAGTTGTATGTTGGAAATAGAAATGTAATAAAAAATATGGTGACTTAAACCACTATTCGATTCATCATTACATATTCTATTGTAGATGCGGGCATTATGTCCCAATATAGATTGGTTACTTGTTGTTGTACATACTCTAACATTTGAGAACATCGATTTCATTCTTGCATATTAATGTAATAATTTTACATATTAATATTATAGTGTCCTCAATCATGCTAATTGATATGATTATTAATGGTCTAAGCATTTATTCTACTCTCGAAATAATGATATGAAAGTTAGAACATGGTTAGCAAGTTTGGATGGTTCGGCATATTTTTTGCGACATGGTTAATAATTTGTCTTTGGGATTTAGAATGGATCGGGCTATCAGGCTTGCGTGTTTGGGCTCAATATGATCTCATTTTGAGGCCCATGGCCCACTCATTAAATTTCGAATTTGGGTTTGTGTCAGATTATGCAAGTCGGGTTTTGGGTCGGATCGGGTCGGCGTAGCCTAATGCCCATCCCTAACAAGTGATACAAATGAATCAGAGATTGCTTGAAATTTGCAAAAAGGAAAGTGAGCAATTAAAGAAAAATACCTTATAAGAGAAAACTCCTCACCATGGAGCTTTACAGCTTTTTATGTTGAGAATGATGTCGAAGTAAAAAGGAAAGTACTTTGTTTAATAATTAATTGTAAACTTTTGAAAAGGATGCTTCAATCGATTAGATACCCAAAACACTACAAAATGGGCGTGATTGGCGAGCACATGGTAGCTAGTCATGTGCATGACTTGTGCACACCCAATTGTCGAGCGAGCACATGTGCTCGCCTGATGTGTGCTCACGGATAGTCCTTTCACAAGGGAAGGCAGACAAGAACCTATGTACGCCAGGTGCTCTCCTGACATCTGGGCATACACATGTGGGCTCGTCCAATTGCTTGCTCACAGAAAAAAAAGGGAGACCTGTCTGAGAGACCTTGGCGAGCACATGTTCTCTCCTGAGCTGGAGAGAAGAAAAAATATATACAGGTTTGGCAGGGTTTAGACACCCCATTGAACCTATAAACCCTACCAAGAAGCCACTGTAGGTTCTTAATAGAGTTTAGAAATGTACCTGTAATATGTCCAGTAGCCAGCATGCTCTTATACATGTACAACTAGCTTATACCTATCAAAACTCATATAATATCTATGAACTTACTTACAAAGTAAATATATAAGTTCATATAAATCTGTAGTATATGTAAATTCCAAACTAATAGATGTTATAAAGATTCTACAGTTGAAATAATCTACAAGTACAACTGGATATAATATCAAAGTCTCTACAATTTAAAGTCTTGCTTGGAATTCAACAACTACACAAAATAAAAAAATCATTTCTTCTTCGATTTGAGTATTTTTGAAATCAAACTCTGTTTTGATTTCTTTTTCTCCTTCTCCTTCTCCTTAAACCTGGCATACATGCATGCCTCTTCTTCCGGGTCATTCTCATCTTCATTGTCATAAGATTCAATCTCCTTATATCAAGATTCACACCCCTGTGACCTATATTAGGGAAAATATATATAAGATATGCATGTGAAGATAGAAAACTATGAAATTATTACTTATTTTAAGGAGAATGCTTACATGTATGCCGTGAAATCTTCTCAGAGCTTCGTCACCTGCTCCACCATCATCATCATCTGGGACTCCATCTGTAGTGATGGCTATGTTGATTGTGGCTGTGAATACAATGGTTGATCATAAGTAGAATACGATTGATGGTGCTCCTCCACATAGTATGGAAGAAGATCATCAAGCGTCTACTTCCGAATCACCACAACATCCCTCTCCTCTAACACCTATTAAAATCATCATGGTGTAATATGCAGATATATTTAAAAATTAAATAAAATAAATTAACATATTTTTATACATGTTTTTAAATAGCTTTATCAAATGGTGGTAGGTCTCTATCAGGGGTCCCACCCCATTTTTCTACCAATAGTGCTAAATAACGATTCTGAAATATAAGTTGAAAATTTTATAAGAATTATTTTAAATATATCTTTCAATTTTTTTAAAAATATAAAGAGTAACTAACAATTCTCCTACTTTAGGAGTGGACTATTGGGACGTTCCCTCTTTCCCACTCATGTAGGACCCAGACCACCACTCATGAAATGAGGGTTCTCTTTACAACCTACCGCTTGAAAAATAAAGATATATAATAATAGTAGAATGAAACTGGGCCTTTTCTTTCTCTTCTATATTCTTTTTGTCTTCTGGCTACACTAATGCCCATATCTCTGGCTTTGAGATCCCTTCTTTTCTTTCTGGAAAGTGCTCTTCTAGTAAGTATTCTTTTTCGCCTACTGAGGCACGTCAGGTTGAGGTTAGCATATTGGTCAATCCACCTACAACTGTTATATATTAGGAATCGTAAAAAAATTACCATCTCTAATTTGATTGTGACTTTTGGATCTATTGGTCGATCTAATTTTCTTTTTTGACGGTTTACCATTCCCGACGTCGACCTCCTTCCAAACTCAGAATATGTAATGAAGTGTCACAAAATGCCACTCACCTAAAAAAATATTAAATGAATATAAAATTTTATAAAACTTACATTTTAAACTATGATGATAATACAATACCTTTCCTTCGTGCATCATGTCGGTGAGAACCTCTTCATCTCTTCAAAATTCATTTCCTCGCATCCCGTTTTCGCGTGCGAGTCTCTCATTGCCTTAAAAAATATATCGCTCATCCTCTTATCCACCAAATGATTATAGGCTTGACGGTAAGCCTCCTTCCCTAGACCAGGAACAAAACAGTATATACCCTTAAGATTTTTGAAAAAAAAATAAATAAATAAGTTACAACAACTATTAAATGATTTAATAAATTTTCTTTGTATTCTTACCAGAAAAATCTGAAACAATCTCTCATGCTCGGTAGTAGGAATGTGGCACCATCAAAATTGTGTGCTGGTCAAATGTGTCTTGATAATGTTGGTTATCTCCTTTACAACCCTGTTGCTATTCAAAAAATTCTTGCAGATTTTTGTAGTTTTTTATAGAGTATATATATATATATATGAAAGTTAAAATGAGAAAATATAACAAAATTTACCTCCCATATGTAGTAAGCTCTAACAAAGGGAAGGACATATAAGTCTACCGACCTTTATTTGGTAAAGGCACGTAAGTGCTCGGGTGTCTAGAAGAGAGAAAATCAGAATTCATCGATGTTCATGCAGGTACTGGGACAATTCATGTATCAGGAGTTTCTGAGGAAAATGATTCTTCATAAAAGGGAGGAGGAGTATAACATGGAGACTATTAGTAGGCTATGACCCGTCGAGCCTCTTCAGAAGTGAATCTAAATCAAAATGCGGGGTAATATGCCTACTGAAAGAAGGTGAGTCTGAGAAGGTCGGACGAGTGGATCGCTGCGATCCATGAGAGTGCCATGTCCAAAATCTGCCATGACTATAATGGTTATATAATAGTTATATATACATATATCAATAGATTTTTTAACTAGTACAATACTTTACCATAATTTGCAGTTAATCTTTGTCATTTGATTCAGGTGCATTATAATATATTTCATTGGTTACAAAGTTATCTGAATTATCATTTGTAACTTCTGCATCATCTAGTAGGTCAACAGATACATCCTCATTATCCACCAATCGAATTGATTCGATGATTGCGACTTCATCGGCTAGATTTATTTGCTCATGAGTAGGAGTGAAAGCTTCATCTACATCAACTTCTGTAGGAGTATCTTCTTTAGAAATATAACTTCATGAGTTTATCTTGACGACACTAAAAGTTTCAATGTTCTTTCTCTTCTTTGAAACTTGATGAAGATAACAGACTTGGTCCACTTGAGAAGAAAGAACGAATGGTTCAAATCTGCATATAAAATTTCTTTGTACAACATCTACGATGTTATTCCTTCTATCAATCACTACCCCTCATTTGGATCGTATCAGTCGCACAAAAAATTTACTTTGTTTAAATATGGAATATTGTATTCTATTTTTAATATCTCCTTTAAGATTCCATATAATCCAAATGATCATCCTCATAACAAGATCCATAGTCCATCACTCTGTAATTCTGAGTTGTTAAGTTTATACTAGAGTTATGTATGAAATCGATAAGTATTACTCCAACTATAATTGTATGATCGGACCTTATAAACTGAACCTTTTGAAAAGTATTTTAATACCAATGTATTGTAATCATTATTGTCCAACTCTTTTGTTCGAGTCTTATAGCTAACCACTTCATCATACACCTTATATTGTTTATGAAAGCAATGCTAAATTAAACTATACTAATTTAGTTTAATCTATAATGCTAATCTAGTTTAAACTATGCTACATATTGTACACTTCAAAAAAAATCTATAATCTATGAAATGATATCAATGATATAATCTAGTTTAAACTATGCTACACGTTATACAGTTCAAGATAATATCTATGATTTAAGAATTTCATCATATACCTTATATGCAATAGGAATTTGATCAAACTATACTAATCTGAAATCAAATCAAACATCAATACATGTCAAACTAATGATTACATAATTAGAAGTCAACGTATAACCTAAAATCTAGCATAGATTGGTGAAAAAATATCTAAAAAATATAAACCCTAAATCCATCAGTTATCCATAAATATGCAAGAAAAACTAAAAATAAATGAGAGGAGTGGCTGAAGTACCTCAAGGAATGTGATAGCAGGTAAGAGGCGCTGCAGAATGATCGTTGGCAGTGGTGGATGACCTTCAAAAATCGTCAGAGACGTGGTTTGGGGAAGAGATGAGAGAAATAAGAGATGTAGTTGGACCCAAGTTCTGTTTATAGACGTTGATGAGTACACTTATGTGCTATCCCAGAGGTCTGTAGGTGCTCGCTCGATCTTTGACATGCGCTCGTCCTGGCCACATCTCTAAATTCAAATGGGTGAGCTGACTGAACGAGCACTTGTATACTACAAGTGCTCGCTTTGTCCCGTTCTCGCCTAGTACAATACACTATGTGCACGCCTAGCCTAGAACAAGTTTGGACAGCTCAGCATTTTTTTGCAGCAATTTTAATAATTTGGGTTTAGGCTTTAGGATGGATCGGTTATCGGGCTTGCGAGCTGGGGCCTTCTTAGGATCGAGGCCAGCCCGATAATCAATATGGGTTCATTTTGAGGCCCATAGCCCGCCCACTGAATTTCGAGCTTGCGTCGGATTATTTAGGTTAGATTTTGGACCGGGTTGGACTGGCCCAACCCTAGCGATTGATATAAATGAATCAAAGATTGCTAGAAATTTGCAAAAAGGAAAGTGAGCAATCAAAGAAAAATACCTTATAAGACAAAACTCCTCACCCTGGAGCTACATAGCTTTTTATGTTGAGAATGATGCCGAAATAGAAGGGAAAGTGCTTTGTTTAGTGATTAATTATAAACTATTGAACATGATGCTTCAGTAGATTAGATACCCAATACCAAATAGACAATATCTTATCAAAAGTATCTATAGAGAAAATACACTTTCAAAATTTGATATAAAATTTATATGTGGACATATACAAATTAAGGAGGAAGACATATACAAAACAACATTTGCCACTCCATTCGGACACTATGAGTGGAATGTCATGTCATTCGAACTAAAAATTCTCCCGTCAAAATTTTAAAAAAAATCATGAACGAAATATTTAGCAACTACTCAACCTTTAGCATTGAATATATAGACGATTCCCTAATATTTTCACACAATTGTGATCAATTTTGAAAACACTTAAATACATTTTTTCAAGTAATGAAGAAAAAATGATTTGGTCATTTCTGCTACAAAGATGAAGTTATTTCAAACACAAATATAATTCATATGATATAAGATAGATAAGGAAACAACCATTCCTATCGAACATGTTATAGAATTTGCTGAAAAATTTTCCGACAAGATAAAAGGAAAGAAACGACTTGAAAGATGTTTAAGTTGTCTAAACTACATTTCAGAGTTTTACAAGAACTTAGCCACCGATAGAAAATTCTGACAAATTAAAGAAAAATTCAACAATATGGATGAATGAGTATACAAATGCCGTTAAAGGAATCAAAGTAAAGGCAAAAACTACTCTAATGTCTAAATATTTATAGCCCATATGCTCATGATTGTAGAAATAGATGCCTTGTATTTTGCTTATGGAGGGATTTTAAAAAAATGCAATGTAAATAAATAAGAAAACATCAGGAGCCTTGAACAAAATAAGGAGAAATATTCCAGCATAAAAAAGGAAATGCTAACCATAGTCCTTGTAATATCAAAAGTTCAATGTGAGTTTCTTCATGATAAACTTAATGTGAGAGTTGACTTTAAATCTGCCAAATATGTGCTAGAAAAAGATGTTAAAAAATTTGCCTAAAAACAAATCTTTGCTAAATGGTAAGCAATATTAATACGATTTTGATATAGAATACATTGAAAAAGAAAATAATTGCCTCATTGACTTTCTCTCTAGTGAATTCTTGAAGGAAAAGAAGACTATCGATAACACAACAGTAACAAGAACAAAAGCGTGGAGAAGACCGATCGAATGGTCGAAGAAAATAAAACCACTTCGTATCTTAAAAAATATTACAATGTGGTTACCATTATGGAATATTTTGATGTAAAATCAATGGTCTCTTTAGAAATGATTTTAAAACATTATCTCCCACAAGTATATCATCATATATCAATTTCTTCGAGTAAGAATAACATATTTTATGAAAAAATCTCATTGAAACATAAAATGCCATCATTAATCACAAGTATATATCGTATCAAAATTTCATATTCTATTCTCAAATGAAGATCAAAAGGATCGTCCATGATTGAAATGTATACAAAGCGAAACTCCAGCATTACCAGAAAATCAATAAAACCAGGAAACTACCTGACTATATATAACTATTGGGATTACAGAGAAGCCTAGAGACATGTCTTCTTTATCTAAAACAAATTACAGCTGGATTATAAGGTTTCGTTTAGAAACGGAGCCCGCAAACCGGTTTATAAATAATTTATGGTATTTCTTTAGAGTCAGTCACGAAGTATTCTAGTAGGAACTATAAAAGTTCATTTCATTGCGAACAAACGAAGCTGAAGAAGATCGAATATTACTAAGGGCATGTGCAATGGACGATGTTCCATGGATATTGCAATGTTATGTAAAATTCGTAAAGGAGAACATCTACCAACCCTTTCTCGAAATATCTTATAAAATGGTGAGATTTTAAAAGGAAATATATTATCGAAAATAATCACGAATCTGAAGCCAGGTATTGTCGAAGCAAATAGCTTTGGAATGTTAAAAGAAGAGATAACCATTAAGCTCCAAGAAAATCATATATATATATATATATATATATATATATATATATATGACTAATGGAAAGATCTAGTTAATGATCTTTGACGAAATACAGAAGATTTTCGATTCAGATAATGTGGAGATTGATTATGCGGATGACAACAAGGATGATAATATCTTCCTTCATTGAGTAATTGAAGATTGCATTGTAACTTTATATCTCACAGTTAGGGATGCAAACGAACGGATATGGATACGGATATATAGGTATTATTGCATCCATATCCGTTTTTTATTATGAATACAGATGCAGACACGGATATTAAAACTATCTTACCATATTCTTAAAAAATGGATACAGATGTATATTGATTGATATTAAAACTATCTTACCATATTGTTAAAAAACGAATACGGATGTAAAACGGATACCGATTTTATACGACTAATGTTAGAAATACTCTAGAATCGACTTAAATATATGCGAATTGGATGGAAAACACATGATATAAATTTATTAAATGTGTTTGTATCATAAAAATTATACAAATATGGTAAAAGAACGTATAGAATTATGTTATATTGGATTACAAATAAATTTATGACTATATTTATATACAAACACACACACACACACACACATGAATACGGATGTTTGCGGATATCAAAATGACATCCATATCCGTTTCCATTTTAAAATTGATACGGATACGGATGTCAATATATATATAGGGTAAAATGTATATGCCCCTTAAGGGGAACTAACTTAGCTCCCCCGCCCTATTTTATCCATTTTTTTATTTTTTTTTGAAAATAAAAATCATGTAAATTCATTATTATATCCTTATATTATATCATTAAAATTTCATATGAAACAGAGACTCCTACGACCTCCATCCAGACGGGGTCGATTTAAAAAATCATGTGACTGTTAAAAAAATGACTGTTTGTATGGAGGCCGTAGGAGTCCCTGTTTTACACGAAATTTTAATGACACAATATAGGGATATAGTGATGAATATTCAGGGGAATTTTTTTAAAAAAAAATAAAAATGTGGAGAAAATTAGACGGGGGTAGGTAAGTTAGCTACCCCTGGAGGCAGCCCCATTTTACCCATATGTGTGTGTGTGTGACAGATACGATGACGGATAGGACACAGATATATCATAACCTTAACCGTTTGCATCCCTACTCTTAGTAGGTATGACTCATCCTGCCATAATTGTCGCTTCCTCCCTCTTTTTTAGAAAAATGAACAGATCTTCTGCTTTTGGCTTATCCACAACAAGTTGTTCCCCCTTGATTTTTTTTCGTGAATTCTTCTGAAAAATTCAACTCTATGGATTGAGTCTACACCCATTCTTCTTCTGTATATCCATCAATTTTCGTCTTTATATGAATATTATAGATATTTTATCGAAATCATCTTATTGCGAAAACTGATAAACATGGAGAAGAATATGCATAAACTCAATTCACACAGTTGAATTTTTCACAAGAATTCACCAAAAATATATATTTAGGGTGGAAAAACAGGCCCTGGTACGGGCAAACAAACAAGCAACAGCAGAAGGAAGTCACCTATACCTGTATTTACTGTGAAAATTCCAACCTTCCTGTCAATCAAGGGATCTAACAAGTCACATATTCTTATCCTGACAATACAAATTTCACTTTCTACCTCAAGATATGATCGTTGTAGTACAAACAGAGCAGGATTTGTAAGGTCGAACGTGTTCATTCGGGCATCCCTTCGAAACATTAACCTCGCCAAATCCATCGCCGGAGCACCGCCGGAGGTCTCCAGCAAGGAATCCCGAATGCTTTCGGAAATCCGGTCCTGCACGTTTAAATAACTATTTGGGAACCAGATAAACAAAATACATATCCTTTCCATGGATTATAAAAATATAAATATGAGGAATCTAGGTAGAGACTAGATCATGGATGTTTGACCAACATCATGGTTAAAAAAAAAGCAAGAGCACAAAGCATGCCTGTCCCCTGCCACCTTCTCTCCATCCCATTCCCTCACCCTATTATCAATTTAATTTATTATACTCCGCCACTCATACACATATGATATATCACACTCCCCATCACATTTATATTATTCCCACTGCATGCTCTCACAACTTCACCACCACCATCATCCCTCAATTATGGCCAACTCCCTCCTCCTTCCCCTCCTATCCGTTGCCACAGCTCTTTGCTCCTTCCTCCACGTGGCCACCTCCATCGCGGTCCTCCCCTCGGAGATCCCGGCCTCCCCGACCGTGCTCCCGGACACCCCCAAGTTCCCCTTGCAACCGCCCGCCGCGGCACCGGTCGCAATGCCGTTGTTTCCCGTGCCGCGGAAAGGCCGTCGAGTGGTACCGGCGGGCGGGAGTTTGACGATCACGTCGAACCCAAGCCCGCCAAACCCCGACCGGGTCCGACCCGATCTAGCGTCGGCACCATCAGGGCCTTCCGTCGGTGCCATTTCGAGCACGGCGTCGAGTGGCCGGGTGGTTGAGGTGGGTGAGCTTGTGGTGCTTGCTTTGATGCTTGTCTTCTGGTTGTGAATTGTCTATCAAGTGGTAGCTAGTTGTGGATTTTGCTCATTATGAGTCTGTGATCAGCCCTTTAGTTCAGTAAAATAAAAATTTTGTCTCTTCTTTTTTCCTCTGTTTTTTTTTTAATTTAGCTAAAAAATATCTCGTATCCATCAAGTTCAGCGGTCTCTATGATTTTTTGCTTACATTTTCAAGCGTCTGATTAAGATCGAATGGGAAATGTAGTGTGGTAGTCGGACTCGAAGGCGAGCTTCCTTAGTTGATGCATGGAGGTGCCTCCGGTGACGGCACGGAGGAGTGGGGAGCGAGGACGCCGAGGAGAGAGCAGGGGTGTGTTATATTTGCACAGAAGATGAAGGTGACGAAGGTTATGAGATAACTTGAGCACTTCCAATTGGCTTAATTAGAGGGATGCTTAACTACATATAAGTTTAATGTGGGAGGCCACCTGGCAGGAGGGAGTTCAGCAGACTCTCCTGTTGTGGGTCGAGAAGCTCCCTTACCTACAGCAGACACAGCACCATAGCAGTTGATCCGTGTCCAAGTGTGTGTTAAACACTTGCATCGATATAGGAAGAAGTGGAAACATGTGGAATCCACAAGATCCGAATTGGAATGATTATAGGTGAGTTGGACTTCATCATTCCCCTTTTGCTTTTGTGCAGCACGGCACATGCATCAATAGATTCAATACTGTAGCCCATTTGAAAGGTGTACTCCATATTTAATTCTTGTTGATTTGGAATCGGATTCCTCCGCAACTACTCTTCAATTTTAAGGTTGGAACTGGGTCTCACTTTTAGTACTACTCAAATAATATCACATGGCATTTACCTTCTCATACCTTTCCAGGACTGTCAGTAAATTCCCATGTTCGGTATTCGCTCAAGTTCAATCACTAAAAGTCATCCATATTCGATTCGAAAATAAACGAATGAAATCTAGATATGGGTTTATGTTTGTTTACATAAATGAACCAAACATGAAAATGGTGGGTTCGTTCAGGTTCGGTTCGTTTAACTCGATACACAAACATATAAACATCGATATAAAAATCCTACCATGTTCATGTTATCCCAAGTTAAGCGAACTTTATCTCAAGATATGCTATATTACGGGAAATGGCCACATCATGGTTATAGCATCTATTATGTCTTTATTTACAATACTTATCCTTATCTTTCGAGCAATTCGAAAAAAAAACAAGTGATGAATCTTATTTATCCCTTATCCTACATTATTCCTTATATGTTACTGATGTAAAAATATATTACAAATCTTTTTTTCAAATATAAGAATCTTGGTTAATTTTTTTCAAATATGAAGAAGAATGAGAAGAAGAAGAAGATATTGAATGAGTATTTTTATTTGCACATACATAAACACACAAGGAAAGGGATGTTGCTGCTCATATGTATGTCACTTCCATGTTCATCGCTATTTAGGTTCGATTTGATTAAATTAAAGTTTGATTGAGAACCGAAAATAAACGAACCAAACATGAAAACCTCAACATGAGTTTAGTCTCGATTACATGATTGAATCGAACTTGAAAGTGAAAGGTTCACTCAGGTTCGATCCATTTACACCCTAATCACCATCTAAACATATATTATTAAAAAAAGATTACTCATATTCCTAGCCCTCCAAAAGGAAGTTTATTCCGGTCCAACTCACCTAAGCTTGTCCATTTTTTCTCTAACCCATATGCAATGTCTTTTTAAATCAAATCAATATCTTACGAAAAGGTGAGACAGATTGAACAATGGAATCAAACCAGTTCAATCATATGATGACATCATAATTCCTAAAAATTGGGTTAAATCAAAACGGTGGAAAAAAGTGGTTAAAACAATAGGAATGAATCAAAACATGTATAAAATACACACAAATGTACTCGAAATAGATTTGAAACAACACTCGATGGATGTCTTGCCGTATGCAACATCAAATGTTAGACATATAGATATATGTAACATTTAAACTAAATACTCTATAAAATAAAAATAGTTTAATTATTGAAAGTCCATTTACTATAAGAAGTTGTGTTGGTGTAGTGATTGTAGGTTGATATGGTCACCTTAAGGTCTTTGGTTCAACTCTTATTAATGTTATTTTTAAATAAATTCAAAATTGAATTGTCATTCAATTTCAATTGAATCTGATTAAACCAGCGTTGAGAAAATTAATTAACTCGATGGTAAGATCCAAACTCGTACTTTTGAATTGAACTAGTAAAAACGGTTAACTAGGCTCATCTTGACCTGGTTCGTCCATCGAACCATGATCCGGTCCAATTTTCAAAACACTGCCCATATGTATTAAGTAAAGTAAGAACAGAGGGATTATCGTGTAAGTACACAAATTACAGAGGTTACAGTGTAATTAGAGAAATCCCATAATAATAATAATAATACGGATTTGTGGTACAATTCATGGCCCGTGTTTCCTTGTATTGAAATCATGGAAGGAAATTTCACGATATATCGGTGATATATCGCTGATATATCGATATCGAGATGTGACCGATATAGGTACCGATATGGTGATATATCTCGGTTTTCAAGCATTTTCTTCACAAAAAATCATCGACATGGGCGATATTTCGACGATATATCGCCGATATATCGTCGAAATATCGTATCGATACGATATCTAAACGATGTCGATACGGTCTTCCCCGATTGAAATAGACAATAAAGATGACAATAATTATAATGGATTTTTCACATTAATGCCCCTACCATCAATTTGTCCGTATAAGTTAAATCAAACAGTTATTTTAAAAACACCCACACTGTCTTGTTAGAAGAAAACAGGCTGCGTGCTTCAACCAGATGCCACACTCCAATTATTATCGGCCCCCTTATCTGCAACGACCACAAGGGGTTAAGATCGAGAGATTGTATGTATGTAATTATTGGGATTGATGTTTTTATGTTGGAAACTTTGTTCAGATCCGTTTCACCCGAGGAATCCTATGACAAGTCATTACATTAATCATCAATAACTTAATTGCTTAATTTTTGGCAACTAATCAAAAGTTTAGTAAACAGTGATGGGGAATATTAGATTTCCATGCTCCAGAGTGGTAGGTGAAAAGGTAAGGGGCTAGTCTCTCAACATCACGGAAGCGTCTAAGCGAATAGAACTCCAGACTCAAGTCTGATTCGGCGAGAGTGCACTTGCGGGCACGTTAATTAGATACATGTTTTCCCCAATCTCAAGTAATAATCTGAGCATGGAACCTCCTGATTTTGTGTCACGAAATCCATTGTCTTCTTCACGAGCCCAAGGCACCAAAGAGGACCAAGTTCCTCGAGCGATTAGTCTGACAACACAACAGTAGCACGACGACAATCGCAATATCCACCAACCTAGGATAAGGGGATGGCCCAAGGTTGCCGAGGGAGATGGGGATGGCGTGTGGAGAGAATGCGAGAGAGAGAGAGAGAGAGAGAGAGAGAGAGATTAATTATGCAATATTGACATTCATCTGTTGTACAGAGAGCTAGAGTTAGCATCTCTTTTATAACAAATTGAAGTCCATGCATCAGAATCCTTGTACTCTTAAAAATCAATGGTTGAGATTAATTTGTGCTTCTTTTAAGTCATAAAAATCTCAAAGAAATAAGTTAAAAACTATTTCTAAATTATTTCTTTAATTAAATCAGTTAATCAAGTGGCATTATGATTATGGTTGACTCCACCCACCTCCCTTAATTGAGGTGGACGTCCACCATGGTGTAGCCATCGTCCACTCCCAATGAGGAGTGGAATAAGTCAATTTCATTATATCTCAACTTTTTTTATTATATTAATTAATTTAATAATTGGATAATCATCAAATAATTCCAAATTATTTGTGATAGCTTCAATTAGACTATTGATTATTAAGAATTTTAATCTTCCATCCAAAATTCAATGTAAATCATATTTACATTAAACTGTGTAATGTGAATCCAATTCATATTAACTTATAAAATATGAATCTTATTCACAATTAGCTCTCTCCATGATATTGTGGATTATATCCACATTATTCAAGATTATTGTGGATAGTGTTATCCACAATAATCATATTCATGATAATTAAATCCAATTTAATTATCCAAGATGTCTCTTTACATATGTCTAAATAATGTGAATCATATCCACATTATTGTGACAATTAAATACAATTTAATTATTTAATTTTCCAATGCTCAGATAATATTTCTCATGGAACAATTCTCGAACTCTTTCAAGAATTATGTACGTTCTCCTTAGATACTTGGATATAAGGTCAGGGCAATTGCATATGCCATGTATAGTGATCGGGATGGTGAGATCTAATCTCATATCCATATCTAGAAGACGACTTCGAAGTGTCCAATTATATCAGACATAATATCTCATTTTCTCATTGCATCGAAATCACATCCAGATCGATATCCAACAATTAGATCAAGATCAGATATCCAATCTACTAAGAAGAGTCACTAAAATCCAAACATGTTTCATCACTCTTGCAGAACGGAAGCGTCATGGTATTCAAATCATTTCATATCACATCACCATAGAAGCCTAATACGCATACATCTTGCATACTGGAAGATCATGATCAAACCCAGAATTCTGATCTTATTTTGAACTGTCTCCTTTAGGATTTTATCATTAAGTTTCTCATTCGATCACTGGGAACCGGTTTGGATCATATGCTTTCCAAAAGCATATATCATACCTACAAATCATGCCTTGCTTCCAAAGCGAGATGACAATCGATGGATTGGCCTCAATATCTCATGAGTGAGCTCATGTCTTTCGATTTGGTAGGGAACCTATATGATACCTTTGAGAGATCGTATTACTCATATGCCCTGGTATGCACACTAGCTCGTCGGTGTATTGACCTTGAATAGGTCATCAACCTAATGGTCCACCTGATGTAAATACTCGGACATATAGTGATACATTTGTTTCTAGTTAGAGGATGTGTGTCTATATCATGACAGCATACGGTATAGGTATTAACTATCTCGATCTTGCTAAGTCAACTCTTTGACTTAACACATCTGACACCTCTGAATCTCTATTCTTATGCAGAGAATCTGCATCAAGAGGTCGATCGGATATTAGCATTTGAGTAAGGATTGTCATCTCCTTCTCAGGCTGGAGATCTCCTCTTGATAATTATTTGACGGCAATAGTTGAGTCTTCAATGTAATTCTTTAGATTATCAATCCAGCATCGACCTCTATTGTCCAACCATTGGATCAACAACTATATGATTATCAAGACGATCAAATACATAACCCTAATTGTATAAAGGAACCCAATAAGTGCATGCATTCATTAATCTTAGAAAGGGGGTGAAAATCAATAACTTTTATTGATATAAATATTGAAATGTTTCACCAAGAATTCACATGTCTACCAATAGGGGCGTATAAAATATATTGGATAGAAAGTGCTACATATATAATGTTGTGGTTTGAGATTATTATGTTTGCAGCGACCTAATTACATCGCAGATCTGTAAGGTTTGCAAAACCGACATTCAATATCAGAGCGACTACATTAATTAAAACATTATTTGGCATCCAACCTTATTCATTTGAAGAAAATAATTCTTCAACACATACGAGGCTATCATCTCAAGATTGTGCATTGAAGAGAACTCGATGATTCTTCTTCCTTATTCCACTGAAACATATTATTCAAGCTAGAAGACAAATATGTCTTCCTTCAATTATCTGATTTTGCCATATCAAACATGATATAAAAAAATCAAGATCATAAAGGAGGAAGACTCATATTATAATGACAAAAAAAGATGACGGTGATTGCGCTCAACTCAAAATCAATAAATGTCATATATTGCGCTTTATTAGAAATAGAATTCAATCAAGTATCTCATTAAAATACAACATACGAGATACAAAAAATTAGACGACTATATAGGAAGATGCGATCAAACTAAAAGAGTCTTATCTTCAAATGCTTAATCTAAATTATGAAATATTTAAAATACAAAAAGCAGAGACTATCATGGATATGAATATGATATTCATCACAATAATAAAACTATCGTGGAATCTAGGAAGAAACTTTCCACACAAAGACTCCCAAGAAAGATTATCATTTCATTATCTCCTGGAAGGGAACATAAAGTAACTGTAATAGAGGAGGTGATCATGGAGGATCTCTTAGTGGAGAATCAACATCTACCTTCAAAACGACATTAGTGGAGGATCTCTTAGGTAACTTTCTTGTCTATGAAATAAAGTTGGAAAATATGAACAAAAAAGAAAAAAGTCACAAAGGACCCTTCCACATAACAAGGAAAACACAAAAGGATCAGATAGTAAAGATGGTATCACATTCATCACTCAATAGTTCATGCCTTCTATAAAGCAAAACATAAGAGGAGAAGAGAAATAAAACGCTACCAATACAATAAGGATGGGCACATAATGAAGGACCCCGACTAAAGAAGAAATCCAAATTCAATAAAAAATACAAGAAAAAAGTAATGCAAGCCACTTGAGAAGACACAAATAGCGATGAAGAAGAAGAAAGTATTTGTTGAATTCGATTCTTCTAGCTCAGTGATGAAGTAAGTGAACTTTCATATGATGACCTTTATAAAACATCTCAAGATCTCTTTAAACAATCTAAAATGTGAGAAAAAGGTAAGTTATCTAAAGAATATTAACAATCAATTAGTTAATGATAAATCTTTCTTGTAAAATGACTTAGATGTTTTGAAAAAGGAAAATGAACTGGTTAGAAAGGATCTTAATATCTTTGAAATAAACATTGATAAGTTGTACATATATGCTGACAAAATTAAAAGGAACATAACTTTTAAGAGAAATAGAATGATTTACATAGGGAAATATACTTTGAAGTCTAACTTTGAAAGACCATAGAAATAAAGTGTACCAAAAGAAAATCTTGCAAGTGCCTTTGATTAAGAAAAAAGAAAACGGAAAAGGTTGTATCAACATTTACATTCAGTATGGGCCTTACCAGGGTCAAGTGCTTATCAAATGTAAAAGCAAGGATGGATCTTGACACCACATAGAAGGTATCATGATTGGAGAAGTCCACTGGCAAGAACCATGGTTGCTTCTTAACTTTCTTATTCAGTTGATCATCCATATCATGCATTGGCAAGGGACTCTCAACTCTTATCTTTAAGGGAGATCTTTAAAAAGAGATTGATGAGGGAGTTATAAACTAGGATTAGCTTTAATATTTAGGAAGAAAGTACGTAGCTATTTTATTTTTTATAATGTTAAAAAGGCGAAAGAAATAAGAAACAATTGAAATTCATACGAGGGGAGAAGAGAAACAAAATATAACTTGAACATAATTTGACTTTAAGGGGAGAGAAAAATAAATTAGGGGAGAGAAAGAGAAACAGTGTTGGGCAAATTTAGGTTGTTTTGTTAGTTTGTTTTATTATTGTAAAAAGGATGAGATGATAGAAACTTAGATTGGGAGATTGTTGGACCTTGCATCCTAGGTTAAGGCGTGCATAAGCTGCTTATAAGTTGCATCTTTTGATGATGGCAAAACATGTGTATTAAGCTTGAAACAAGGTCAAAAAGAATAGAAGTTGAAGGAACAAGAAGAAACTCAAGCACAAGGAACTCAAGCTCAAAAGAGCTCAAGGACAAGTTCAAGAAAAGAACTTATTGCTCAAAAAAGAGGTCAAAGACTTTTCTTTTATCGAATCTTGCATCTGGTAAACTTTTGTAGTATTGTAAAGGACCTCAAGTATCATGTATATTACATATCAACAAAGTCAATTCAAGTAGTAAGTCAGTTTTTCAAAACTGATTGATCAACCAAGTTGATATGATCGATCAACATTGACTGTTGTTTCTAACATGATCGATCACTTGCATGATCTAGTCAATTGCCTCATGATTGATCAACCTTTACTCCTTATTAATCAACTTTAGCTATTGGAATTCTAGTGGCTAGTTGATGATTGACCACCATTTGTGAATTCTAATCGATCAACCAATTTGGCTAATCGATTAATGTCTTTTTTAGGATTATTTCTTAAGTTGATTTTATTCCTAGAAGCGTCTAAATCATCTATATTAATTAATCAAAAGTTTAAGTATCGAATCAAAGATAAATGCATGCCAACATAAAGAGAATGAAACAAAGATCGCAATGAAATTGAAATCACTTCAATCGGAGTTCATATGCTCTAGTTATTCAAGAAAGAAGTTGTAGGCATAAATGCAAATAAAGCATAATAAATCCTTACACATAGGTCCTTACATGGAATAAAATGTAATTATAGAAAATCCACTGCTGAATTTATCGAATACCCCCTGAAGGGGGTATTTTTGCAAATATGTGAAGGCGGTGGAGATGAGCTACAATTATCCCAAGGTTGCACGCATGTGGCACGTGCGGTCTCAGGGTCGGTCGATAGGCTTGTGGTTCTGAGTCCATGTGTCGTGTTCCTGTACATAGGTTGGTGGCTCAGTTCACTCCAAACATGCATGCTTGTAGTTGGAGACATGGTTGCTTGTGAACCATTAGATTATCTGCAAATTGGGTAATCAAATGGATCATGTATGTTGCTCCTCCTATGCCTTGCGGCGACGTTGGCTAAGCTCCGGTGAAAGCTCCGTTCCTTCTCCTTGCACTTTACGATCCTCTGAAGGTCGATGAAGACACCCAACCCCCTCGTGAAGGCAGTTGGATGTTGTTGGATATGTGATGGTGGTCATTAAGTTCATCATAACATAGTCAATGAAGACGTAGAAGTAGATCGGATCACCTTTGCAGATTCCAATCATTGATGGATCTCATCCTGCGAACGTTAGCAAGAAAATAGCTTAAGAAAATATGAAGTGTTAGTGTGCGAATGTAAGGCAGAATGAAGGTTTGTGGATGATGGAGAAGGTGACGGACCTATTGGGTTCTTCTTCATGGATGAAGGAGAAGGTGTGTCGAGATGGTAAGGATTGAATGAACACGGAGGACGGGGAACAAGATCATCAATGTGGACTAAGGACCCATGATGAATATCGAAAAACCTTATTGGGATGAATAGGTCAATAAACTGTGAAGGAAAAATTTATGAAACTAAAGAAAAACAAACTAAAGATACCTAACATGGAACCTTGAAGAAGTTTGCCAGCGATCGATGTGCCTTGGGATGTGGACCTTAGATCCTCTGGGTTGTCACTTAACGTCCTCAGTCGGGGAAGAAGCCCGAACGGTCATTGTTAATATGTCGTAACATGGCCTCCGATCATGGGTCACATCAGGGTATAAGGTCATCGTAGTGTTGTCAATCAACCTCTTCTCTGTCACAAAATGGCTGATATACGCTAGGCCTGAGCCCCCTAAAGGTGGAACACCACTTTAAGAGACAGAATTGGAATACATGAAGATTGAGGATAGTGTTTTGCAGGTGGTTTTCAAAGGTTTTCAACCGCTCAGAAGTTATCAGAGATTGGTCGAAGGAGTATAGACATTATGTGTGAGTGGAGGATGTTAGATAGATAGGGTTATTGTCGTCAGTTTGTAGAGATGTTGGCCGGAGGCATGGGGAAAATAGAGGGAAGTTATGAGACTTACACCTCTTCAAGGAAGACATACCGGAGGTTAGTGATGAGGGCTCTACCGTTTGATCATATGGTTGAGAAAAGGCAGAAATGAATGGTTAGGATGGAGATGATTAGATTGATCTTGGGATTGGAACGACAACGCTGAAGAGTGACTAATGGCTATCTGATCAGGATGATGAGACGGTTAAGATGAGAGCAGGTGGCAAACTGAAGATGGGCCACATGGGGGCAGAATGAGGCACCACATGGCCCAATCTATTTTTTATTAATTTTTTTATAATAAAGAAATACATAAAATAATAGCACACTAATAGATTATATAATGTTGTTTACTTATTGTTACTTATTTACAACAAATAAAATGCTAAATAATGTTAATTATTAGAGAATTTTATTGGCTTGCTTAAGTAAGAGAGATAATAATAATAAATTATGATGATATTTCTTAGATTTATCAGCAGTTCTTGTGTTAATTGCATTGAAGCCCCATCAGGAATTAAAAATTGCAAAAACACCCCTCTAAGGACATGTTTGAGATATTTTCTCTATTTTTTGCATGTTTTTATTGTGTTTATGCACCTGGACCATTTCTTTCATATATGGATCAGATGGGCTCCGATTTGGTTGATTTCAGTTTCATTATTTTGCATGTTTCATGATCTTTCTAGTCACAATATTATGCGACGATTTGATACATAGAATATCATGATAAATACAAAATATATTATGTCTCCTTTTCATTGATTTCTAATCCAACTAGCTTGTTAACTGATTAAACCTGATGCATCACTTGATCTATGAATTTGATTCTCTTTACCTTGTTCATTACTTAATCATTTAGGGGGTATGATTGTACCTCTCACTTTGTTTACATTTCATGGAATTACGTTTCATGTTAGCTCACTCTTAACATGCATAAAAATTTAAATAAAAACATGCCATTCATTCATCATATTTTTGCATCATTTTCTGCATCATGTGTGCATTGTTGATCCATGTTAAGAAATAATCGCTTAAGTATAGATATTGATCTCTGAATAGTCATTAAGATAGCTCGTATTTTTGTATTAGACCTTGATACACTTATCAAGTTTTAAAATACTTTACAATATTTAAACATTTTTGGTTTATGAGTGAATCATTTTTGCCTCATGTACTATGACAATTCTCTATTTTTAACGAGGTGAAAATGTTGATTCATCAAATGGAATCGGTGCCAGGGACACGGCTCATCTTCATTATTTCTTAAATTTCGATATTTAATTAAGTTGATCATTTATGACATCTAGTCGACATGTCTGTCCTTACGTTATTGTTGTTCACTAAATTTCTTGATCAAATATCTACTGCATGGCTTTTGTGGCAGGGCTTGTGGAGACTGAGGATGCTCGGGAGACACGGAGGCGAGAGTAGGGAGCTCTCGTTGTGAGGAGTCGCAAAAGCACCTCCTGAAGCAAAAATATTTTTAGTTCCATTTTATTTTTTGTATATATCTATAATAATTGCACTTCTAGCAGAACCCGTTTGAGGGCTCACATGTGTTCATGGACTTAGACCTGCATGTGTATGTGGAGCCCGTTTCACCCCACCCAGGTGGGTCTCCACTTGAATGTTTGACCTAGGTTAGGCACGATGCTCTTCGAGTATCTTTTACTTTATATCTTGTTGTTCTTGATTGTAGGTAGGACACACCAATAAGAGTATGAAAGATTCACTTCATCTCCTAAGATTCAATGAGACGCACTCAATCATCGATCAACTTAGCCAAAATCAACTCATTTCTTCACCTCTAATAGTATCATGTTTAGGATATAACTTTTCTTATTTTGCATGCATGTAAAGATAAATTTAAATTCAGTCTTGCATAACACACGGAGAATGCTAGGAAGCATTGTAAGTATCTCTTTCTCGTGCATGCAACATGATTTTCGTTTAAATTGGCTTTTCTCGATCTCCCTCTTGACTTTCAACTTAGCAATGGAATTGGGACTGGACAGTAGTCGATGGTTTTTTGGTTTCTTGCTCACTTAAAATTCGATGACAACCTAAGCTAAAATTGAGACAAGTAGATTAAATCAAATGGAGTAAAATTCAACTTGTATTATGTTAGAACAATATCGCATTGTACACGGGATGTGTTTACATGTTGAAAGGTAAGGTCACATCCCTAGGATATTGCCCAAAACATATCATTAACCCCCATGTAACAGACTCAAATTTTGGATGATCATCAATAAAATAGAAAAGATAAATGATCAACACTTATTGGTCTTCATGTGTGAAGTTGGTGAAATCAAAGGTGTTTTATTGATTGGTTCAACCCTAATTGTGCATTATACCCCGACCCCCTATAAACCCTAGACTCCATATTCATCTTCGAAGATTCACTCATTTTGTAGATCCATTCCACTTTAACCCTAACTAGTGTCCCGGTTCTCAATCTTAGATCCATGTCTTGATATTTGGCTCCTCTTCAGCCTTAGTATAGGGAGAACCATGTCCATCTCTGATTGTTCACCTCGGGTTTCTCTGTCTTCAGTGTATATCTCTATTCTTAGGCTCTTCTCAACCTAAGTATGGGGAGTCCCCATCAACTTCTATGCTTCACTCGTTTCACCCCTTCTTCTTTATCCTCTACTTATACTTAAGTTATTCTTAACCTAAGTACAAGAGGGGAGATCCAATCAGTTCATGTATATCACCTTATATTCTTGCATGTGATATGGCTTCACAACACTTTATGCTACGAGAACATAGCACAAGATAGTTATAGTGGGGTATATTTCATATATATACATTAATCATAGCTCATATGTTGAAAATTTTCAAACTTTTGGGGGCTAGGTTATAGTATCTTTTGAACTAATTCTTGTAAAAATATTTCTAAATGCTTTGAAATTCTGACTATGTGGTATTGTTTTGAAAATTTTTTGACATTGGTTTGAAAAATGGGGATTTATTTGTTTTGAAAATATCTTCAAAAATATAGCTAATTAACAAAATACATAAGAATTCTTTGTAAATACAATCAATAAAACTGGGCTTGAATTATTTTGCAAAATTATTTGAAAAATGGTTTTAAAAATCCGAAAAATCTTTTGAAAAATGTTTGGAAGACTTTTACAAAATATTTTCAAATCTTTGTAAAATCTTTTGTTTTTAGAAGTTTCTTTTATTTGTGTAAATAAACTTTTTGAAAATCTATTTGCAAATGATTTGAAAATGGTTGCAAAAATACTTTGAAAGTATATAAAGACTATTTGGAAATATTTGCAAAAAGTTTTTTCAACTTTTTAAATATTTTAAAAATATTTGTCAAATTATTTGCAAAAATAAGTTTTCAAAATATTTGCAAAAATGTTTCAAATACTTTAAGAATCATGTGTAAATAATAACTCAAATAAAATCTTTGCAAATGTATAAAATTGCTATATATATATATATATTATGTAAGTAATTACTAACATTCAACTTGTAAAATCCTCATGTAAAATACACCCTAACCCTTGTAAATATAGATGCACACCCATGTAAATAGCTATTCATAATTCTCTCACAAACTTTTATTAAAAAAACCCATAAAAAATGTAAAATCTTTTTAAAAATATGCACAAAAATTGCAAAACCTTTTCCGAAAATCTGTAAAAAGTTCAAAATAGAAAATGGCTTCACAAAAATATTTTGTTGCATTATACACAGCATTTGCATTTTCGGAATGATCAATACAATTGAACAAGTATGCATTAAAGTCTGAAGATTGGAGCTTGGTATATACCTTAATTCACTTAATTTTAGAGGAACTCGTTAAGGACCGGAATTGATATATTCATGTCACCTCGACTTAATCCGTTAGGTTCCATGAAACTATGTTCATGAGTTGATTCATTGTTTTTAATTGGAATCACTCGTATCATCCGTATAACTTTTGAGACAATGGTTTGACTAGAGATGTTGCACCTAACACAGCTCAACTTAGATGGGTTGTTGAAAAATCTTGGATTCTAAGTCTGGGCAATGGTAGGTCAAGGTTGGCTCAGGAACCATTCTTGGAGATCGTCAAAACTTGTACTCTAACCCATTTTTTTGTATCCATGATATATGAAGACTAGAGACTGGAGACTGGATTGAGACAATGCTTCGGATGAGGAATGTTTTGTTTGCGTAACCTTTTCCCAAATCCCAAAAAATGACCAGATCAAAAGATGTTATATCCACTGGGGAACAAACAAGAATGCAGAGAAATGCAAAGTCAAGAAAAATCTAAAAAAGAAGCCTACACTAAAAATTCCACAAAAATATGAGCTTCAGGAAAAAGCCTTCTTTTTGGTGAAGACTCGGTTACACCAACCGTGCTTCATAAGGTAATGAAGACTACACTGGTCCATTCTCAGTTCTTTTCTCATTCTTTCAGCTTCTCCCCCTTTCGGTTGTAAAGGCCAGCGGTACCTGACCTTAGAAGAGAATACTTGTCTTCACGAGGACGAGTTACCAAGTGAGTAGACTCTTTTATAGTTCGTCAATGTGTCTGGCAAGAGCTAAAAAATTAACATGCATGGATCTGTCATTTCAAAGCAGCGAGAGTATGCAACTGAGAGAATGGCTCTGACTTGACTACGAATAGAACTGGATGATAGCATTATGGAACCTAAGGATTGTTGCGTCACATTTTCTAATCTTAGTGTGGTTTCGAACAAACCAATAATCAAAGATCTTAGTGAGTTTCAAACTTTGATTTTAATAAGATTCAAGTCTAAATGTCCAAAATTGATCCAAGTTATTTCTTTTTCTTTTTGTTATTTTCTTTTCTACATTTATATGCATAAGTGTTTGCTAGGGACTAGCAAAGTCAAGTATCAGGGGTGATGAATCTACATTCCATCACTTTTATTCTTTCATTTTGGCCTTTAAACCCTAACTAAATGCATGTATATATCATTAATTTGCATAAAATAACATCTATTAATTATATTGTAAATACTGTACAAAATACTTTATTTAAATTCAACATAAAAAGACTAAATAAAAGAAAAAAGATATGAGATACCAAAGGTATTGAATGACCATAAACCTTGAGACCTAGGCATCATGATGATTGTGTCGAAAAGGAATAAAGTAGGGGGAGACAAGGGCCAAAAATACAATTAAACCCCTAATTTTTATTCTCCAATAATTTCAGTTTAAAACCTATTTTATTTTTTATTATTTACAACTCAAATCAAATAAAGTTTGTACATGAAACTTGTAGATAAAAATACAAATGAAAGTACAAAATTTTTTCATCCAAAAATAATGCACAATGTGCCCTAGAAACTTAGAATAAACGGCAAAATAAAAACTTCCCATACATAAATATTTTCATATGAACTCAAAATTTACCAAACTCACATTTATTATTTCTAAAATTAAATTAGCTATTTAATGATGGTGGTTTCATTCAATTTGGAGTTAAGATGCAAAAGTTATATTTTGGGCCCTCATTGTGCAATATACCTATATAAAATAATCATTTTATTCATACTTTATATTTTCATATTTTTATATTTTTATAATTTTGTAAATACTACTTATAATATAATACATAATTAAATTAAAATAAAACTCCTAAAATAAATTAAAATAAATATATATATTATACCACATAGATGAATTATACATACATACACTTATATAATAAATAGACATATTTATTTAAGTGTACATATAAATTCAGAAAAATATACTAAAAATACATTTAAGTGGTATTTAACAAAGTTTATAAATATATAATTTATGTATATAAAATAATAAAATCTAAAATAAAATAAAATATACTATATATAGGTAAATATACCTATAAGAAAAAGTAACATATAATAAATTAACTCGAAAAAATAAATAAAAACCATATTAAAATATTACATGAAATAATAAATATTTTTCCATATTTTATAAAAAATAATAAAATCATTTTTTATTTTTTATATTTATTTAATCTTTTATTTTATGTTTTCTCATCTAGCGAAGGGCGTTGCCCAAGCAGGGGCGTCTTCTGTTGACTCTCGGTTAACTGACCCTCTAATCATCCAGAGCTGTCAGAACCACTGACTTCATCTCTTCCTCGATTTTCTACGCATGATCCTTACATTTTCATGGCATGATTCTTTCATTGATTTTTCAACCTCGACCATCATTCTTTCACGCGCTAGTGACTCCTTGATCGACGGATCTCTGTATCAATCGTTCTTCCCAATCTTGAAGCCCCCTATACATATACCCCCGATGTAACTCCATTTGAATTTGATCCCACTCAAGCCCTCGAAATCCCCAGATCTCACCTTAGTTAGCTCTTTGGTGACAGGAGCTCCTTCGCCAAAGTGATTGTCGTGGAGGAAGAGGTGCCGGAACGTGTGATCCGAGCTCGTTGTGTTCTTCATCGGAGCTCCACCTAAGTTCTTTCGTCCTTAAGTTTGAGCCCTAGTTTAATTTTCATTTATGTTCTTAGGACTTAGGTTAGCATAATCCAACATTTACTTTCAGTTATTTTAGCATTTTATTTCGTAAAATAAACTCGTCATAGTTCGGTGAAGCTTAGCTCCAGCCATCATTTTCATCGTTTTCAGTTGTTCTCCGACCCACCAATCACCCTCATTTTCAATTCATCTATGCCCCTGGCACCTTTGTACCACTCAATCTTCTTTAGATCGACGAATCTGACCTTCCTCCTCTGTCGTCCGTGAAAGGTCTCTGGCACGCATCACCTTCATCCATTTTAAACCCAAACAACCCCCAGACCGTGCCTTTTGTGTGTTTGAGATAAACCATGCATGTCTAGGAGGACAAAGGCCTCATATGAGGTGATCTTGACTCAATCGGAGGTTCCTACCACCTCGTACCTTCCCCAAGCTCCTAAGCTCCGCCGTTGAGCTCGGGACCTCGCCTGAGCCCATCAACAGTTACGCGTCACCTCCCAGAAGCTTCAGCTCCTTTTTGCAGCGTCCGAGACAGCCAGAGATGGAGGAGATAATTGATTGAAGCTCATCGGGCGAGCTGTTCTTCAGGAAGAGCAGCCACCATCAGATCTTCCCGCCACTCCAGATTGAAGGCCCACCGTTGGATCTTAACGCCACCAGATGTCCAATTAGCCATCATAATCTAATCTCTGTCGTCGCACGCAAACCGTCATCCTCCGTTGGGAGGTTGACATGTGTATAAGCGAGCCGATTCGAGCCATCGCTCCACACAACTTTGGGGGTAATTTTGCAATATAACCCTAATTTTTTTGTTTTATTTGTAGTCCAAAAAACTTTTATTTGTGATAATATTTCTGAATTTTTTTAACTTGAACCCTGAGCTCCTATTTATTGCGCTTAGGTCCCTCGCCACGTCACCTCATGTGCACATACACGTGAGGGGGTGGGCTTTTTGCAAGGAACCCCACATGGGTTTTGGTTATTGTTTAGTCCTTAAATTTTTCATTTCAATGTTCTACTTTTAGGATAATTCGCAGGTAGGCGTTGGATTTTCTTTGATATTGCAATTATACCTCTGCCAGGTGTACTAAATTAAATATCGTTAAGATTTTTGCACAAAAGCCCTTAAACTTCTATTTTATGTTCTGAAATGCATTTTAACTTTATTTAAATTGCATTTAGGTCCCTGTCAGTATAGTTATTTTTTCTCATATTTTGTGTATTAAAGATATCATTCTACATTGAATTTTATAGGAAAATTATTTTAAGTGTCTGAGTTCATATTAAATAACATATACTTTTCGCAATGCAATTAAAATTAATATTCTATATTTAAAATTTTAAAAATATTACATTTATTCCTTTTTTATTTAAAAATACAAAAAATCGAAAAATGATTTTAAAAAATCCAAAAAGTATAGTATTTGTATTGTTGTATTTTTTAACTATAAATCAAACATCAATTAAAATTTAAAAAGAAAAGCATTAAAAATTGAAAACCTTAAAAAATGTGTAAAGCGTATTAAAAATTGATGAAATTTTGCAATCTAAATCCACGTGGTCTGTTATGACTCTGTTTTCAGCTGTACCTTTTTGTGCTCCTCCTGCCGATCATGTAGCAATTAGCCAAACATCCTAGAGACTTATGCGTAAAAATCTAAAAAATCACAAGGTTTCAATTTGCCCCAGAATCTCTGCTTCGCACACGCTTCGTGCGTGAGTGTCCTCTTAAGCGGCGTGACCTGTACGGGACTTATGGGAAAATCAAGTCCGTTCGACTTCAATTGATCGAACGGCTCGCAATCGAGTTGGCAAGAGCGGTAGAAAATGAGGTGGAAGCTCTCGTTCTTCAGGTTCGGCGGTGTTATTTACAGATTTCTCGGAACTTGCAAATCATCGCATATCAGATTCAGATGATGTTCTCAGTCAAAAGCAGACGGTGTTCAGCTGCAGTTGATTCCTGACTGGGGCGATTCTGTTGAAGATCGTGCTAGAGTTTGATGCGGATCGAGATCCGTTGACATTTAATAAAGTAATTTTTCCGTAGGCTCTTAGATTTTTAGTTATTTGTCTTTAGTCCTGTAAATATTTTAGATAGTTTATTTTAGTTTGGTACATTTGCATGTAGGACCTTTCTGTTTCTGCTATTTGCTTGTATACTCCTGTGTATAGTGGCCACGTGCTTCGCCACGTGTTTTGTGATATATTTGCAGTTTTCGTCCTATGTTTTTCGGGTGTTATATTGCATATTTAAAATAGGAATGACAGATAGGTCCCCCCAGGCCTGAGTCACGTGTATCGTGCGTGGCCGGGGGACATTTTGCACTTTTAGCCCCAGATTTTCCTGCCTTGTTCTCCAGGGGGCCCAGAACTTTGTGGTATTTGCAGATAGGTCCATGTGCATTGTGTCTTTGTTTTTATTTTTAATAAAATATCAAACCAACTCCAAATTGAACGAAAATTGGATACATGGCTCCTGCCATAGTGTAAAATTTTCTCCTATTTTTGGAGACATTTTTTATTTTATTCACTATTTTTAAGAAATCAAAAACACACATTTTCCTTACTGTCTAACTTTTAAAATCACAAAAAAAATAAAATACCTCTAAAAAATACAAAAAAAAGGTAGTGTTTATTTGACCTTGTTTGATTTTCTGACCAATTTTGGTCATTTTTGGATATATAAAACCCATAAAAATTACAAAACCCTAAAAAGCCTATAAAAATTCTAATAAATAATTAAAAAACCAAAAAACAATAATTATGGTGCCTAAATTTTCCTTGTGTCTTCTTCTTTACAGGAAAATTACCTCCATGTGTTAATAGGGTCATTTTGCATTTTTAATTTGGCCGTGACACCTGGCTGGACAGTCCCCTTGTTTTCTTGCCTTGTTTGATTTTTATAAAAGTCAATAAAAATCAGAAAAACACCAAAAATTACCCAAAAACAGTAAAAAGTATAAAAAACATAAAAATATTTTTATTTGAATTTTTGAGTGATTTTGGAGTAGATAAATAATTGTGTGTATTGGCTTATTTATTTTCTTCCTTTATTTTCTTCATCAATTAAAAATCCAAAAAAATTATAAAAAGACTGAAAATCCAACAAAAAGACCTTTGTTTTATTTTATTCTTTTTTTAGACTACTTCGTAGGCCGCAAGGCCATCACGTGCTCCTTGTGTTCGACCCTGGTCGCTATACCAGGTTAATATAATAGCGAAACCGCTACTTGAGTTTCAGTTGATTTTTGCCTTCGTTTGGTGGTCTGATTTTTTCTCGATTGATCACCCGAGTGATTGAGGTCGCAACGACCGCTTGAGATACACCTGATTTACCTCGCTCGCTCGGTTTTGTGGTCATCAGAATGGCGCCGTTGCCGGGGAGCACGGCTTAGTAGTCGTCTTTTTCCGCGGTTTTCTTTTTCACGGTTTTCTGTATAGATTTTTGTATATATTGTTTTTCTGACATTGTTTATATAAATAATCTGGTCTGACGTTCTATTTGTTTTCTTGTGAGGGCCCGAGGATCGAGGCGTCTTCTTCGGAAGCCGAGCAACCGCGGGAGTCGGAGGCGGCTCTATTCTCTACAGAGCTGCAGGAGAGCGCAAGGAGCAAGCAAAAGTGTGGGAGCCGCGGAATAGTCGCGAGATTAGTGTAGCGTAGAGTAGTTTTTATTTCCTGCTTATTAGAACTGTTGTAATAATGCAGGTACACTCGGACAAAGACTTGGACTTTCGAGGTCTGTTTCGCCGAGCACCGGTGTGCTCGGGGGACCCTTAGACTTTTCGCGGCTTTTTCACAGTTTTCGTTTTTTGCTGCCTTTTACGGTTTTACGCGGTTTTTATTGAGCCCCTAGATCTAGGACTTTCTTCTTGATTGTGCCGTAATTAGTAGGATCCGCACACCTAATAGACTGCTTGTGCCTATAGATGGTTAATTGGACCTACTAATAAAAGATTAATAAAAATAGCTGATTCATTTTCCTTCGAGCCTACGCGCCGCGAGCCTACCCCGTTGATAAACACGGAATTCAAGGAGTCTAATGTCTCTCACAAAGCGGAGACAACCGTGTCGCTGTGATGACCCTCAAGGAATCTCGTATTTAATCAACAATGAACCCACAATCAAGAAATCAAGCAATGACAAATAAATGTGGAGTCAAATTTATTTTTAACTCTACAAACAAGATGTATCTGTGTAAGTATGTAGAGAGTTCGAACACAGGGAGCAAGGCAGGATAGATCAAGCTAAGTGCAAAATGTGATGTGATTGTGATCAATGCCTACAAGATGCAAATATTTTTGTGGATTTTAAGTTTTAATTTTTATCTTTTATTTTTAATTTTGTAATTTTGTATTTTATTTTTAATTTTCTGATTTTTATATTTTATATTTTATTTTTTTGTTTTTTTTTTCAAGATTGGAAAATAAAGACAATGTAACAAAAGACGAGATAAAATATGTATAAAAATGTGCAAAAATAACCAAAAATTTAGAAATAAAATGTTTTTGATATTTTTAGGATTTTTTACTGTTTTTATGATTTTTGGGTATTTTTCAAACTATTTTTGGTATTTTTAAATACTGAAATAAGGGAAAACAGTGAAAATTGTGCTGGCTGTGAGTAGAATGGGAGTTAAAATTAGCAAACAGAAACCAAAATTTTTCACACTAATTTTCAAATAAAGAGAATGAAATATAGAGTAAACAGGAACTGAGTTTGTCTTTTTCTGAGTTTTCCTTGATTTTATATATTTTTTTGAAGTTTTTGAGTGTTTCTAAATTTTTGGTGTTTTTCTTTTGAGATTTTTAGTGATTTTTGGACTGACACTAGAGTAGGTTAAAATAGACAATGGTAATTTTTTTGGAATTTTTCGAAGTATTTTAACAGTTTTTATGGGTTTTCTAATGCAAACAGTGAAATAAATGCATGTTTTTTATTTTTAATAAATATGAAAATGCAATAAAAATGCAATGCAAAAACATGCCGTGCAAGTACAAGTTAACAGGAGCTTAAGCCTATTTTTGTGGAATTTTTGGACTTAAAATGATAATTTAAATAATTACAACAAGCATCCAAAAGTTAAACAGGCCTGGCAGGGGTATAAGTGCAATTATCAGAACTTCCAGGAGCACATATGCAATTTCCACAAAAATATATAACGTTAAATACAAGTTTCTGGACTAAAAACAAATACCCAAACCCGGAGGGGGTTCGTTGCAAAATGTCCAACTCACGCGCACTGGGCACGTGACCTGGCAGGGGTATTCTTGCAATATTACAAAGTTCCAGGGGCTCAGATGCAATTTCTCCAAAACATTACAACTTAATTAAAAAGTTCATGGACCTAAGCGAAATAAACAAACCCCAGGGGGGTCCTTGCAAAATACCCAGCCCCCTCACGCGCACCGGGCACGTGAGGTGACGTGGATTGGACCTAAGTGCAAATAAGAAAACTACGGGGTTCTAATTGCAAATATTACAGAAATATTAAACTACAGCTTAAGGTTTATGGGCTGAAATGAAATACAAAATTTGGCGAAGGGAAAGATGCAAAATACCCACGCCTTATCTCCTCGTGCACGATCGAACGGCGGAGGGTCGCTCACTTATCCACGTGGCGCGTGCACAACGCGCGATGACGGTTCGGCGATGATCGGTGGAGATCAGATCTGGCGAAGAGATCGACGGCAGAAGGTGGCCAAGATCTGACGGCTGAGGTGCGATCTGGAGCGGGCCTAGGATCGGACGGTGGAAGCACCCGGAGGAAGAACAGGGAAGAACTTCGCCGAGACGAAGTTCCTCCGGCGAGCTGACGCGCCTCCGGTGGTCTGGGCCGCAACAAGAAGGTCTGGGAGACTCCTACGATGATGCTTTGGCGTCTGGGGCTCTCAAAATAGGCGGAGAAGCTCTGAGGCGCTGCTGCAGAAGCGGCGGAGCTCGAAGCTCCAGGTATCTCCGATGGAGGTCGAATCCGAGCCCCCAGGCGATGTACTGCTCCAGGTACCTGCAAAAAGGGGTGGCAGGGTCCAGGGAAAACTGCCTGGGCCCCGCGGAGGTGCAGTGGAAGTCGGAAATGGACGGTGGACGGCGAAGGGACGACAGCCGGAAGTGCGCTCCGGCGATGAGCTATGGGAGATGGATCAATCGACGGGAAGCGGATTTTTTTAGGAATTTTTGATACTGAAGCTACGGGGAATAAAATGAAGCGAAAAGAAAGGGGAAAAAGGGATACCTCGAAGGTGGAAGACCTGAGGTGGAAGGACCTCGACGCCGATGGTCGACGGAGGTGGTGGAGACGCCTCGAGCCTTCCTCGGACTCGTCTAACGGCAGGGCAGTGGAGCTGTCACCTCCGGCTACCCAAAGAGCACAAAAGGGAGGAGGATTAATGGTCCAAGAGGGTTCAAACTTGGGCTCGAAGGTGGCGGGTTGTTTAAGTAGAAGACGGTGGCGTCTCCTTCAAGCGAGATCCACGCGCGCATCATGAGGATTTTGCGTGATCTGAAGGCGCGTCGTGGGAGAGTGATGATCAGGGAAGAAGTTCCAAGAAGGATTCGAGGCGAGAAAATGGAAGGATCGGGCGCCATAATTTCTTGAAAATGGGGGAAAAATCAGGGCGTCAGAAGTGGCAGGCCTCGGTCAGGGAGTTGACCGAGGTCAACTCTAGACCACACCTGGTTGGTCCACGTGGACCAACCAGGGAAAAGATTGAAAAATTATTTTATTAATTCGTTTAAAAATAGAAAAAGGCCGAATTAATTTTTGGTTAAAAAATAAAAAATGTTTAAAATTTTATGTAGTATTTTATTTATGATTTTTAATTTATTTTATGAAGTATATTTTTACAAGTTGCTTTTATAGCCCTATATAGGTATATTATCTACATATTTGAGTATTTTTTTATTTTTGTAGTTTTAATTTATTTATTTTTGTTTATTATTTTCTGAAATTATAAAATACTTTTATATACACGAATATATTTTATTTTATTTTTCTGATTTATTTTGTATATTTAATAAATTAGAAGAGGATGTTATATAGGTATGTACATAGGTATTGTATCTTTGTTCTGTGTATATAAGTATTTTTATTTTGATTTTTATTTACATTTTTATACTGATTTTAATATTCACAATTATTATAAGTAATATTTACAACATTATAAAAATATAAAATTATAAAAATAATAAACAAAGAATAAATTGAATATTTTAATCTGTGCAAGTATACAATGAGGGTCCAAAACTCAACTTTCAAACCGTAGCTCCGCCAAATGCGAAACCACCGCCATTAAATAGACTATTTTATTCTATATACAATTAAGGTGAGTATGCTGCATTTGGAGTTTTTATTTGCAAGATACGGGTCTGAGAAGTTGGAGTTCTGGATTTTTATTCAGACCATAACTTTTTATCTGTACATTATTTTTTAATGAAATCAATTTTGTATTTTTCTTTATAAAATTAGCTACAATTTTTATATACAAAGCTTCTTTATTTGATGTATAAAAAGTGGAACCAAAAATAGGTCTCAAACTGAATAAAGAATGAATAGAATGTACAGGTATTTTATCTGTATTTCTGACCTTATCTCCCCCTACTTTATTCCTTGTCGACCTATTCATCAAGATGCCTAGGTCTCGGGGGTTTTGGGTCAAAAAATATTTACAATATTTTATTCTTTTTCTTTTCTTTATTTATTCTATAATTTTGGCTTTAATTACAGTATTTTATACACTAACTAGATGCACATGCATGAATGCTAAGATGATGATTTTAATGTTACTTACAAGCATTTGCTAGGGTTTTTGATGCCAAAATGATAGAATAAAGATGATGAAATGTGGATTCATCACCCGTTAAGCGCTACTCCTGAACTCGACCTGTCGAGAAGAGGAGGGGTGGGTCTAGATCGGACTCTCTGGATCGAAGGCTGGTGACCAGCTAGACGGTTCTATCGAGTAGAAATTGCCTGCTTAGGACTCGGTTTTTCCCGCTGCACCATATAGGTAGTTTATTTTCTGCTTTTCAATTCTGCGCGGATCATATTGCATGTAGAGTGCTGGAGACAGGTACGCCTTTCTATCTTTGCATGCATCATTGATTTCTTCGCGCATCGGCTTTTTCGTCTTCTCCCCCTGTTTTTGACTTAATAATCAGGAGAACCGAAACATTCATTAGGCCTTTTGTTTTTATTGAAAAATACCTAAAAAGAATAACAATAAAATTGGGACTGCTAATCACACTTGACCTAAAAGACACTTCACTGAAAATCTGTCTTGGGGAGAGTAACCCCCACCTTGTTTGGTTTGGATGAGCGAGAGAGTGATCCGCACCTTAGGATAGAGCCATCTGAGCTTTCTCGACTGATTACCGGCTCTTTGGTACGGGACAGTCGGTTGAGAGATATCGGACTCCTATTACCTTACGTAATCGCTCTGATAGACTGAATGATCACCTAAAATAAAATTGACAAGATAATTGACCAATCACTTTCGGTCTTCTGCTCTGTGTGCGTACGTGAATCGGGGGTTTGCTTGTTCTTCTTGTGTAATTTCTAGATCCCTTCGATCCTTCCCCATCCTCTTCTCTATCCATCTGTTTTCCACCCTCCCTCCCTTCATTCCTCTTCTCTTCTTCTCCTTTACCCCTGGATGATGGATACCCCTCACTTCGAGCCGACTCTTGCGGCTTTTTCTTCATTATCTGACCATCACTCCAGTCCACCTTCTAGGGAGGTTGGATCTCCGACCTACCTCCCGCTACCTACCTCCCTTTCATCTCACTACTCTGGGCATGATGTGCGAGACGTCCGAGGATACCAGATAGAGCATATGCGAGACCCAGACGATGTTGTTGCTGAGTTAAGAGCGCACTCCGTTGATGTCCAGAGAGAACAGTGGAAATCTGCAGACATATCCTGTTCCAGAAGGATGGAGGAGCAGAGAGCACATGGAGTCAGTCAGCTTCTACATTAGGTCCATTCATCTTGGATTTGGATTACATTCAGCGAATGCCGACATTTTCAGGAGAGGCGCACGAGGAGCCTTATCTTCACATGTCCGCTTTCGAGGAGTTTTGCAGAGCACAGAGATATTCAAACGTTACTGCAGAGGAACTGATGTGCAGGACCTTCCCCTTCACACTTCAGGACAGAGCCATGAGATGGCACCGCCGATTGGGGAGGACATTCGACACGTGGGGAGAGCTACGCCGAGAGTTCTTACATAGATACTTCTCTCCACGTAGAGTAGATTTGATGCGGTCTTTGATCACCGACTTCTCAGTAGACCCCCAGAAGCCATTGCATGAGGCATGGACGAGGTTTCTTGACCTCTTGAGGAGATTTCCCAATCACGGACTTCCACTGACAGACCTGATAGAGATCTCCATGCGGGGGATGACCGCAGCGCAGCTTGCACTGGTGATTACCACATGTGGCGGTTCACACCGCAGTTCCGACATTCACCTACTGGATACCATCTCGAGACTACTTTCACATAGTTCTTTCTCACGAGATGCCTTGGTCGGGACAACACATGCGGACGATGCAGTACCAGTGCGGTGTGTCACTTTACATGATGAGTCAGCTTCTACACACCAGCCCGAGGACTTGGAGCAGACATCACCACTGACAGAAGAGATGACTGCGATAGCAAAGGTTCGGACCCAGATCTACTCGAGTTCTCGTTGGTTTCCCAGCTGGAGTTCGAGGCAGCCCCAGAGTTTTCAGTCGACGAGTCTTGGATATTAGATCTTCTGATACTCCAGGAACCGAAGGAGCCCCCACTTTTGCGGCCATTGACTCAGCTACTTCAGTTTCCAATCCCGGAGGAGTCAGTTTCCTTTCTGCAGAGACACTTCTTGGGTGCAGACAGCTAGCAGGACTCAGCCCAGCAGCCACAGCTCGATGAGGGACACCACTCTGAGAGCACAGACACACACAGTCCCATATTCGAGCCTTTTGTCCTCCACTCTGACGAGTCAGATACACTCGCTGAGGACCAATTGGCAGCCAGCATAGCCACAGAGCGAGGATCAGCCGCAAACACTTTGCCAGCCTCCGCAATGTTGACCAGTACCTTCTCATGCTTCCAGATTGCCGAGAGCGACACTTCCGATGATGATGCAGCCTGGTGCACCGAGTGGATACTTGACAGCAGCTCAAATGCCCTTCTAGATCATGATCCTCTCATATTCACTTCTGATCTTGCATTTCTCCCCGAGGGTTATCTGCGGGAGAATGTCGCACTCGATGAGTACTCGGTTTCACCTGTTGAGAGTGTTTCCGATCTGGCGGAACACGAAACCGAGTCTTTAGATTATTCTGATTCTGAGTCTTCTCACCTCGACGACCCTCGCGAGGATGAGCTCATTCTAGAGAGATTCGATGACTTGCCTGATCTAATTCTATTTCATTCATCGGATATCAGTCTGCTTATAGAGTCTCCTGATCTTGATTGCCCACACCTATTGGAGACACTGATTGACGTGGAGGACTCTAGGACTGATCCATCCTTCTCCACGTTTGATTTCTTCGGCTCTACACTTTCACTCCAGTCTGATTCAGAGCTGATGATTTCTTTTGTGCTACCGGATCCCGATCACTTATTTTCATATCCTTGGCCGGTAGCAGACACCCGCTTGAGTGCATACCTGGGTATCTTACTTTACACTTTGGAGTTCGTCGTTGTTCTCATACCGAGACTGCGACGACAGTACGGCATTCGCCTTACCGATGCCGTTCTGAATCTGCATACTGCCTTGTCCTAGCCTTTGCGCCCAGCTAGGGGCGTAAAAACTAGCGCTTGTTGAGAGGCACCTCAACATTGTACTGTTTTGTATATACATGTTTCGTCTTACTTTGATCTTTCTTTCTTCCGTTCTTGTTTTCACCCCGGGTCTCGCTTAGGATTATCTTTGCTATACTTAGGATATTCCTCATCCTAAGTATAGGGGGATGGAAACATCGGGTTGTTCTTCGTTCTGTTCCATCACTTCTGTTGTTGCCTATACTTAAGGTTCTTCACCTTAAGTATAGCGGGAGTGATGTCCTCCTTCTTGTATATATTCGTAATTTTCTTCGTGTCTTTCTACCCCTGTTTTGCTGCCTATACTTAGGGATATTTTACCCTAAGTATAGGGGGGGTAGACTCTGTACATCCTTCACTCGGTTTTCCCTTAATATACAGCCTGCTATACTTAGGATTGTCTGATCCTAAGTATAGGGGGAAAAGCCGAGATCCTCTTGAGTTCCTCTCATTCTTTGATTCATCTCTGTATATAGACACCCTATTCACTTCCCTATACTAAGCACGAGTTATGTCTTCTTCATCGCTCTTGACTCTAAGGACATCGTTCGAGCTAAGTATAGGGGGGTGTATATATTTCATATATACTTTAGCCATAACTCATACTTTGTGTGAGTGTGTGAATAAATAAAAAAATGGCTAAAAACTCATAAAAATTTGAAATTTTCTCCTTTGTATATAAAATTCATTTTGCACATACCTATGTATCTATACAAATTATTTTTGTACAAATGATTGTAAAATGATTTGTGTAAAGGATTTGTAAATATTTTCATATCAAAATTATGTATATAGTACAAAATTTTTCCAAAATGTTTTGAAAATCAAAAAGTTTGCAAAAATCTTGTATAAATGGATGTAAATACTTTTGCAAAACTTGCATTTCATGCATTCATTCATTCATGATTTCAAAACATTTTTCAAAAAATTTTGCACCTTTGTAAAAATTGTGTAAATAGCATCTTTGTACATATGTATATAGTTTTTCCTGGATTATAGTTGACATTTAAACTAGCTTGGAATTAAATTGGGAAATGGAGCTTGATTAAGATCTTAATCCACCTAATTCTAAGAGGAACCTTATAGGGCTTAGGGTTAAGGCTTTTCAGGTCCATTGGGACTCAATTCTTTGAGTCCACTAGGCTATGAGCTTATGTCATCTTGATGAGCCTAAGTAGAGACAACACACGCATGACTCTTAGAGATAATGGCTTGACTTACACCAGCACTTTACACATAGCTCTCCACGGATGAGGTGGTGAGGAGGCAGTTTCCTTTGGCTTGGGGTAGCATATGAGGGTAGTACTTCTAGGCGGAACCTCTCTTCTTCTTTTAGTGAAGGAAGTGTGTCTCAACTTGGTCTAGTGGTGATGAAGGCTAAAGACAGAAGCCGTGGGTTGTAATAAAGCTTCAAAAGAGGGATAGTCTACTGGCTCAAGAGGAAAAACTCCTTGTATATATGCTGCACCATGTAGATATGTTGTACAGTTGCACATGAAAAAAAGTGCAAAAAGAAAAGAACTCCAAAAAAGTGGTGGGTCGGATTGAAAATTTAATAACCCCACTGGAGTGTATATAGTCAAATAAAGCAAAAGCTTATGGTATCCATGTTACATCTCATGAAGCTTGCAGCGGGAGACTTAGCTACACTGGTTAGGCTCCCAAGGATACATGGCTACACTGGCCATGGTCCATTCTTCATCTTCTTCCCCCTCTTCTTGAGTCGGTTGCACTTGAACTTAGAAGGGAATACCCCGCTTCTCGAGGAAAGAGTTGCTAGACCGAGGCATTAGAGTTACCATGTTGGGGGAGGTTGTTTCTTTGTTACTTCTGAGGTGGGGAGCTACATATCACTTACACTGCATGGAAAGATTCATGGTCACTAGAGTTTGTGTATGTAGACTTGTTCTGATCTGGTTTATTGAGGAGTCTTGTCCATAGATTGGTGGAACTTAGAGGCTGTTGAGTTTTAAGCTTAAGTCCAAATAAGGTTCCGACACATTAATAATCCAAAGATCTGATCGAGCTCCATAATTCAATTTAATGAAGGCAAGTTTAATAATCAGCCTTGATCCATGTGCATTCTCCTCTTTTTCTTTTTCTTTCTTTCTTTTTCACTTCTTTTTCAAATAAGTGTTTGCTAAGGGACTAGCAAAGTTAAGTATAGGGGGGTGATGAATACTCATTCATCACTCTTTATTCTTATATTTTAGCTACAAAAACCTTTGCAAATACATGTATATATGTGTAAATACAAATAATTAGCAAAAGACATGCATTGTGTAAAAACTAATAATTAGCATATTTTTGTGCTAAAATAAAAGAATAAAGAAACAAATAAAAAGAGGGAATTATTTAGAATAAATATTGAGCGATCTAATCCCAAGGGAGGGCTCAGCCTGGGCCTGACCGCATAAAAACCCAAGTCGAGAGAGATAGGGGCTCATGTGTTTCAATATACTTGTAAATATAATAAGAATATTTTCCTCTAAAAAATAGAATAAAAGGTAATTGTACATATTTATAAATATTTGTAAATATAAAATCCAAATAAAAATTGAAAAATTAAAAAGAAAATAAAATATTCACCTTGTACATATTCACCATGTATATAAATATACTCCTATATTTATTTCACCCTATAAATAAATAAATTAAAATTCCAAAAACTTTATATATACTCTATCTTTTATGGTGTAAATAAATAAAATAAAAACAACAAAAACAAAAAAAAACAAAATAAAAAGAACAAAATTAAAAACCAAAAATAACATTATATATATACCATATATATATGTATATAGCTATTTAATTCACCCTTATATATAAATAATAAAAATAAAATAAAAATATTTTTTATTCCTAATTTCATGATATAAATTAATAAAATATAAAATAGGGATAAAAATGTATAAAAATAACTAATTAAAAATCAAAAATTAAAAAGTCATATTGTATATATACCTATGTATAGTACTATATTGTAAATACCTTATTTTTATTTTGAAAAATTAATTAAAAATCACAAAAAATATAAAAAAATAAAATAAATATTTTTCATGTTTTAAGTTTTTATTAATTTGATCATTTACTATTTTAAAATAAATAATCAAATAATTATGAGCTGACGGACTCTGATTGGTCCACGGGGGATGTTGACCCCCCGGTCAACTCCCCCCCGGACCACTGAGCTCGGATCTGAGTGACCGACCCGATTTCTGCCTTTTCTTCCCACTCGATCCGACAGCCTAATACCCTAACCCCGGGCCCCGATTGATCTTTGTTCATCCCAGATCCACGCCCGGGGTGGGTCTGAGGGATCCGAGTTGAGTGCGCCTCGCCCGATCCATCCCTTCTCGGACCCCTAGACATATAAAGCATCGTCTCCGGCAGCTCTATTCTTCATCTTTGGACATCCCACTCGCAGCCAAGGAACTCCTCCGGTGAGCCTGAGTGACAGCGGTTCTCGTCGGAGTGGAAGCGAGGCACGAGGACCTCGGGAGACCTCTGATCCGGTGGCATCGCCGCCGTGCGCTGCCGCGAGCGCGCCCAGCCTCGGGGAGCCGACGACCCCTTGCAGCAATGACCCAGGAGCTCCAGAAGCTCCAGCCCAGTCGATCTCCTCCGCCAGGTAGCTTTGTTAGCATGTAGTTTAGCGTAGAACGTAGATCTTAGGTTATTGTTCTTGTAGCTCCGCCGCCTTCACCAGCTCACTCCGACCATCCATCAGCCCATCCGACACCGTCACCACCTTCACGAGCCTCCTCCGCATCTTCTCCACCTACCCATCCCCCCTGGCTCGCCCCGGAGCAGGGACCTCGGTTCTCCCCCTCCGCCGCTCGCCGGAGGACCGCCATATCGACGCATCTCCCATCCATTTCGCGCTTTGACGGGTCGAGGCAGTTTGCCCTCGACCCATCTTTCTTCCTGTACAGGTCAAATCATCAAAAGAGCCTCATCTGGAGGCCAGCGGCTCAGGCACAAGTGCTCCAGGTCTTCATCGCCGTCGGAGCTCTCCAGGGCTCCCCGCCATCATCGGAACTGTCTATTGGTTGCGGAGCCCCTAGGCGCATCTTTCCAGCATCTCAGCAGCTGTCGAGGAGTCCTCACGCTCGAGTTTCGAACCGGCGAAGCTCGCCGTCCGACAGTTCTTCCAGGATCCTCGCGAGCAGTCAGATCGTCCTCTCGCTCCAGATTAGATCTTGGCCACCCATTTGAGGAGCTTCGCCACCATCCGATCCATCTGAGGACCGATCTGAGCCGCACGATCAGATGAAGAGGCACCCGTGACTCCAGAGCCGTCTGATCTCCACGTGGCTTCTTCTCCATCGTTGATTCACCGAGGGTTTTGCCACAGAGCACCAGGACCATCAGATCTGCCACGTGATGGACCCTCATCCGTTCGATCCGGCCAGCGTTTCGTGGTTAAAGGCACTGATATTCTCACCCGTTAGATCTGCTACGTGGCGTCACTTCAGCCGTCGACATTTAATAAAGGGTAATTTTTCCGTAGGCCCTTAGCTTTTTAGTTATTTGTCTTTAGTCCTGTAAATATTTTAGATAGTTTATTTTAGTTTGGTACATTTGCATGTAGGACCTTTCTGTTTCTGCTATTTGCTTGTATACCCCTGTGTATAGTGGCCACGTGCTTCGCCACGTGTTTTATGGTATATTTGCAGTTTTCGTCCTATGTTTTTCGGGTGTTATTGATTGCATATTTTAAAATAGGAATGACAGATAGGTCCCTCCAGGCCTGAGTCACGTGTATCGTGCGTGGCCGGGGGACATTTTGCACTTTTAACCCCAGATTTTCCTGCCTTGTTCTCCAGGGGGTCCAGAACTTTGTGGTATTTGCAGATAGGTCCCTGTACATTGTGTCTTTGTTTTTATTTTTAATAAAATATCAAACCAACTCCAAATTGAACGAAAATTGGACACATGGCTCCTGCCATAGTGTAAAATTTTCTTCTATTTTTGGAGACATTTTTTATTTTATTTACTATTTTTAAAAAATCAAAAACACGCATTTTCCTTACTGTCTAACTTTTAAAATCACAACAAAATATTAAAATACCTCGAAAAAATACAAAAAAATTAGGTAGTGTTTATTTGACCTTGTTTGATTTTCTGACCAATTTTGGTCATTTTTGGATATATAAAACCCGTAAAAATTACAAAACCCTAAAAACCCTATAAAAATTCTAATAAATAATTAAAAGACCCAAAAACAATAATTCTGGTGCCTAAATTTTCCTTGTGTCTTCTTCTTTACAGGAAAATTACCTCTAGGTGTTAATAGGGCCATTTTGCATTTTAAATTTGGTCGTGACACCTAGCTGGACAGTCCCCTTGCTTTCTTACATTTTTGATTTTTATAAAAGTCAATAAAAATCAGAAAAATACCAAAAATTACCCAAAAACAGTAAAAATATAAAAAACATAAAAATATTTTTATTTGAATTTTTGAGTGATTTTGGAGTAGATAAATAATTGTGTGTATTGGCTTGTTTATTTGCTTCCTTTATTTTCTTCATTAATTAAAAATCCAAAAAATTATAAAAAGACTAAAAATCCACCAAAAAGACCTTTGTTTTATTTTATTCTTTTTTTAGACTACTTCGTAGGCCGCAAGGTCATCACGTGCTCCTTGTGTTCGACCATGGTCGCTATACCAGGTTAATATAATAGCGAGTCCGCTACTTGAGTTTCAGTTGATTTTTGCCTTCGTTTGGTGGTTTGATTTTTTCTGGATTGATAACCCGAGTGATTGAGGTCGCAACGACCGCTTGAGATACACCTGATTTACCTCGCTTACTCGGTTTTGTGGTCATCAGTAGTTCTGATGAAGATGATAGAAGTGTCGAATTAAGTTGAATTTGGAATGACACCATGATGATATAAATTCCCCAAGGTTTCATTTCAAAAAAATAAAAAAAATAATGAAAAAATAGGTCGGGTGTAGGGAATTTTCTGCACCCGTCGGTGTTGGGTCCTTTTTCCATATATATATATATTCCTTATCGAGCCTGTGAAGAACCACCTGATCAGCTTCTTACATTCCTACGAAGAAAACAGAGAAAATTTTGGTCGTTGTATCGACCAGATGAATTTGTCAAAAAAGATTAATGTGAATTAATCTTCTTTATTTTATTTATACTCCTAAACTTAATGTGTAGCGGTTAATTACGGGAGTGTCGAACTCAGGGAGGCAAACAATTTTAAACTAGAGAGAATCGGTGGAAAAAAAACTTAGGTAATTGGTTTTCCTAATTTTTATTTTGTTTTTATGGATTTTTTTAATTTTTATTTAATTTTATGAATTTTATATTGTTTTTGTAAATTTTAATTATTTTATGAATTTTTTATTATTAGAAAAATATTTTAATTTTTATTTGATTTTTCATTTTGTTAATTTTATGGTTTAATTTTATTTTACTGTTTTTATGAATTTTTAAAGAATTTTTATGATTCTGATAGTGTTTGGTTTATTTTCAAGGTAAAAAGTGAGTGTTTATTCAAAACTGTGACGTATTTTGGATTTTTAAGAGTGAAATAAAGTGGAAATTTTTTATTGTATTTTCTGTAGAAAGTAGATGAAATTCCCTTTAAAATGATATATTGTGTGTTTTTAGGGGACTTATATTTATTTAGTTATGAATTTTCTAAGTTTTGTGAATTTTGTGATTTTTATGGATTTTATATTTGATTTGTATTTTTTTGGTTTAATATGCAAAATATGGTAAAATAGCTATAGGTACTTTTTATAGGATTTTTAAAAGTGTTTTACTTTTTTTATGTGTTTTAAAATTTTGTTATATTTTTAGATTGTATATTATTATTTAGTATGTAGAGTGTATAGTAAGGTAGTTATATAAGAATGGGGGGTACGGATGTAAATAGCTAAAGCAGAAGCGAATCCAGTAGTGGTTTGAAGATGGATCGTGAATCAAAACGGGAATGAAATCAGAATGATACGAAAAACGAGAGAGAGAGAGAGAGGAGATATAGGAAGGAGAAATCTCATAAAGCACCTAACCTGGAATGGGAGAAACGGAGGTTGATGCCGGTGGACAAAGCTCGCGGCGGAGCTCCGTGGGGGTTGCCTCAACGCGCGGCTGTGCGGGGGCTGGGTCGCAGTGGCGGAGCAACGCTCAACACCGGTGACGATCTCGCTGCTCCTCGCTCCTCCTCGCTCGACGGCGGACGGGAACACTCCTGCCACAAGCACTCCCTCTTGCTAGAGCTCACAGGATAGTGGAGAAATGGCAGATTCTTAACTCCGGTGGGGGTGGAGTCCTATTTATAGAAGAAGAAGAGGATGAACTTGGACGGAAAATAGGGGAATATGAGGTTCCTTGGGGAGCACGCTGCCGGTTCTCGTCACCGGCGGTGGAGGATGGCGTCACCGGAGACAGTTGGGGTCGTTGACGGGCCGGTGGAGAGGAGAGGAGGTTGGAATGGTGATTGGTTCGGTTGGAGAAGAAGATGAGAAGAGGAAGGAGAAGAGTGCGTAGGGAAGAAGGAAAAGAGGAAAGAGAAGAAAAGAGAGAAGAAAAAGAAAAAGAAAAAGAAAAAGATGGCCAATGATAAAGTGACACATGACATAAATAATAAATGAAGGGAAGACAAGATAAGGAAAGAGACAAAAGAATTATATACCATATATATATATAATATATTTAATTAAATAAATGAATAATGTAGGTATAAATTGTAATTATTTTAATTAATTAATTAATTAATTAACTTAAAGAAATAAATAAATAAAATATTATTTATTTATAAAGGAAGAATAATAGTATTAATGTATTAAATAATAATGTAAGTTACGGCTTGTTGTACAATACACTGATACGGAGCCGAAAACCGTGTTTTTCGCATTAACTTCGATTTTAGCGAAACTACTTTCATTTTGTAGATAATTGAAAAATATAATATTAGGAACTAAGTTTGCTTAATTCGGAGTTGATACAGTCGAGTTATGAGGCCCGGACGAAAAAAGTAGCGGCTTCGGGCCTTCGGATTTTTTGGTATTTTGGCTTTATTATATTTTTATATTTTTATATTTTTATATACAATTTTATATGATTTTAAGAAAAAGAATTAAGTTAATCGGGTTTACGGTTATTTAATTAAAAATCCGAAAAGTTTCTACATATAGTACATATAGACAACGGGTCCAAAAAGCTGAAACTCACTGGTTTTATCCGAATATTTTTCTGATATTTTTAATAAATACTACTATGTACAAAACGGATATTAAAAGTAAGTTTGGTCATTTTGGAGTTTTCTATAAATATATTTGAACCTCGGAAGTCGGCTTTTGTGGCTTTTCCGGTTCATTACGGTTATATTAATTTTATGACGAATTAATTTTCTAATATTTTTATAAAATAATATATATTTTTATGAATAACTTTTATAAAAGGAATGATTTGATTTGAGATGGTTTTGATGATAAATAAAATAGGTGAAGTATTTACATGGTGAAAAATGGGTAAATTATCTTTTTGGTCTTTATTTTCTTAATATTTTCATAAGTTAAGATCCTTATCTCCCCCTACTTATTTCTTTTGTCGACTCGATCAATATTGACATGGTCTCGAGGTTAGGATCAGTCTGTATGTTACATATCCAGCCTTCTTTTTATCTTTATTCTTTTATTTTGGATAATTTAAGTGTTAATATGTAATATTAATATTTTGTGGTGAGAATGTTAATTAATTGGAATTAATGGATATTTACATGTATTTTACCAAGGATTTTAGCCAAAATGAAAGAATAAAGGTGATGAATCACGGATTCATCATTCCCCTGTACTTTACCTTTGCTAGTCCCTTAGCAAACACTTATTCTATAAATAAGTGCAAGCAAAAAGAAAAAGGAAAATAAAAGAACTTAGAACATGCTTGTTTCTTTGAACCGAAACTCACTTCATCCAAAATTCGGAGCTTGGACTTAGACCTTTGGATTAATAGTGTGTCGGGACTCTATTAGAATTAGGATTTAAGCCTCGACAGCCCTCAAGTTCCACAAATCCTTATCCAGATCTACCTTAACAGCCAGCTCAGATCCACCTATCCATCACGCAAACTTTTCGGCTTTGAAAACAACTTAATTGTGTGTGAAAGAGTTTAGCTCTTCCTGCTTAAAGAAGCAAATGAACCGCCCATACGGCTACACACTCCCATTGGGCCCTTGTCCAACAGCTCAGTCCTTGAGGAGGGAGGTATTTACTTCTAAGGTCAGGTCGTGTTGTGTCCACAATCGAGTATAGAAAGAAGTAGAATGAGTGGAAAAGAACTGGAGTGTGATCGGTGTAATCACATCTCTTGTGAAGCCTGTCCAGTTTAGCCAAGTCTCCACGAAGACATGCAGGCTTTTCTGAAGCTCGGACCATTGTGGTCGTTTTGGGTATTTGACGTATTCGACTACTTTTTGATAGTAGTGATTGTTGCACTGCATAAGTCTTTTGTGCCTCGACGTATATCGAATCTTTTTTTCTCACCCATGTTTTGAGGTCTTGGAAAAAATTGTGCCAGCAGATCCTTCCCTCATCCGAAGCTTTATTTCGACCCCAATCTCTCCCGTCTTAAGACCTCATCACCACCAGATAGGGATGGAAACGCACCACTGAAATGGATTGCCCTTCACAGCCCCATGCAGTCGAGCTAAGTGCAGAGTGATTGAGTTCAAAACTGGTTCAAATGGAGAAGAGTTCAACAGACGACACCAGGTATCCTACTTAGGCACTTTCAAGTTGAGTTCCAAACACTATCTAATGGAACCCAAAGAATTAAGTCAGAAAGACATGAAGAGTCTCAATTCCCTTTTCTAATGAAGTCCCTTTAGAATTAAGTGGATTAAGGCCTAAACCAAGCTCCATCTCTCGGACTTAGTTCCATTCGGTTCAAGAATCAAACCTGTTCTGAAAAATGCGAATGAATGCAACAAATTTTTATGAGGTATATTTTTCGGCTTAAATGTTTTCGGTGATTTTTAAAGATTTTGCATTTTTTTGTTGAATTTAAAAAATTTCAATTTTAGGGGTTTTTTTTGTAAAAGTTAGTGGATTAATTCATTTTATACAAATTTTACACGGTTTATGTACATTTTTCAAAGGATTTTATACCAATTTTATATACAATTTGTACGGCTTTTATACAATATTTTACAAGGGTTTTATTGTCAACTTTTTAAGGATTTTATCAAAAGAATTTCACAACTTTTTTATATAAGGATTTTAAACCGTTTTTTTAATAAGACATTGTTACGGTTTTCTTGCGGTTTTTAGAAACCCAAAATATACACCATACTTTTAGGAAGCCTTATTATTATAAATACGACAAAGTACGAGTTATGGCTTAAAGTATATATAGCATATATATATGACACTCCCCTATACTTAGCGTGAACTATGTCCTCATAGTGACCAAAGAAGCGGCTAAGGAAGACATAACTCGGGCTAAGTATAGATCGGTGGAAAGAATCTATACTACAATGACTCAACGAATAACGAATAGAAGTCGATCATCTCCTCTATACTTGGGATAAAGAAATCCTAAGGATAACCGACTCAAAAATCGAAGATGATCGAGGTCAAGAGAATGTACAAACTCAACGACTCGGCTTGTCCCTCCTATATTTAGGGTAAAGTATCCCTAAGTATAGAGACGAAAATCAAAAGATTGAGGGACAAGCGAGGGAGCAGACGCTACAAAAACCGACGACAATAAAAAAGCGGTATGAGCGAGATTACCCCCCCTATACTTAGGGTAAAACACACCCTAAGTATAAGTAATGACAGGGGTAATCGAACAGGACGATACAAATAACACACGGTGTCTACACTCCCCTATACTTAGGATAAAGCACATCCTAAGTATAGCAAAGCCAGATAAACTTAAAGGTGTAAGACAATCGGAAGGGAAAGAATAAAATCGAAAGTATATACAATATCTGGTAAATCAGGTATGAGATGCATAGTGTAAGAGTGAAAAGATCATCTCATACGAAATAGATGGGGGCAACTTCAATGGCTTGCGATTCATGATCGAGAAATGGTTTCAACCGCTGACCGTTGACTCAAAAGGTGGACTCAGAAGACAACTCAGATATATCGATGCTACCGTTGTCGTACACCTTTCATACCAGATATGGGCCTTTCCACTTGCACATAATCTGTGTCTTCATATCACTCAGGCATCGTTCAAACTCGCCAATCTTGTCGAGCTTATCTAAGTTCTGGTACTTTTTCTCGATTATCTCCATCCGATTCAGCTTCTGACAAATAATCTCCATATCATATGATAAGGATTCGATCGGAATCGAAGCCGTAGAAGGCGGATTCCCTTCTATTTGTGCCACTCGGGAATGATGGTGATAAGTTGGTGGTTTCGTCTGGTTGTAGATCCGAGTCTGAGACATCGTAGTGTAATTCTCTGTCATTTTCTCGTAAATGGCCCAGACTCGGTCTTCGTGCATCGAGAAGTACGAACCACCGCAGGCGGCATTCACCAGTCCCTGTAATTCTAGTGTCAACCCACCGAAGAAGCTCTGTACAAGAGTCGGCTTCGAAAGGTCATGGTGGGGACACCGATCTATGAGCTCTCTGAAACGATCCCATGCCTCGTGAAACTGCTCATTCCCGATCATGGTGAAGTTACTAATCATAGTTCTAGCAGCATTCGTTTGACCGAGAGGGTAATGCTTGTTCAGATACGCGGTGCGTAGCTCCTCCCAGGTCGAAACGTATCTTCCTAGATGTTTCAGCCAATAGGCTGCTTGGTCAACGAGGGAGAAAGGAAACACGATCAATAAGATCGTGTCCTCATTCACTTGCGCATCATGCACCTTGCTGCAGATCAGCTCGAACTCTTGTAGGTGCAGGTGCGGCTCCTCGGCATTCACCTGTTCGATACAACGACCAAATTTTTTTCTGTTTTCTTCGCAGGAATTTGAGAAGCTGATCAGGTGGTTCTTAAGATGGCGCCGTTGCCGGGCCGATGGAGAGGAGAGGAGGTTGGAATGGTGGTGAGTTCGGTTGGAGAAGATGAGAAGAGGAAGGAGAAGTGTACGTGGGGGATAAGGAAAAGAGGAAAGCGAAGAAGAGAGAGAAGAAAAAGAAAAAGATGGCCAATGATAAAGTGACACATGGCATAAATAATAAAATGAGGGGAAAAAGACAAGACAAGGAAAGAGACAAAAGAATTATATACCACGGATATAAAATATATTTAATTAAATAAATGAATAATGTAGGTATAGATTATAATTAATTAATTTAATAAATAAATTAATCAAATAATTCAAATAAAGAAATAAATAAAAATATTATTTATTTATAAAGAAAGAATAAGAGTATTAATGTATTAAATAATAATATAAGTTACAACTTATTATACAATACACGAATACGGACCCGAAAACCGCGTTGTTCGCATTAACTCCGATTTTAGCGAAACTAGTGTCATTTTGTAGATAATTGAAAAATATAATTGTAGGAACTAAGTTTGCTTAATTCGGAGTTGATACGGTCGAGTTATGAGGCCCGAACGAAAAAAGTAGCGGCTTCGGGCCTCTGGATTTTTTTGGTATTTTGGCTTTATTATATTTTTATATTTTTATATACAAATTTAGATGATTTTAGGAAAAAGAATTAAGTTAATCAGGCTTACGGTTGTTTAATTAAAAATCCGGGAAGTTTCTACATATAGTACATATAGACAACGGGTCCAAAAAGCTGAAACTCACCGGTTTTATCCGAATATTTTTATGATATTTTTAATAAATACTACTATGTACAAAACAAATTTTAAAAGTAAGTTTGGTCATTTTGGCGTTTTATATAAATAGATATGAACCTCGAAAGTCGGCTTTTGCGGTTTTTCCGATTCATTACGGTTATATTAATTTTATGCCGAAATATTTTTCTAATATTTTTATAAAATAATATATATTTTTATGAATAACTTTATAAAAGGAGTGATTTGATTTGAGATGGTTTTGATGATAAATAAAATAGGTGAAGTATTTACATGGTGAAAAATGGGTAAATTATCTTTTTGATCTTTATTTTCTTAATATTTTCATAAGTTAAGATCCTTATCTCCCCCTACTTATACTTTTTGTCGACTCGGTCAATATTGACCTAGTCTCGGGGTTAGGATCAGTTTGTATATTATATATCCAGCCTTCTTTTATTTTCCTTTTTATCTTTATTCTTTTTTTTAGATAATTTTAGTGTTAATATATATATTAATATTTGTGGTGAGAATGTTAATTAATTGGAATTAATGGATATTTACATGTATTTACCAAGGATTTTAGCCAAAATGAAAGAATAAAGGTGATGAATCACAGATTCATCAGCTCGTTATTGAGTTATCGAGCGGAGTAGGGCTCGGCTCGATAAGCTGGCTCGGGCTCGCTTCAATAGCATAATGAGCCAAGCTCACGAGCCCTATATGTGACGCTTAAACGGAGAAGGCGGTATGCCTCGCTTAGTCGCTTGTTAGGATCCGTTTTAGGGTCCGAATAGCTGAATATCTGCGCAGCATTGGCCCATTTCCGCTTGCAGTCCCCGACCACTCCCAAACCCTCGATTTTGCCTCTTCTCCGGAACCTCACCGCCTCCCCTCCCCGGGCTGCCTCCGCAGCTGTTGTTGCCTCCCCTCCAAGACCACCTCGCCTTCTCCACCGCCTCTCCTCTCCGCAGCACCTCCTCGTGCGACCTCCCCTCCTCCTCACGCTGCCTCCGCAGCAGCTGCTGCTGCTGCTCCTCCCAGACCACTGCACCTCCGCCTCCTCCCCGTGAAGTGACGCCTTTGCAGGAGCCCACGACCTTCCCTTTTCTGCAGGTTCTCCTCTTATCTTAATTCTAGATGTATTCCTTTCGAGTCCACTGCTTGCTATTGCTTTTACCCTCGGTTTGATTACACATTGCTTTCAATGTATTCGCTTGATTTGCTTGATCGCTCCAGTGGATAGCCACCTTTCTACACATTTCATTCGAACAGAGAATTCCACCTCTATTCCCAATAATGTTGTTTCTAAGCTTATCCGGCACAGGAGCTTGTGAATGAACTGAATTTCTATTCCAGTTTTATCATAGAAGAGACCTATAACTTTTAGATAGGATCATGAGTATGGCTTGTATCTGTTCTACTGAACCATTATGCTAAATTTGGACTTTATTCTTAGTTCCTTTTTTGTGTGTGGATTAGCTGAGTACTGGAACAATATTGTTTCAAAGACTGGATAACCTTACATTTGCAAATCAGAATTTGAGAAAATAACAAAATTTCATAAATAGTGCCACTTGATTTTTTCACTGGAATTTGTTCCCCAACTAGTGTTGAAGTTCGGGCATAGATTTGAATTAGAATCTGCCTTTGATAAATTTATTCATATTTCCCTTAGAAATTTAAATCTGATATTGTTTTGGCGGATGTTTGAGGAATGCGTGATAGCAGTTCACTTGAGGACATTGCACATATTTTATAAGATAAATGACGCTACAAGTGCATGTACTTGTAGTAAGACACAATTTGTCCGGTGGATACTGTTTGGTATACATTAAAATATCCATTAGACAGAAAAGGGCACGTCTAAGTGTACTTGCAAGATATGAGATTAGCTTTACCCTTTGCTGGAAAGGATAGCTACAGCTTGTTGTTCAAAATTGTTACATAGACTTGTCCATTAGACACTATTTGTAAGATCTATATATAGATGATCCAAAGGTCTGGTGATCTGAGAACTATCAAGCAGACATTTGTTTAGATTGATGAATTCCAAATTTTGGATTGTTTTGAATCATCAGCGATAAATAAATCTCTTTAAAAAACTATTAATAAATCTCTAACATCATATTTTACTAAATATTAATAAAATATTCCAAACTACATAATCTACATATGCCACCGTATGGTCCTCTGCGTATCCGCTTAATCACTTTCGACTGCCAGACTTTATGAATACCACATATCACATATCTGAACCTTGTCGTGGTTGAATTTTTACTGCATAGAAGGTGAATTATACGACTCACTTATAAGGATTCACCCGTGAGTCAGTGACCATCTACTTAAATGACAAAGCGTAATGCTTTGACAAGTTCTCACCATTTCTCTATGGGTTGCAATAATCAGCGTGCACTATAGAATGCATAAACTGGTTGAGGTGGATATCATAAGTAATTGATGGGTATATTTAATGTTGAGATTACTGTATATCTTTGTATATTTTCGGTGTTATTTCTTATTTTATTTTCTTTATGTACTTCTCTTGATATTTACCTGGGGTTTTTCTCTTATACAAGAGAACTTTGGGGTCTCATGAATAAACAAGTCATTCATTCCTCACAACATGGTATCGAAGCAACGGTCCTAGATCGGGATTCCTGTATCCCACCCTAACCCTAACCCTACCTGCCCCCTCCCTTGCTCCAGCGCTTGCGCATCTGTCGTGCTGTGCTCCATCTGTCACGCCTGGAAAGAGGATCTGTCGCGCCTGGAAAGGGGATCGACTGCACATTGCAACTGGAAAGAGGATCAGGAGAAGGCCTCAAAGGGCATCTACCGCGCCTGCACACATTGCGCATCTGCGCGCATCGCTCCGTGCTCCAAACATTGCTTCGTGCTCCAAACATCACGCCTGCGCATGTCGTGCCTGCGTCGTGCTCCCGCGATACCGCTCCAGCGCACGTCGCTCCTGCACGCACCAGCGCACATTTGCATCTGCGCACCAGCACACGCAGCATCGCGCATCTGCATCTGTGCACTTGCGCAGATCTGCGTGCATCCTGTGCGCATATGTGTGCACGCGCGTGCATTTGACGAGCATCTTTGTGCGTCGCTGCCCTTTGCACCCGTACAACCTAGCCTATGACAACAAGAGATGAAGATGGTTGTATGCGTCTACAAATACAACCAATCCTCTATATGTGATTATGTAGAATCATTTATAACGGTTTACTCCTTAGTTTTGTCCCAGATTTCGGCATTCTTGCTACCATGTCAGAGAGCGAGGGTGATTTTTTCTCATAAGGTGCCTTCAAGGGCCGACTCCCACCGTAAAGACGTATGGGACCAACTACGAGCTGTAGTCCATGCAGTTTCGCACCTTGATGCAGTGCCATAACAAGGAGCATATTCTGACGGATCCAGAGTCGAAGGACAAGCTGGGGCTAATGCTTCTTGGAAGCAAGATGATGCCTATGCTCGTATTTGGCTCTCCGGGACGTTCACCATGGAGATTGCCAATGATATTGTCAATCAACCCACAACAAATGCTATGTGGATATCTTAGCAGCCACGTATGGGCATGTGAAAAATGAGAGCAAAATTGTTATAGTTGCAATTTGATATTTTCTCGACCAAGCAGAATGGTCGACCTCTTCATGCACACTTATCGTATCTTAGAGGCATATTTGAGCATCTGCATAGCTTCATGCCCATTACTATAATAAGCACTAGGTAACAACAATCATATCAGAATGTAAGTATGACAGGAGTATTTTTGTCATCTCTGGACTCTGAATACGATGCATCAAGTACTCAACTTCTTACTGGAGAAACGATACCTCCGATGGAGGAAGTTTACAAGAGGCTGAGCAGAATTACTACATCCTCTATTACTGTGGCTCAAACTCCTTCTGCTATGGCAGCCTCTCGTGGCAAAAGGGGTACTTCACAATTACGTGGCCGAGGATCACGTGGTCAAGGAGGAGGTCGTCAACGAGGTGCATGTCATATTGCCATCGTCTTGATCATTCTGAAGAGACATGCTATCAGAAGCATGAGTATCTAGCCTCCGATCGAGTTGGTGAGCAGACAAAGCCCACTTCTACACCTGCTCCGGCTCATGACGCACGCTTTGATGATATTGTTTTCAGGCTGCGAGAGATGATGACTGCTCCTACTACTTTGCCCGCAGGTTCTTCAGATGTCGGACATATGGCTAGAGCCTCTTCGAGCTTGTCAGATATTGCTTATGCCCTTACTAGTAGCAACAATACATATTTGTCTGACTAGATCATGGACTCCGAAGCATCTCATCATATGTGTGGCGATCGAGCACCGTTTACTTCTCACAGGTCTATCCCTTTGGGTAGATCAATGGTGATTGGCAATGGGGTTCATCTACCTATTGTTGGACATGGTAAGATTGTTCTAGCTCCCTCGATGCATTTGCAAAGTGTCTTACATGCTCCAACATTTGAGATGAATCTTTTGTCTATTAGCCAGCTTACAAAAGATTTACATCGTCGTGAAATATTTGATCCTTCTTCTCTTGTGTTTCAGGACATACTCACATGCATGGTGATTGGATGTGGCCGTGCGCAGGGGGGACTTTATAGACTTGTCCAGCCTCCCTGTGCGGGGGCTGCTACTATCCCTTCTGGATCAATCTCCCCGTTTCTGTGGCATCTTTGCTTTGGACACCTTCCTCTGAAGAAACTGTGTTATGTCCTCCCGCAGATCTCTACTCGTACTAGCTTGGAGTGTGAGCAGTGTCAGTTTGGGAAGCACCATCGTTCTTCTTTTCCGAGTTGTCAGAGTCCTCACAGTGGTTAGTTGTTAGAGTTGGTTCACTTTGATATATGAGGTCCCAGTCGCGTTCCTGATCATCAGGGACATCGTTTTTTTATGGTCACTGTAGATAATCAGGGACATCGATTTTAGATTATCTTGGGTATTTCTGATGAAGAATAAGTCTGAAGCTGGTCCTGTTATCAATTTTTCCTTGTTGAGATTAAAAACATTTTTTTGCTAATGTGATTTATTCGCTCTGACAATGCTTTGGAGTTTTCTACTTTACAGTTATCAGACTTCCTCAGATCTATTGGTGTTGTTCTTCAAACTTTGTGTGCTTACACTTCACAACAGAATGGTATTGTTGAACGCAAACATTATCATCTTTTGGATGCCCCAAGAACTCTTTGATTCAAAAACGAGCTCTTCATTCTTTATGGGTGATACAGTTCTTGTTGCATGTTACTTGGTGAACCGCATGCCGTCCACTATGTTTGAAAAACGTTCCTTTCTTGATTGCGTTTCTCGAGAAGAACTTATTCTCATTTACTCCTAGAGTCTTTGGATATGTGGCTTTTGTCCACAATTTTACTCCTACTCGTAACAAGCTCTTTCCTAGAGCTGTCAAATGTGTGTTCATTGGTTATGTTTTGATCCTGTTGGGAGAAAATATTGTGAGTGATGATGTCATATTTTTTGAGTCTATTATGTATTTTTCTCCCACATGTGACATACTGTTTAATACTGACTTTGGTGAGGATATCTTTATTCGTCCACCTCCGATATCTCCACTGAAAAGTCCTCATGTTGAGTTTTAGTCACCTCCATCTCCTCCACCTTCGTCTACCATGACTCGGTTCCTACCTCGTTTTTACATTCGTAGGCCCTCTACTCGCCCCTCTGCTCCTGCACCTTCCCAGTCATCCAGCACGCCCCAAGTATGTAGTGAACACATTGTTTCTACTGATGGCACTAGTGCTATGCTTGATTCACAGGATACTATACATGAGAATATGATAGCAGAGAACAGAGAGGCTTATGACCTCGATGTACCTATTACCTTGAGGAAGCTCCGTCGCAACTATGCTACGTACCCTTTAGCTGCACATGTTTCCTTAGACCATCTTTCAGAGGAATTCAGGAAGTTTGTTATGGTCCTCTCAGCTACTACACCACGAACATATCAGGAGGCCCTGCATGATAACAATTGACGACTTGCCATGGAAGAGGAGATTGCTGCTTTGCAGTCTCGTGGTATCTGGAGTGTTGTTTCTACCCCTCCAGGTGCATCTGTTGTGGGGTGCAAATGGATATTCACGGTGAAGCAACGAGTGGATGGTGGTGTGGATCGCTAAAAGGCAATGTGTGTAGCACGTGGATACCCAGACTTATGGGATGTATTATCAGGATACCTTCTCTTCAGTGGTCAGACACTCGACATTACACATTCTTCTATCAGTTGCTGTTTCACGGGACTGGTCTCTTTACCAACATGATGTGAAGAATGCATTTCTTTGTGGAGATCTACATGAGGAGGTTTATATGCAACAACCAACAGGGTTTACTTCTGAGGGGGAGTCCAAGAAAGTGTGTAGGCTCCACAAGGTGATCTACGGACTAAAACAAAGTCCTAGAGCTTGGTACTAGAAGCTTTCAGAATTGATAGAGCATCATGGGTTTGTCCGGTCCACTGCGGATCAGTCACTTTTTGTCCACAGGACATAGATGGGTATTGTTGCTATTCTTGTCTATGTTAATGATATTATTGTCACGAGTGATGATGAGCAGGGCATTCAGGTGGCCAAGGAGTTCCTAGGTCAGTAGTTTGTGACCAAAGACCTTGGCAATCTTCGTTACTTCCTTGGATTAGAGTTTACCAGGAACCAACATGGTCTTGTGATGACCCAGAGGAAGCTTGTTACTGATCTTCTTCTAGGGACATGCATGACAGGGTGCAAACCTGCTACTACTCTTATAGATCCAAGTACGAGACTTTATGAGGATGACTTATAGGAGGTAGATCAGAGGAGATACATAGAGCTAGCTGGGAAACTTTTATATGCTACCATCACCATGCCAGATATATCCTTTGCCGTGAGCAAAGTGAGCTAGTTCATGGAACATCCTAGGAAGGTTCATATGGATGATGTCTATATGATTTTGAGATATTTGAAGTCTTCACCAGGAAATGGGCTTATATTCAACAGAAGCACTTCTCTTGATGTGTCAACATGTGCATACGCACGCATATTATGCATGATGCTCTAGGGACAGGAAGTCTACTTCTGGCTATGCTATATTTGTTGTCAGCTCACTCGTGTCATGGAAAAATTTAAAAACAGACAGTGGTTGCTAAATATAGTGCAGAATCCGAATACATGGCCGTGGCTCAAGGAAGCACATGGATGATGTGGGCGAGGTCGGTTTTGTCAGATCTTGCAGTTGATGTACCTCTTCCTTTGCAGCTTCTATGTGACAATCAGGCAACACTTTTTGTTTTAGATAATCCTCATTCCATGAACATAAAAAGCTCATAGAGGTGGATTACCACTGTACGAGAGACATGCTTCAGAAAGGTCTTATATCCACCTCTCATGTTTCTACTGGAGATCATACTACTAATATATTCACCAAAGCTCTTACTAGAGGCTCTTTCCAAAGTTGTTGTTCCAAGCTGAGCATGATAAACATATATGCTCCAACTTGAGGGGGAGTGTTGAGATTACTGTACATCTTTGGTGTTATTTCTTATTTTATTTTCTTTATTTACCTCTCTTGATATTTACTCAGGGTTTTTCTCCCATATAAGAGAACCCTGGGGTCTCGTGAATAAACAAATCATTCATTCCTCCCAACACTAAGGGCCCGTTCGGTAGGAGAATAAGCAGGAATAAGGATGGGGAATAAGGGGAATAAGGGTCTATTCTCCGTTCGGCTGGAGGATAAGAATAAGGAGAATAAGGTGAAATAAAGGTAGGTAAGGTGGGATAAAATATGAATAAGAGTGAAATAAGATGAAATAATGGAGAATAATCGTACCACAAGGAAGCGTGTTGGGGGCTTATTCCCCTTATTCCATTCCTCCTTATACCCCAAACAAACATGGCCTTAATATGCTAATGGTTTCTCTTCTTGATGTGCTCGTGTTTCCTTCATTTAAGTGCAAAGTTTTTTCTCTGTATGTTTACTTTTGATCTGCATTGTCTTTTCTGTAACAGTTGACCTGCTGTTGTTAGAAGTAGGCTGATATATGGGGAAGACACGAAAGAATCAGACACTCGGGGATGCTTCTAAAGGATCAAAAAACCACTTTCGGAAACAAATCCAGGGAAAAAAATACTGAAACCTAAGCGTACGAAGACCAAAGTTTCAATTCCGGAGAATTCTGTTATAAAAGAACTACCTGGAATTTCCGAAGCCACAGAACTTCCCAAGAATCAGACGCCTGCTGAACTCCCGGACGATTTTAAAGTTTCAGAAATTCCCAGGGAGCAGACCTCTGCAGAAGAACTCTCTGGATTTCCCCCAGTTACAGAAATTCCCAGGGAGCAGATCCCTGCAGGAAAACTCCCAGGATCTTTCGAAATTTCAGAAATTTCCAAGGAGCAGACCCCTGCAGATGTACTTCCAGGAATTTCCGAAGTCACAGAAATCCCTAGGGAGCAAATCCCCGCAGAAGAACTCCCAAGAATTTCTAACGTTACAGAAATTCCCAAGGAGCAGACAGATGAAAAACAGCACATTGAACACGAAATTTCTAACGTTATAGAAATTCCCAAGGAGCAGACAGATGAAAAACAGCACATTGAACACAGTAATGAAGAGATGGAAATCGATGAAAGCCAACTTATAGAAAACACTAATGCAAATAAGAACAATGACCTGCAGCTTGATCAACAAGACAAAGAGCGGGATGCTAAACAAGGCATTAGTCAGACAAATCTTCCGAAAACTGGGGAGCTTGGTGGAGTGATTTTTATGTGTAATACTCTGACTAAACCGGATTGCTACAGGTACATGATTATGGGCTTTCCAGATGGAAGGAGAGATCTTGTGATGAAAATTCGGCCAGAGTTCAAACTCTTCCTCTTTAACTACCATGAAAAGGTTCTCTATGGAATATATAAGCCGGCATCCCCTGGGGGTATGAGAATTGAACCTGCCGCTTTCAATGGATCTTTCCCTGCACAGGTACAAGTTATAAATATGTCTTCCTGTGCTTGGTTTACTGCATAGATTTGTTGCGAAGGAAGCTATAGTATTGTAGTTTACGTAGCTTGCATGATTGAGGTGCTGTTATGTTCTAATTTGATACTCATGTGCATGCCATTTATGACTGCATATAGTTGCCTGTTATGTGCTATGTTGATCTTTGATACTTAGCTTAAGATGCAATCCCCAGGCCCAGTATATATGCTGCTATATATTTTTGATTGGGAGATTTGTGATATTTCTTAAGGTTTATACATATTACACTTCCCTAAATTTGTCTTGAAACCATTCGGATAAATTCCTAAATAGCGTTCTTACCGTTTGGATAAATTCCTAAAGAGCGTTCTTTTAAGAACGTTGTTTAGGAATTTGTCTCGAATTTGTTCGGATATTTTAACCATGGATTTAAACAAACATCTAGATTTCGTTGGGGCATTCCACACTTGCGACACATTGTATCTCCCGAATGCAATGAGAAGTTGGCAAGGACGCTACATTGCTATCCAATTGTAGTTCAAAATTTACAAGGGTTCTCGCATGAGGAACGTATGTGAGTCAATATGCTAGTTGCAATGCATCGCCACCTGGATACAGTCCAAAATTTGCTCGCATGATGGACGCATGCAGATAAAGAAGTTAGTCCAAAAGAGGTTGCAAAGGAAATTGCGGATAGGTAGTTGGAATATTGCTACTTTGACTAGCAAATCGATAGAGATAGTTGATGCGATGGAAAGAAGGAGGATTCATATATTATGTCTACAAAAGACAAAATGGGTTGGAGAGAAAGCAAGGGAGATCGAGAAAATATGCTTTAAACTTTGGTATTCAAGTAAAGATAAGGACAGAAATGGTGTTGGAGTGGTTGTTCACAAGGATTTGAAGAATTGTGTGGTTGGGGTGCAAAGATCTAGGGATCATATTATATTGCTAAAAGTGGTGCTCAAAGAAGAAATTCTGAATATCATCTTAGTTTATGCACCACAAATTGATTTTGATGATAGGATTAAACAAGCTTTTTGGGAGGATTTGGATAAGATTATGCAAGGAATCCCACAAAGAGAGATGATTTGCCTAGGTGGAGATCTTAATGAACATGTGGGAAAGAATGCTTCAGGATATGCTAGTGTTCATTGATGACACGACTTCATAGATAGAAATAAAGAGGGAAAATTCTTTCTGTATTTTGTAACAGCTTATGATCTTTTCATTGCAAATACTCTCTTTAAGAAGATGAAGGAGCATTTAATTACTTATAAGAGTGGCTCGACTAGAACATAGATAGACTACTTTGCGTCGAGAAGAAAAAATCGGCTGTGTTGCATATACTGCAAAGTAATCTCAGGAGAGAGTCTGCCCACCCAACATCGTATGTTAGTCATGTATGTGCTAATAAAAAGGCTAGGAAAGAAAATGAAGTTTTTCAAGATCACTAGAACTAGAGGGTGAAATCTTCAATTAAAGCAATCAAGCTCCAGGGAGAAGGTTTTAGAAGACTTATCTTGGGATTGTAATGGAAGTGCATATGAGATGTTGGAGACGGTACCATCTTATATCCGAAGGGTAGCCAAAGAGATGCTAGGCGAGTCAAAGGGAGGAGCTCCATGCCAAAAGGAGGCTTGGTGGTGGAGTGGAGGGGTACAAGAGAAGCGCAAAATTAAAAAAGCTTGCTTTAAAGCTGTGCCGAATGATAGAACAGATGAAACTATCACAAACTACAAAATAGCTAAGAAGGAAGCAAAGAAGGTGGTAAGCGAAGCTAAGTCAAAAGCTTAAGAAGTCTTATACGAAAATCTCGATTCTTAGGAGGGTCAGAAGAGTATATTCAGGTTGGCTAAAGCAAGAGCAATAAAGACCAAAGATCTTTCTCAAGTGAGATGCATTAAGGATGAGGAATGTCACATACTTGTTACTCTGAAGGATATAGAGATTAGATGGAAGCAGTACTTCCATAAGTTTTTCATTTGGAAAGGAAATAGATCACTTCGGAAAATTTAAATCTAGCTAGTAGTGAAAGTTACTTGAATCGTGTAAGATACAAGCGAATACAAATGAAGGAAGTAGAAGAGGCTTTGAAGGTTATGCGACATGGGAAAGGTGTAGGACCTGATGACATTCTTGTAGAAGGTTGGAGAGTTTTAGGTGAGCGTGGTTTGATTTGGCTTACAAATTTATTCAATGTTATTTGATGAAGCAAGAAATTGCCTGAAGAATGGAGGAGAAGCATCGTGATGCCTCTTTTTATAAGAATAAAAGAGACATTCAAAATTGTTCAAATTACATATGTATCAAGCTGATGAGTCACACTACGAAAATTTGGGAACGTGTGGTCGATAGAAGGTCGAGGCAAATTTCCAAAGTAAAAGAAAACAAATTCTGATTCATGCCAGGTCGCTCAACTATTGAAGCCATCCACTTGTCGAGGAGAACGATGGAAATTTACAGAGCTAAAGGAAGAACTTTCATATGATTTTTATTGATTTAGAGAATGCTCATGATTCTGTCTCACGGGAGATATTGTGGAGAGTTTTGGAGAAGAGACAAGTACCTATCCTATACATTAACCTCATAAAAAGTATGTATGATAATGCTTCATCTTGTGTAAGGATACAATCTGGGAAGACTGACTATTTTGTCATCAACACTGGTCTGCGTCAAGATTCAACTTTGAGTTCATTCCTTTTTACTTTGTTTATGGACGAGTTGACAAGTCGCATTCAGGATGATATACCTTAGTGTATGTTATTCGCTGATGATATTGTGTTGATTGATGAGACTAGAGATGGAGTAAATGAGAAGTTTGAGGTTCAGAGACATGATTTGGAGACTAAAGGATTTCGTATAAGTTGGGCTAAAACTGAATATATGGAGTGTACTTTTAATGGAAGCAATGGTGTAGGAATCGATGTTAAGATTGGTGATGATGGTGATGATACGATTCAGTAGAGAGATTCTTTTATATACTTGGGATCTATTTTGCAATATGATGGAGAACTTGATTGAGATGTTACAAATAGAATAAATGCAGGTTGGTTAAAGTGGAGAGGTGCCTCTACTGTTCTCTGCGATAAGAAAATTCTTTTGAAAATCAAAGGGAAGTTTTACAAACAGCTGTAAGACATGCTATGCTCTATGGATCTGAATGCTGATTTGTGAATCATAGACATGTGGATAGAATGGCGGTAGTAGAAATGAAAATGCTAAGGTGGATGTGTGGACGCGCACACACACACACACACACACACACACACGTAAAGATCAGATTCATAATAACGCCATCAGAATGAAATTGGGTGTAGCTCCAATCGAAGATAAGTTGTGAGAAAACCGTTTAAGTTGGTTTGACCATTTGCATAGGAGGTCAATTGATGCAACGGTGAGGAGGTGTGAGTTTTGAAATGTTGAGCCGGCTAAACAAGGGCAGAATTGTTGAAATGAGACTATACGGAGGGATCTTAGTTTTTTGGATCGAAGCCCGAGAATGACCCAAGATAGATCCTACTGGAGGCAAAAAATCCATGTAGTCGACCCTACTTAAAGTTGGAAAAGGCTTTGTTGTTGTTATGCATATTGCAGTTGGATAATTATATGCCACAACTTTCAAAACTTCATCAAAAACCCTTATAATATCAGTTTGTTTTCAAAAGAAAGTGTTGCTCTATTTCCATCGTTGATTCTGCCAATATCTACAGTAAGTCGATCTAATTATTCCTATCCAACAAAATCTACGAGATGATCTAATAGTGGAATCTTGTTTCTTCCCTGATACAAATCTAGATAGAAAGAGAAGTAATCTGGTGGTGATAAGGATATGAGAGGAGTGAATATATAGAGCACAAGGAAATTTTAAATACCATATTGTTGTTACAAGATACGCGACTTTTAAAATGCATTTTTTTAAATGATCAATGCCCTTAAAATGAAAATATAGAAATTACAATAGTTTTTGTAAGGAAAAATAAAACCTTTTAAAAACTAAGGAATTATTATCGAAGTTTTGATTTCAACAACATGTGGATATCGAAACTCCCATCTCTATTGGTTTCTTAGATTTCAACCGAGGTGGGTCGAAATATTGATGATATTTCAACATATTGAGCTGTATCGGTCGAAATTGATTGTTTTCGATACAAATTTTCTCGGATATTGAACGATATCGACAATATTTTATCGATATCAATGTATATCAATGATATTATGACTGTTGTAAAAATTGGTCGACTAGACCGATTAGTCGGTCCGACTAGTCGAGTCAGTGGGATTGTCGACTCGACTAGGCCTAATCGGCCATTAGTCGGTCAACCCGACTATTTAGGCCGACTAGTCGGCCGACTACTCGATCAACTTTTACATAGAACTTTTTTATTTTTAATATTTTTTGTTTTTTTTAAAAAACTTATTATAGTATACTTAATGTTATATTTAAAGTCAACTACTTCTTTTGTTTCATTATTATAGTATAGAAAATGTACAAAACTATGCAAATATATAAGAATATATGTATAAAAAATGATTTATACATTTAAAATAATAAAAAAAACTCAAAACTGACCAAAGCTGCAAAAGTCGGTAGTCGGTACTCGGTCGGTCAGGTCACCGACTAAGGATTAATCGGCAGGCGAGCGATTAAACAAATTTAGTCAGACTTTAATCGGTTTTGATTTTTTAAACATATAAATTATTTTTATACATATATTATTATATATTTACATAGATTTATATATATATATACATATATATTTACTATCGCAATGAATCAAAAGAAGTAATTGAATTTAAATAAAACATTAAGCGTATTAGAATAAGTTTGCTTTTTAAAAAGTAAAAAATATGGTATCTCCAAGCAAAAATTGGTTGACTAGTGGACCTAGTCGGAATTAGTCAGTACTCAGTCGGTCACCCCACTGACTGGACTAGTCGGACCTACTTGTCGGGTTTGGGTGACTTTTACAACATTGACTGACAAATGGCCGACTAAATCCGATTAGTCGCCCGACTGCTGATTTGTCCTTAGTGACCCCACGGACCGAGTACCAATTTCTGCAACCTTGATATTATCCATGTGAGCTTTATTTCACTACTTATTTCAATGAAACCATTGTCTGGCGGCAGGGTATGGTGCGACAGGGAGTGTATACGATGATTCTTCAACTTGAGGAGCTTTACCTCTTTTAGGTTTTAGTAATGGAGATGAAACAACTCTAGAGCTTGTAGATATCTGATATAACTTGTTCATTTGATATTCATTCGCCATTTGTTTTCATAAATAGATGCATCTTTCCTATAAGTAATTCTATAGTAGCTAATTCCGTAATTCACTAGACGCATCTTACATATGGAAGGCCGTATCGATATCGATATCGTTTCGATATCGTATCAATATGATATTTTGACGATATTGCCGAAATATCGCCCATATCGGCGAGCCTTTGTGAAGAAAATACCTGGAAATCGGGATATATCCCATATCAACACTCATATCGGTCCCATGTTGATATCGGTATATCGGCGATATATCGCGATATTTCCTTCCATGATCATACGATAGTTATTTTTATGAACGAAACATTGTATATTATTCATATCTACATTTTAGAATTAAATGTCTCATATATTTTTTTGAACAAAAGATGTGTTTTTAAGTATGGCTAACTTAGCTATTTTATTTCCATTTCTAATTTCTTTCAGTCAACAATCAACATTAACAACGACATGGGGAAGATATAAATGGCATATAGAAGTGAATTTTTGCACAATGGGGGGATGGGAGGCAGAGGGGTGAGTGTGAGAGTCGGGGAGAGAGTGAGAGGAGGAGAGAGAGGTCGTGAGTCACGTTGGTGGCGAGTTAGAGAGCGGTGGAAGCCTAATCTAGATGCATGTGGGCATCCTCGTCCATCGGTTACATCAGGTGGAAGGACTTCTAATGCAAGAGCTTCGTGGAGACCGAAGGCATCTCTCGCGCGAGCGCCTCTCTTCGTCTCTGGTAAAGGCATGGAGAGCTCGGCTAGCGTCATCAACGATGTCTGCGCGGGTCCGGTCGACTTCAAAGGAAAAGGAGTTCTCAGGGGGAGGTCTCAAGTCGATTCCCTCATCTCCGACAAGTGCGAAGAGGGTGCAGATTGGGTCCGAGTTTCTCACAAGAAGCCGGGTAAGCGTTGCTTTAGATGTGGTGAACGTGGTCATTCGGCTCCGTCCTGCGGGCTGCCTGCAAGATGTTTTTCCTGTGGAAGGGTTGGTCATAAGAAAGCTTCGTGTTGGTTCGGGGCTACTCGCATGGTGCCTGTGATTCGCAAGGCCTCCCCAGCAGCTGGGAGTGAGGCTATGGTGCATGCTTCTACTTTCGACGTGAACCCTGAACGGGGGTCTTGTTCACGCTCTTTCGCACAGGTGGTTCGTGACTCCAAGACCCCCGCGCGTTCGGGGGTCCCTCTTGCGGGGGAACTTGCTAGGGATTCAGCATTCTTTTCTTTTGGCGGTGACTTCCTGAAGAAGGAGGGTGGGAGCTGCGATGTGGAAGCAGTTTCTGTTAGGAAGGGGCGGGAAGTGTCACCCGGTGGTTCGCTGCATGGCTACCACGTGAAGGGGGTTGGGTGTGATGGAATTGCTGTAGGGTTAGCCTTACGTAGAGGAATTGTTTGGAGTATCGTGAGGTTGCGATTGTTTGATTTCCTCGGACCCTTGTTCGAAGGTGATATGGTCGTTCTCGACAACTCAAGATGCTGTGTTCGTGGTTTATCGGTGGATCAACGTCAAAGGTTATTGGCGAGCGATTTCTTTGAGGACATCTCTTGGCGTCCTTTGCGGTACGATGATGGAGCATGCATCGACGTGGAAATTTGTGTTGTCGAGGTGCGAGGGATTCCTTTCCTTTCTCGCAAGGTGCACGCTTTGGCTAATCTCCTTCGCCGTTGGGGGGAGATGCTGGCGATTGTGGGAGATGGCTTCAAGCCTGGATCAGATTGGAAGTCTACTAGGGTCCTTCTAGAATGTGGCAGAAGCTCGCTTCATGATGTCTTGGGGAAGGTGTTCTTCGAGACCTTCTCGGTTGGTCGCTTCTCGTTCCCGGTGGAGACATCCTTCTTGCAGCCTCTTCTTCAGCCACAGGCGGTGGCTCACCCGGCGCTTCCCTCGATCGTGACGTTGGACTCTCCGGCTTCTGTTGATGCCTCGTCTCCCGATGCCCACCTGGCATTGCATGGGGTCGCCTGCGAACCGTCTCTCCCTTGGCATGATTGCAGGCGCCCATTCAATTATTCTCCATGCTTCCCGAGTGATCTCGCCTTTCGTGGCAGTCCGCATCTGTGGGGACCGTCCGAGGTCGATTCATTTTTTGGCTCTTTTACCTGGAAGGTGGACGGTTCGAAGCTTGCGTCGTTTTCGGGCGCACGGTCGGGTCTTTCTACCGCGGGTGCTGATGCTGGCGGGTTGGGTTTTGTCGGGACTTGGTCCGCTGGGGACTCTTCTTTCCTTTATGCGGACTCGGATCAGGACTCCACTCGGATCTCAGTTGGGCCCATCTCTGGGCCGGCTAATGTTCAGGTGGTTCTGCAGGACTCTCACCCTGCCCTTCCCTCGGTTGAGGGCTCCGGCCACTCGGATCTCCTATTGCTGTTTCTTGTGTCTATGGGCCCTGCTGTCATATCAGAAGAGAGGAACTGTGGGAGGACATGCGGGACGCGGGGCGTGTTTTTGCTGCCCTCCCGTGGATCATTGGGGGAGATTTCAATGTCACTATTTACTCGGCTGATCGCCCTCGGGCTAGGGGCGGCTGTGACCCAGGATCTTTGTCTTTTAAGGTGACTCTGAACTCTTTGGCTCTGGAGAACTTGGTGGCATCCGATATTAAATATACTTGGAGGAGCGGCTCTTCGCGATCCCGCCTTGATCGTTTTTGGCTTCGGGTGCTTTGATGGAAAGCTTCCCTTCCTGCTCGGTTTCTTCTAGGCCCAGAGCTTTCTCTGACCATTTGCCAATTTTATGGGATTCTGGTGAGAATCTATCTATGAAGGGCCTCTTTAGATACGAACGTTGCTGGCTCCTGGAGCCTTCCTTTAGGGCTGTGGTAAATGTCCACTGGGTCTCTTCTTCGGTCGAAGGGTTTGCGGCTGCTAGACTTAGTCAGAAGCTTGAGTCCTTGCGCACGAGATTGGCATGCTATAAACGGGAGACGCGGCTGGCGCGGGTGGCTCTTAGAAAAGAGGCGGAGGACATTATTTCAAGACTTGACTCTGTGGAGAATGAGAGGAATCTCAATGTCAACAATCTCGAGGAGCGATCCTCTGCGCAAAAAAAGGTGGCGGAGGACAAGAAGAGAGCTATTGAGTGGCGTCAGCGCTCAAGGCTCAAGTGGCTCAAAGATGGTGATGCAAATACGGCTTATTTCCACAGGGTTGCAAGTGGGAGGAAACGAAACAATACTCTTCGTGCAATTTCGATTGATGGGCAGCGTTTCGTTGGGGATAATGCTATGGGCTCTGCCATTATGGAGCATTTCAGGGGAGTCATGTCGACTCGTTCCTCGCACCGCTGGAAGTGGCTGGGCTTGGGGGTTCCCACAGTTTCTGAGGTGGACTATGACTTGCTTATTCGGCCAGTTTCGTTGTTGTAGACTAAAGAGGCTGTGTGGGATCTTAATCCTGATGCGTCCCCGGGGCCTGATGGATTCTCGGTAGCATTCTTCAGGGATTTTTGGGACTTGGTGTGCAATGAAGTCTTCGAGGTGATCGTGGAGTTTTGCGGCGGAAATACGGATTTTGATAGGCTGAATAGAGCTTTATTGCTCTTGATTCCAAAGAGGGAGTCGGCGGAGGACATTGGGGACTTTCGCCCCATCTCGATTTCAAACACCATCTATTTAATCGTGGCTAAGGTCCTAGCTAGGAGACTCTCTAAGGTGCTGGACTCGCTTGTCTCCCCCGTCCAGGCGGCTTTCATCAAAGGGAGACAAATATCGGACTGTATTATTGTCGCGTCGGAGCTGGTGGCGGATTGGAGAGCCTCGGGGCGTTAAGGCGTGCTTTGGAAAGATGATTTCGCTAAAGCCTATGATAGCATTGATTGAGCTTTTCTTTGGTCGGTCCTCAAGAGGCGAGGCTTCCCGGCCTTGTGGATTTCGTGGATGCGGCGCTGCGTGACTACAATCTCTTTCTCTCTTTTGCTCAATGGCGGCTTGGAAGGGGGGCGCTTTCAACCGCGTCGGGGTCTGCGCGTGGGATGCCCTCTGGCCCCCCTCCTTTTCTTGCTTGCGTCGGATGTCTTGGCTCGCATGGTGGACAGGGTGGTTGCTGCGGGTCTCTCCAAGGGCTTTTCAAAGGGGGCCGTCTCCATGCCGCTAATTCAATTTGCGGACGACACTTTGTGCTTCATTGAAGGGGATGATTCGGAGGTGGCGGCCATGTCGATGACATTGGACCTCTTTAGCGAATTATCGGGCTTGCGCATTAATGGTAACAAATCTAAGGTTATTACTTTTGGACTTTCGGAGTCGAGGGCTTTGGATGTCGCGAACATTCTAGGCTCGGCTTTGGCTGCCTGCCGCTTGACTACCTAGGCCTTCCCTTGGTGGTTGGGAGGCCTAGACTTAAGGATTGGAGTGTGGTGGTGGAGAAGGTGGAGGCGCGATTGGCTGGCTGGCGTGCGACGCTTCTTTCGAAAGGAGGTAGATTGATTCTTCTTCGCTCGGTCCTGGCCGCCATTCCGGTTCATTTCTTGTCGACTCGCCGGATGCCTGCTGGGATTCGCAATCGTCTTGAGTCTTGCTTCAAGAGGTTCTTATGGGGGAAATCGGGTGTCGGAGGGCGTGGGATTCACCTGGTCGCTTGGGAGGAGGTGGTGAGGGAGAAGATGGCAGGTGGTTTGGGGATTAGGCACCTCAGACTGATCAATGATGCGTTCTTCCTTAAGTGGGCAAGCAGGGTGTGGGGAAGAGATGGTAGTTTTTTTATTGGGATCTTGAGGAAGCTTCACGGGAGAGAATGGGCGGGCGAGGGCGATTCGGGAGTGGTGTGTGGGAGCTCTCTGTTTTGGCGTGGTCTTCAGGAGGTTTTTTGAAGAACAGAGTGTCCTTTAAACCTGTTTTGGGGGACGACAGTGGTTTCTCTTTTTGGAATGATTGCTGGTTGGTGGGGGAGCCACTTTCTATTCGCTTCCCTCGTCTCTTTGCTCTGGCGGAAAATAAGGAGGCTTCCGTCGCTTGCTGTTGGGTGGATGCATCCTGGTCTCCCCGCTTCTTGGGGAACTTCTCGGATCAGAGGTTCTTTGATTTTCTTGCTCTGATAAACGTCCTTGCTTTTGCGGATTCACCCTTTGGGGGCTTGGATCACTGGATTTGGAGGGGTGGTGACTTCTCGACTCGGAAGGCCTACGCATCCTTGCTTGATTCACCGCCTGCTCGTTCGGATTCTATGGTGAGAGACTGTGGTTACTTCTGGAGCTTGGGCTTGCCCTTGCGTATTATCTTCTTCCTCTGGCTCGTTCGCAGAAAGAGGCTTTTGACGCGCGATCGCTGTTCAAGGTTGCTGCCTTCGGTTTCCAATATATGCGGCCTATGCGATTCAAATGTGGAAACCATGGACCATCTTCTCTTTCTCTGCCCCTTGGTCCGGGGGCTGTGGGATGACCCCTTCGTGGCTTGGGTGCTTGCTCGTGATGTGGAGACCTTCTGTGACTCCCTCTTCTTGAATAGGCGTATGGAGAGAAGACGACTCTTGGCACCGGTGACTTGTTTATGGTCGATATGGCTTGCTCGCAATGAGGCCATATTCTCTGGGCAACGGTTTTATCTGGAGAACGTGCTTTGTCGTGCGAGGGCTTTGGTGGATGACTGGAGTCGTGTTTAGCGTGCTTATTTTCTTGTCTCTTTTGTTTCTTGGTGCCCAGCTCTGGAGGCTCCTTGCCTCCTAAGTCGGGTGGCTACTTTTATGTTCTTGTTTTTATCCCCTTCTTACTTCTTTAATATATTGGGGTGAACACCATTGAGTGTTTCCCCCTTTTCTTGGCTTCAAAAAAAAAAAAAAACAACGACATGTTCGATATGACTGATATGTATGATATAAGGGTCATAGATGATCGATATGTGTGATATAAGTGTATATTTGTAAGTTATTTACAGTTTTAAGAACTTGGATGAACTTCATTTCCAATATCTATCAATCAACAATCAACAGTAACTGTGATATGACCGATATGTGCGATTTAAGAAGTATAGACGAGCGATATGCGTGTTATAAGTGTGTATTTGTAAGTTATTTATTGTTCTAATAGCTTAGATGATCTTGTTTGCGAAAATAACAAAAAGCGGCTTTTTGAGCCATTTCTGAGATTTCCACCGAAATCGTTGAAATTTTCTGAAATTTCACCGAAATTTCCATTTCCGAGGGGGGATACTTTATCAAGCTTTTTTAGTATGAAATGGTTGTTTTATACGGAGTTGCTGTCATACATTTAGTATTTGCTAAACTTGGGGCTTGTTTGAAAATATGGAAAGGGGACTTTATTGGGAAGGATGCTGAATATAATTGCTTTAGTAGCCTTTTTCCCAATCAATCTGAGCTCGGGTAGTTGATGGCCGAACACATGGCAACAACTTGCTCAAACAAATAGTGTGATAACATTGTCAAACCTATAGATCTTGGAGGAGTATGGAGCAATGGTGATGGAGTGTCACTTTAATATAATATTAGAATGAGAATATTTCTTAAGTTGGGGCTGTTAGCCAATTACATTGTATATGTTCATATTATTAGGGCTTTTGTCAAGTATGAAGAAGAGGCAGATGTGTTTAGTAGATGAAGAAGAGGCAGATGTGTTTAGTAGGTTCTTGGAATGGTGACTGGTCCTACGATTGGTTGAAGCGATGTTCCTCTGGTATGGTTGGAGAGCTCTGTCACTGAATCATGGCGGAGAGTCCAGGGGGCGGTGGATCATGGCTTCAGGGTATTGTTACTACTTTGTTGATGAAGTGGAAAATGAATCTTTTGGAGTGGTATAGATTTGTATACAGGATATTCTTTGTGCAATTGCAATACTTTATTGTCAGGCATGTGTGAGACTGCACCATGTGTTTTTTTCCTTTTCAAGTAAAGATATTTTGAAGATAGTGCTTGAGGTGACAAATGATGTGGAGGGAACTAAACGATATGGGAACCATGTGATAGGACTTATGAGTTTTGTTTCTTGCTCGACTACTTGACAAGGAAATGAGTTGTGATAGTTGTATCGGATTCTGGTGAATATATTAGTTGATGCCTGGGCCTTGGTTGATGATTGGAGTGTAATGATCCAGGTGGAGGTGGAGCAAGATTTTCTACTTGTAGCTCCTCACTTTCGGACTAGATATTAGATGCACAAGGTATGTGTTGTCTTTAGCAAGTGGGCTTTGATGTTGAAGATGAGAGTGGATTGATGGATCATTCAACTACTAGCTTGGTTGCGAGAAAAACATACTTTCTAGAGGATATGTACCTCTTTTATGATTGCAACAACATCATGAATGCCAAGACTTCGTGCATTGTTTGCCTTTATACTTTGTAAGGTGCTGGAAATTTTACTTAGCCTATTCCAATTGGAGGTTTTACTGCTATCAAATCTATGATAAAAACTATACGTTTTGCTATGTGAATTATCTCATATGGAAGTAATAAGGTGAAAAGGGACTTTGTAAAGGTGTACTCCACTTTGGATTGGCGTTTCTTGTATAATGTAATGGGGAATCAAGGCTTTTCAACTCATTGACGGGTGTGGATGAAAGTGTGTATCATGACCTTGCCCTTTTCAGTGTTTGTAAGTGGTTAGAAAGAGGGTGGATTTAGACGAGGGGTGTGAGATGAGGCTGTTAATTGACACACAATTGATTTGTTGATGGATGCTCTGGCTTTGTGTTTGGGGCCAACTAGGGAAGAAATTTTTGGTTCACTGTAGGAGACTTTGCATGTGTATTAATGATGTTACTTTAGTTGCAGATGACGGTGTCTTATTCATCCAAAGTTGGTTCAACATGCTGGACATGTATGTACCATAGTGTACATGAAGAAAAGAATGAATTGTTGTGTTTATTCTATAGATGTAGGGTCCATGGCCTCAAATTTCAACGAAATTCGATCGAATTTCTATCGAATATCGATATCCTGTCTGTTGGGAAAAGAGTCTTCGTTATCATTCAAGAAAACCCTAGGCTCTCTTATATAGGGAGAGACCTTAAGGGTAAATTACAAAGAAGTCTAAATAAGAAAAAGAAATAACGACAGGATACATAAAATGATAATAGAGAAACTATCTCTACACTCCCCCTCAAGGTGGAGCATAGATGTCTATCATGCTCAACTTGGATGAACATCTCTGAAAAGGTCCTCTGAGCAGTGGCTTGGTGAATACATCTGCCGTCTGATCTCCTGAGCTCACATGTGCAGTAGATATCAATTCTCTCTGAATCAAATCCCTGGTGTAATGGCAGTCAACTTCAATATGCTTGGTCCTTTCATGGAAGGCTGGGTTGTTGGCAATGAATAGTACTGCCTGATTGTCACATTGAAGCTTCATAGGTAGAGTCACAGCTACATGTAGATCTTCTAGTACAGAACGGACCCACATCATTTCCGTGCTGGCTTGGGCCATGGCCCTATATTCGGATTCCGCACTGGACCTTGCCACAACCGTTTGTTTCTTGCTTTTCCAAGAAACCAGAGAGCCTCCAACAAACACTGCAAACCCTGAGGTTGATTTTCGATCCTTAGGGCATCCTGCATAATCTGCGTCTGCACACGCCGAGATGGATAAATCTGTGCCCTTTCTGAATAGCAGCCCTGACCCTGGAGAGGACTTTAGATACCTCAGTATCATGTGTATAGCATCCATGTGAACCTGTCTTGGCTGCTCCATGAATTGACTCACACTGCTAACTGCAAATTGAATATCTGGGCGAGTTATGGTAATGTAGAGGAGTTTTTCCCACCATTTCTCTATATCTCCTCTTATCTACTTCATCGGTATCACCATCATACAATTTCACGCTAGGATCCATGGGAATACTTGATGGTTTGCATCCATCCATGCCAGTGTCAATCAGGAAGTCTGTAATGTACTTCCGTTGGGTCATCACCAAGCTCTGTGCATTCCTTGCAATTTCTAACCCCAGAAAATATCTTAGGGTCCCAAGATCCTTTGTAACAAACTGACGGCCTAGGAATGCCTTCGCCCCCTCTATGCCCTGAGGATCATCTCTTGTAACAAGAATATCATCCACATAAACCATAATGACAACCGTACCTACCGATGACTTCTGGACAAACAACGAGTGATCGGCATTTGACCTCTTGAATCTCTGTTGCTCAATTAGGTTGAACAACTTCTGGAACCATGCTCTCGGACTCTGTTTGAGGCCATATATCGCCTTGTGAAGTCTACAAACCATGTGCATCTCCCCCTCAGCAGTAAAACCAGGTGGCTGTTGCATGTAGACTTCCTCCTGTAAGTCCCCGTACAGAAAGACATTCTTGACATCTAGTTGAGATGTACTCCAATCACGGACCACAGCATCAGACAAGAGAATACGAAGAGTCGAATGTCTCGCCACTGGAGAGAATGTATCTATGTAATCCACACCATAGGTTTGAGTAAACCCTCGTGCGACCAAGCGTGCTTTGTACCTATCCAACGCGCCATCTGCATGATATTTTACTGTAAAAACCCACTTACAGCTCACAACGGATGCATCAGGAGGCACAGGGACCAAGGACCATGTGCTACGAGACTGCAAGGCCTTCATCTCTTCTTCCATAGCCATTCTCCAGCAATCATTCTTAAAAGCCTCCTGGTATGTCCGTGGTATATCCACGGAAGACAAGGCTGTGACAAACCGCTGAAACTCACCAGTGAGGCGGTGAAAGGAAACCTGTGAAGCAAATGGATATGAAGCACACTGCCTCCTCTGCTTCCGAACAGCAATCGGAACATCAAGATCATCATCTACTGTACTGGATGGGCTAGGGTCGTCCTGTACTGAAGAATCCTGCACGTGTACCAAATCTGACCCGTCAGTAGTAATGCCATCTGAACATACCTGAGGCGTGATGATAGGCTGTGGGGTGGTCTGAGCAGGACCTGACCGACGCGTATAGAATTTAGGTAATGGCGAAATGATAGGCCGTGAAATGGGTGGTGGTGGAGGTGGCGGTGGAATTGGTGGTGCTGGTGTGGGGACTTGCAAAGGGGACGACTCAGGTGAACTCCCTATAAGCGGTGGAGGAACATAGACATCATCAGTGGTAGTGGATGGTACCATTCTGTCACCTGCAGGCGAGAAATACATGACAAACTCAAAGAAAGTGACATCAGCACTCACAAAGTACCTCTTAGTCGTTGGGTCATAACACCGATAGCCCTTCTGAGTCCTGGAATAGCCAACAAAGACGCACTTGGCTGCTCTGGGAGAGAGTTTGTCAAGACCTGGAGATAGACGATGAACGAAGGCCACAGTACCAAAGACACGTGGAGTCAGTGAGAATAACTCCTTGTCTGGGAAAAGAATAGAGATAGGTGACTTCTCACCAAGAATTGAGGATGGCATTCGATTGACCAAATAACACGCAGTAAGAACAGCGTCGCCCCAGAATGAAATAGGAGCACAACTCTGAATCAACAGGGTACGAGTAATATCCAAGAGATGGTGATGCTTTCTTTCCGCCACACCATTTTGTTGTGAAGTATATGCACACGTGGTTTGGTGAATAATACCCTTTGATGAAAGAAAGTGAGAAAGTGGGCGTGTACAAAATTCGAGTGCATTATCCATCCGCACATTTGACTGAGGAAGAGAAAATATTGTGCATTTCATTAATCAAATTCTTGATCACATCTCCTGCTTCAGATTTATGCTTCAAAAGAAATACCCATGACACACGAGAAAAATCATCCACTACCACAAGATAGAACCTGTGTCCCTGATGATCGGGAACACGACTCAGACCCCATATATCTATATGCAACAACTCAAACGGGGAGCAACTGCTCCGACTCTGATGACTTGGGAAGCTTGACCTATGATGCTTTCCCAACTGACATGCTTCACAGCGGAAAGACGAACTAGGAGAGATCTGGGGCAGAAGATGGCGCATTTTCTGGAGCGGAAGGTGACCAAACCGGAGATGCCAGATGTACGGAGAGACTGGTCCGTCAGAATGAGAAGAGACGCTAGCGTAGGAATTTCGAACCAGCCGATATAAACCACCCTGCTCAGAGCCACAACCAATCACCTTGCCCGTGAGTATGTCCTGAAAAATGAGAGAAGACGGGTCAAATATAGCACGACAATTCAGATCCTTCGTGATCTGACTAATAGATAGCAAATTCATTGAGAACTCAGGAGCATGTAGGACGTTCTGTAACTGCATAGTGGAGGATAGGACGACCTCCCCCTGTCCAACAAGGGGTGAATGGGTACCATCTGCTATCTGTACTGTGCGGCCGTGAGGAATGTCCCTGTAGGCCTGTAATCTATCTCTATCTCGGCAGAGATGATGTGTGGCTCCAAAATCTATAACCCAGTCAGATATATCATGAGGTGGTATGAAAGCAGTAGATCTACCTGAGGTACTGGCTGCGGCTGATGAACTGACAGAGGCAGTAGCAACAATATCTGAAGAACCGCCTGACGAATCACCAGATGAATGTGGCATAATATCTCGGAGACGGGCCACAAGTTCGTCAAATCGATTATCTGCAGTAGACGGTAATGAAGACTGTGAGTGCTCTGCAACACGTGCCGATGCTGGGAACCCATGCTTCGAATAGCATGTCTCCTCCGAGTGTCCTGTGCGGTGACAATAGGAGCATGTCTGACTGAAGCGACCACCCCTTCCCTGGGGTCCACGGCCACGTCCACGACCACGACCAGAGGGTGGTCCACCTCTCCCACGCGAAACTGCCATCGCTGAAGGGGGTGGAGTAGAAGAGCTGGAGGAAACAGGAATGCGACATCTTCCACTGGAGGAATAACTGCATCAGCGAGAATCTGAGATCGAGCGGCATCATACTCAGGGTCAAGGGCCGTAAGTAGAACACCAACCATGGTGGCGTTTCGAAACGCCTTCTGCTGCTCAGGAGTTGCAGTGAGAGGAATGATACTGTATAACTTCTCAAACATCCCTCTTAGGGATGTGTAAAGAGAATGGAGATGTCTGCCGTTCTGCTTCATTGTGAAGATGTCGTGATGAAGCTGCAACATCTTCGTCTCATTTCGCACCTGCGAATATGTAGCGGCAAGAATGTCCCACATTGCCTTAGCAGTGGGCAAGGATGCAAAAATCGATTCAGGCGGCCGTTTAAAAGGCTGTTTAAACTCATTCGGTCCTCGACCGACTGTATAACCTTTAATCGGCTATGTAAACGGTCAGACCGTTTAAACGGGTGTAATCGGCCGTTTACACGCCGTTTAAGCGGCCACGTTTTGCATCAAGGTAACATAAACCCTATGTTGATTATGCTATCTACTTTGACATGTCACATTTGGATGAAGAAGTCATTGAAATTGACAATATCTGATCAAAATTGTGGATACGTGATTATATTTTCAAAGTTCATTTATACTTTTTTATTAAATATATATATATATATGTAATATTTTTATTAATTTAAAAATGTAAAACCGCATAGACCGTTTAATTTTCGTTTAAACTCCCGCATACCGTTTAAACAGTAATCAGTGACCCTACCGACTGTATACCGCATATCGTTTTTTGCAACCTTGGCAGTGGGCTGATGGAGGACGTCGTTAGCAATCTCCATCGTCAAGGTACCGGACAACCAAACCTTCGCATAGGAATCATCAGCCTCCCATGAGGCATATATCCCAGTCTTCTCTGCGGGCTCATCCTCGGTAAGAATGTGCTTCTTACCATTCAACTTCATGAGGCTCATGAACTGCATAGCCCAGAGCTCATAGTTAGACCCGTCCATCTTGACTATTGACGCAGGACCTTTGAATGCGCCGGTGGAGGGCATATCGACTTTCGATTCTGACATACTGCCGCTTGGAGAAGAACTAGGATATGTAGACGTGATGCTGAATGTCTACACCAAATGCATCGGATTTGAGTGCGTATGTAGACGTTACGCACTCATCCATAGAACGGACGAGGAGGGAACTAGGGCACGCCTCACAGGAGGCTTACAGCCCTTGCAGCGGCTGGGAGCTGCTTAGGGACCTCGCGCGGCGGGCTGTGCAAGCACCCGGAGGGGCTACAACGGCAGCTGGTGGCTTCCGCCGGTGGGCTGGAGCCGCTGGCGGCTGGCTGGGACCTCCGCTGGCTGGTTGGGGCTTCCGGCTGTGGCCTAGGGCGATGAGAGCCCCCAGGAAGCGAGAGAGGCGGCGACGGCGTGAGATAAAGGAAGAGAGAGAGGCGGCGGCGGTGCCGAGAGGAGGGAGGCGGGTGGGGGGGGGCGGCGGGTGGAGAGCCCTAGGGTGGCTCTGATACCATGTTGGGAAAAGAGTCTTCGTTATCATTCAAGAAAACCCTAGGCTCTCTTATATAGGGAGAGACCTTAAGGGTAAATTACAAAGAAGTCTAAATAAGAAAAAGAAATAACGTCAGGATACATAAAATGATAATAGAGAAACTATCTCTACACTGTCGAAATCGAAATTCGACCGAAATGGCCGAAATGACCGAAATGACCGAAATTTCGATCGATTTTCGACTGAAATTCCATCAAAATTCCGTTTTGGTCAGTCACCAAAATGGTGACCGAAACCGACATTTAAGGCCTTGGTAGGGTCTTTTATATATAGAGAAAACCCTAGAGAGCCTAAGAGGGAAAAATACATAAATACCCTTAAGGGTTACATGGCATAAATATAATAACTTCAACACTCCTTAAATTGGAGCATACTTATCGATCATGCCCAACTTGGAAACTAAATACATGAGTCACTTCTTTGGAGGGTCCTTCGTGAAGATGTCTGCAAGTTGAAGTTCAGTGGATATGTGTGGAGTGCTTATCCATCCTCATCGTACTGCATCACGAATGAAATAGCAATCAACTTTATGTGTTTTGTCCGCTTATGGAAAATTGGATTGGTGACAATGTGGTGGCAGGCTTGTTGTCACAGTATAAGGGTACCTGAGTAGCGACCTACATGCGAAGTTCTTTTAGAAAAGAGACAAGCCGTGTGATCTCAAAGGTGACTTGTGCCATTGCCTTGTATTCCGCTTCCACACTTGATCCGAAGACCATTGTATGCTTCTTTCTTCGCCAAGTGACCAGGTTATCCCCAATAAACATGATGTAGCATGTAGTAGATCAACGGTCGTCACGAGAGCTAGGATAGTCAGAATCTGTATAGGCACAGATATTGTTGTGCTCGTTCACCCCATAAAAGAGTCCACATCCAGGAGATTCCTTTAAATATCGAAGGATCAAAAGAACATCCTGTCAATGACTGTAAAGGGCTTCTCCACATGCTGGTTGGCTTTGCTCACAACATATGGTATATTTGGCTTAGTAACAATGAGATAAAACAAATTTTCCACTATGCTTCTGTACATCGTCGTATCCTCAAATGCTAGATCAGTAGATGTGGGATGTTTTCTCACTTTGCAGGGATGCCAGATGGTTTGCATTCAAGTAGTCCTGCCTCAGTCAGAATATCTAGGCAATACTTCCTTTGTGAAATATGGAGCCCTCTATAGTGAGTATCACCTCAATGCCAAGAAAATAGCGAAGTTGGCCAAGTTCTTTTGTGACAAAGACCTTTTGCAGGGAGATCTTGGTCTCTAGAATAACATCTTCATCGCCTCCTATGACAACCATATAAACAACATAGACATCATGAATGACGGTGTCAGTAGACCGTCGTTTGACAAAGGCCGAGTAGTCATATATCGTCCTCTGAAAGCCAAGTATGCTGATCTCAGTAGTGAGCCTATCAAACCATGCCCTAGGACTCTGATTCGGGCCATAGACGACCTTGTATTGTCGGCATACACACTCCTCGATTACTTAACCCGACTGTTGCATCATGCAGACCTCCTCCTCAAGATCCCTATAACAAAAAGCATTCTTTACATCAAGTTGGTAAATGAGCCATGCCTTGTTGGAAGCAACAGAAAGAATGGTACACATCGATCCCATTTTGACAATAGGTGAGAAAGTTTCAAAATAATCAACCCCAAAGATTTGTGCAAATCCTTTGGCAACTAGTGTGGCTTTCTACATGTCAATAGACCTACCAAGTGACTGTTTGGTCGCGAACATCCAAGGATGTTAAGGCACGTGCCTAGGCGGCCTCCTAGCCGCCCAGGCGTCCCAGACCGTACGCCTAGAAAGCACGCCTTACTTTTATTGAAAATGGCTTACGTCTTGGGTTGCCAGGGCATCAAGGCGCGCTTGGGCGCCTAGGCGACTATTTTTTAAATGCATACTACACATATATCGCATTTACAAAATGCGATATACATAGTGCATTTACAAAATGCGATATACATAGCGCATTTACAAAATACTATATACATAACGCATTTTGAAAATGCGATATACATGTCGTATTTTTGAAATGCGATATACCCCTTCGACCATGTATTACCCCACTGCATTTGACCCTCATTTGACCTTGTAGCCCGCGAAATCCCTTGCGTCGTCCCTGCAGAGAAAAAATCAACTCCGTAGCGGCCTCCCTCCTCCTCTGGTGACCTCCCTCCTCCTCCGACGGCCTCCCTCCTCCGACGGCTTCCCTACTCCTCCAGCGGCCTCCCTCTTCCTCCAGCGGCCTCCTTCCTCCTCCAGCAACCTCTCTACCTCCTCCAGCGGCCTCCCTCCTGCTCAACGACCTCCCTACCTCCTCCGACGGCCTCCCTCCTCCTCCAACGACCTCCCTTCCTCCTCCAACTGCTCTCTACATCCTCCAGCGGCTTCCCTCCTGCTCAACGGCCTCCCTCCTCCAACAACCTCCCTGCATTCTCTTGCTCTCTCCTCGTTGAATGACTTAATGGAATCCTTGCATGGGGATGCCATTCCTAATCCTACTACACCAATCCCATCTACTATGCAAAGGCCTGGGGAAATTTATCCCCGCTTCATCGACAAGATGAATGATCCATGCTTGAAAGCGTCATCGAATGATACCGGTTGGAAGTACTCTTTTTGGCCGAATACACTAGACAAGAATAAGGTGCAATGTGCATTATGCAGGTACATTACTAATGGTGGCATGAAAAGGCAGAAGGAATACTTGATTGGTGGTTATCAACATGTATCTATATGTTCGAAAACAACTGTGGAGATTAAGAAAGAGATGGCTGACTTCAAAAATCGTAACAGGAAGAGGAAGATAGCCGTTGATTACAGATATAGTGGAGCTGATTCAAACATTCCAGATGCATATGACGGTGATCGTGGTGAACATGTTGCCATCTTGGGAGACTCACAATCTACGGCTACAACAGGTAAAAACGTTAATTCTGGTTCTGGTTCATGTTCTGCAAATAGGCCACCTGTACGGAAGTATCCACACGGCAAGGGTCCTATGGACTCGTTTAGTTCTGCTAGCCCATGACCATGGGAGGTTGTGGCACAAAGGAAGGCAGTAAGGGCTCGTGGTGAAGCACAACAAACTACAATTGAGTTTGCTTTAGAAAAGGATGCTACACAGGTGGCATATGATGTCATAGCTGAGCTATTCTATATCGGTGGCATCCCTTTTAATGTTGCACAACGAGAAGCATTTGAGGTGGCAATGGAGGCTATTGTTTACGCTGGGAGAGAATTTGTTCCTCCATCTTATCACCAATTGCGAACGTCCCTGCTTGAAAGATTAGATGCAAGGACCAAAGATTTGCAGGTGAAGCATGAAAGCCATTGGAGGACATATGGATGCACGATTATGTATGATGCATGGACTGATAAATGACAACGAAGTCTGATAAACTTCCTTGTTAATTCTCCACAATGGTCATTTTTTATTTATGCAAAGAATGCAACATCCGATGTACACACTGGGGAATATGTGTTCAAATTGATAGACAAGGCTGTGGAGATGGTGGGTGAGGAGAACGTTGTACAAGTTGTCATCAACAATGCAAGCAATTTTGTTTTAGCAGGAAAGTTACTGATGGAGAAGAGGGAAAACCTCTTTTCGACTCCCTGTGCTGCATACTGCTTGGATTTGATGCTTGAGGATATTTTTAAGTTACAGAAATTTGCAGGATTTATCAAAAGGGCTAGAAAAGTAACAACGTATATTTACCAGTATATTCGGTTGCTCGATGCGTGTCTACAGTTCAGTGATGATCACCAAGTGCTATCTAGAAGTGGAGTTACCCGCTTTGCTATCAACTACTTGACCCTTAGTAGTTTGCTAGAGTAAAGGAAAGCGTTGGCATCTTTGTTTATTTCTGAGGTGTGGAACACTAGTTCTTGGTCGAAGACACATGATGGGAAATATGTCTATGAAACTGTGATGACGAATGCTTTTTGGGAAAAAAATTGAAGATTACCTTAGAGCTGTGTAACCCAACGTTTCTGTGTTGCGTTTAGTGGATGCTGATAACACTGCAAAGGAAATGATTATTGAAAACTTTGGCTGGAGGGAAACATATTACATGCCTATTCTACAAATTATTGATTCTTGTTGGGATAATTAGATGGCTCGCCCTTTGTATGGAGCAAGATGTTTCTTGAATCCTGCATTTTATTATAAAGTGAAGGACAAACAATGAGGCATTGATGTGAATGTATGAATGTGATTTCATATTTTACCTTGAGAGGATGGTTGATGATCCCGATAAACAAGACATGATATGCTCTGAAATGGTGGTCTACAAAGGAGCTCGTGGTATGTTTAGCAGGACAATTGCTATTAGACAAAGGGAAAAAAACCTCCATGTAAGTTATATTTCATTTATTATATTGAATGATTTAATGGTAAATGTGTTTACATTATAGATTTATTGTGTAGTGGAATGGTGGGATACTTATGGTAGTTTCACCCCTGCTCTGAAGCGGGTGGCAAAGCGTATTTTGGGACTATGCTGCACATCTTCCTCTTGTGAACGCATTTGGAGTGCTTTTGACTTTGTATGTATCAAAAACACTTATAATGTACTAAGCCTTCTCCCTCTATAAGTAGGGTCGGCTACATGGATTCTTGCTCAAATCCATGTTGAAAGATTCAAATATTTTTTACACTGGCCATTGACTACCTAACGCAACCCCTGCAAGAGTGGGATTTGAACTATGGTCTTTTGTGTGGTAGACACACTGTACTACCACTAGACCATTAAGTGGGTACAAATATATTTACAAATATAAATGCCAACTTTAAACTTGTAAATTTATGTAATACTTGAATGAATGTGCAAATCCACACAAAGAGGAGGTATAAGTTGGAGGTTGATAGACTTTTCAAGCTTGTTTACATCCAATACAACAAGCAACTTGAGGAGAGATTTAAAAATAGGAGGATGGGAAATTTAGAAAAAAATTTTGATCCAATTGCTCTTTTAGAGTTAGATTGGTCGAGTAAATGGATGACATGTCTTTACGTGGAACCATAGGTTGTACCGGGGTTTACACTGAGGGCCATTGATGAGGCATTATGTGTTTCTCAAGCATATGAAGGTTTTCATCCTAGGAATCAACCACAAGCACAACCAAGCACTTCAGCATGTGATGGTCTCCGTGGCTGTGGTCGTCGTGGTACTCGTCGTACACATGTGATTAAGCGAAAATATGTACCTCCTCATGCCCCGGTCGATGAGGAGGTAGAAGAGGAGGAAGAGATTGGATGGATCTAAATGATGATGGCCAAGAGCAAGATGAAGGATATGAAGAAGAAACTAACCTGTGTGATGATGATATTGATTGAAGCATTAGATTATTGTCTTTCAGTCTTTGAAATGTTATGTTATGCCAAACAATTTGTCTTTATTTTTAGTACACTTCTCTCCTTTTTGGTTGTAACTAGATAACTTGTTTAGTTATCTACGTTCTGGTTCCTTTTTATGGTGTGATTCTTCATTCTTGTGATTAATCATTAATGTTTGGTTAAATGACATTTATTACTTTAACGCCCTAGTTACTATGTATTTTTAAAATCAAAAGTTCTAAACAGATAAATAAATCCAATGCCTACTGTAGTTTTTTTTTAAATTTATTAACTGATGTCGCATCTCCAGAATGCGACATGCGCTTAAAAAAAATAAAAAAAATGATGTTCCATTTGAAACATACGGCATCCATTTGCTTTAAAAAACTATATGTCGCATGTATCAAATGCAATACGTATGGCACACTTTGGAAAACGCTTAGGCGCGCCTAAGCGTGCCTAGGCGTACATGCGTCCAGATTTAACGCCTTGTCGCCTTGCCGCATTAATAACCATGCTAACATCTACAAGCCACGAGGCGAATTTCCTGGGGTACGTATAACACAAGATCCCACGTTCCTCGAGAGGTAAGTGCATCCTTCTCCTCATTCATGGCATGTCGCCAACTATGGTCTTGCATCGCATTAAGATGATCTCCGAGAATGGAAATAACATCAAGAGCATCTACAAATCTCTTGTCACAACTAGATAAACCATCCGCTGAAGTAAAATGTGATATGGGGTGATAAGTACGTTGCCTCTTTTGTTTACGGAGAGCTATCAGAAGCTCCTTAGGTACATCCGTTGCATTAGCGTTGGGAGCACTCAAAGTGTTCATATCATCCTGCATAAAAGGAACATGCAAAGGTACATACATCGATGTAGAAGGTATAGAGGTATGCTGGCGAGTATAAACAATTGGTGGAGGAGGGAGGTTCGGAGGAATGTCATTCACGACCTATGTGGAAAAACATTTTTGCTTAAAGAAGGTCACATCAACAGACACATAATATTGGCGCCCAACATGATTATAACAATGATAGTCTTTCTGGGTACGAGAGTACCCAAGAAAGACGCATTTGGTAGCTCGAGGTGATAATTTACTAGTTGCATGAAAGTTATGAACAAAGGTAATACTACTAAAGTCTGCAGGTGTTTAGGAAGGGAAACTCAATATGGTTATAGTGATGAGAATGGAGTTCCCTCTCCTAAAACAGACGAAGGAACATAGTTGATGAGATAGACCGCAGTATGGATGGCATCTTCCCAATAATGTTTGGGAACACTCATATGACTAAGGAGAGATCTGGCAACATTTAGCAAGTGTCAGAGTTTCCTCTCTTCTATCCCATTTTGTTGTGAAATATATGAACAAGAGGTTTGGTAAACAATCCCTTGAGATGCAAAGAAAGTTGTCAAGTCCTGTTGGGTTAATTCAAGAGCATTGTTAGTCTGAATGATCTTAACACATGTTGGAAAGAAAATTATTAACATATTGAAAGAAATTTATGACAATCTTATTAATCTCCAACGCTCTTTCATTAGATACACTCAAGAAGATCTACTATAATCATCAATGAATACTGTAAAATAAGATGATCACTTAATGTTCGGACAGGACAAAGTCCCTAAACATCACAATGAACAAGATGAAAAAATACTCGTACTACGGGACTTCGTATGAACAGGAAATGAAGCTAAATGATGTTTCCCAAACTCACAATGTGATTTCAGAGTAGAGAGTTCATGAAACATTATAGAGATGATCTTGATGGAGGGATGCTCGAGGCGCAGATGCCATAGGTGCGGGTCTTTGGAGATGGACGCAACACCGGTAAACTTGGATCGGATGGCTTCCCGGTTCTTTTTTACTTAGAAACTTGGGATTTCGTGGTTGCGGATGTTATGAAAGTTGTAGATTTTGAAGAGGGGAATTATGGTTGTAACCGGCTTAATCGCTCCTTCATCTTTCTTTTATCAAAGAAGGATGTGACAGTAAAGTTGAGGATTACATGTCGATTTTCTTTGTCAATTGCTATATACTTGATAGTGGCTAAGTTGTTGGCTAACCGCCTGAGAGGGGTAGAAAAATAAACTCGTTTCACCATCTCAAAGTGCTTTCTTGCATGGTCGAAACTCATGGATAGTGTGGTGTTGGCTTCGAAGATCGTGGCTGACTGACGTAGGAGGACGGAGGGGGTTATGTGGAAGGTGGACTTTTCGAAGGCCTATGATTGTGTCGATTGGCGTTTCATTTGAGTTTTTTTATACAGAAGGCGTTTCCCGTATCTGTGGATTTCCGTGATGAAGAGATGCATCACCGCCACATCTTGCGATGTGTTGGTGAATGGGCCACCGAAGGGGAGATTCTTCCAACCTCAGTGTGGGGTCCATTAAGGATGCCTTCTTGCATCGATTATTTTTGTCCTTGCTGTCAATGCTCTATCGGTCATGGTTGATCGTGCTGTTTTTGGTAGGTTTTGCAATGGTTACTCGAGGGATGAGATTTCCATACCCATTCTACAATATGCTGATGACACTATCTTGTTTGCTGAGGGTGGGGCGATCGGCTGTAGGGGCCTATCTGCAGTTCTGGACATTTTTGGGGAGGTTTCAGGTTTGAGGCTGAATAGGGAGAAATCTGAATTTGTTCCGTTCGGTTTGGCGGAGGCGGATGCTGAGGCATGCGCTGGTTAGTTACGTTCACCACGCGGAGGCGGTCTTTGCAATTTGATTCGTAGGATATATGGGCTTGAGCTTTCCTTCCCTGGCCCCAAAGACATTGGCTACTCTCCCTCCTTTTTTTGGAGGGGTATCTGCAGGGTGGCACATGAGATGAGTGTTTTTCTGAGACGTGATTGGTGATGGGGCATGTTTCCGATTCTAGACGGATGATGGGAGTGAAGGGGGGACATTTGGACGTGAGATTTCCAAGACTCATGCTATTGGCAGAGCACCCCGGCTGTTCGCTGGCAGAGGTTTCGGATGTGCATTCATTCTTTCCACAGTTCAGGTTCGAGCTATCTGAGCAATGTGTGGTGGAGCTCTTGGACATGCTATCGGAGATAGAGGATGCGAGTGGTCCTACTGATGGCCGAGACCATTGATCCTAGCATGATGGCTCTTTCTCGGTCCAGAAGGCATAATATAACACCAAGGGGTCCCGTGGTTTTTGACCCTAGTGGACGCTCATGCGAGGCAAACTGCAGACGTATATGGTAGTGGGCGATGCCAAATAGAGTGAATGTATTAATGTGGATTTTCAAAAGGAGGAGATTGCTGACGGGGGCAAGGTTGGAGCGTTTCGTCCAGGGGGCTACCCTTGAGTGTCCGAGATGCGTGGAGGAAGTGGAGGATGCTGACTACCTCATTTTCAATTCTGAGAGTTCCGCGAAAATTTGGATTCAAGTCGGGATTCAGGGGGTCAATGCACACAATGTTGAGGGTTTCTGGCATTCGATCAGTACGGACTAGACATGTACAAATAGGGAGAAATCGATGGCAGTGGCGGCAATCTGGGCTATGTAGTTAGGCAGAAACATGATCATATTTCGGCAGGAACGTTTCTATGTTGAGAATGTAGTGGCGCATGTAAATGCATTGGTAGAGAAGTTGGAGTCCATAGATCTTACCTTTGTGTAAATGCTCTTAGGTTTGTAATAACGTTTTGGTAATAAATGGTGAAGTTTTTGGGCATGCACCTATATGGTACATGCCCTTTTTCTTTCAAAAAAATCGATAAACTTGGAGTATGGGGGTATGCCAAGATATAATAGGTCGTTCTTCTCATGACCCCTCACCAAAAATTTGCCTCGTCTGGATGTTCTGAAAACAACTACAAAACTCATCAAATGTCACGTGGCAATTAAGCTCAATATAAAGCTTATGAACAAATAGTAAGCTAAGAGGGAAATCGGAAGCACGATGGATCCCATGCAGTCGGAGCTTGGAAGAGAACTCCATTGTTCCGACAGTAGTAACCAGTGATTGAGTCCCATTAGCGACTCGAACTGACTTCACAGAGGAAGATGATGCGGAGGAGGTTATCAGACTACCTTCTCCAGTCAGATGAGTAGAGACACCGGAATCAATAATCCAAGTTGGAGTAGGAATGATTGGAGACTTGGCTATTGTACTTGAAGGAGTAGCTAGAGCGGCAGTGGTAGTGCCATTAGAGGTAGTAGGCTCTGAAGTATGAAGACTATGCATCATGCGAGAGTAATCTGCTTGTTAAGATGGGCTGTCTTGCCACTGGAAGTTGCTACAGGCGACGCCTCTTCCATATCATAGGTGTCCTCGTAGGCATTATTGGCATGATAAGGATGCATGCCAAACTTCTGTCAACATCTTTCAGACGGGTGGTTCCACCTACGACGTTGAATGCATGAGGCAATGGAGTCTTGCCCACGATCATGACTAAAGTCGCATCGTCGGCCATGACCCGAGTCACGCCCGCGTCCTCCTTGAAAGTCGTATCTGCCTCTTCTCTCAGATGATGCTATATGTGCAGAGTTCTCTACTAAAGGCAAGGCAAGAGGCTGTTCAACATATGCCTTCATTTCTTCAAGTCGGTCAAAGATGGCCTTCATAGTTGGCAATGTGTCGTATATAAGAAATTGCTCTTTCGCAGTTTCGCTTCCTGGTACCTAGAATGCATGTCGTCAAGAAAATGATATACTTGCCAATCAGAATGCTCTTGTATATGTTTGGTACAACAGGAGTGCTGAAATATCGCAAGCTCCTCATAGATGCTGGAGAGATGCGTGTAATACTCAATGAGGGTGGGATCTCCCTGAGCACCCTAGCTGTTCGTTGATGAAGGTTTGGGTTGGGCTTTCGTTCATTCCATAGTTCAGGTCCGAGCTCTTTGAGCAACGTGTGGTGGATCTCTTGGACATGCTATCGGAGATTGAGTATGCGAGTTATCTTACCGATGGTCGAGGCCATTGGTCCTGGCTTGATGGCTCTTCCTCGGTTCAGAAGGTATATAAAGCACTAAGGGGTCCCATGGTTTTCGACCCTGGTCGATGCGGGCAATGCTCAGAAATGCGGTTCATACGGTCACATTAGTCACTCGACCGAACCGCATATGCCATATGCGGCAATATGCGGTTAAAACGCATATGCGGCAAATGCGGCTACATATCTATATCTGATGAGATTCATGTTAATCCATTATGACATGTTGATGACACATTAACTCGATTTTTTTCCGAGTAACTCTTATATCGTCATTTACATTGATGCATCTTTTCATTATTCTTGTATATGTTGCATTTGAGAATATAATGAACTGTTTACTACTTTTTGAATTTTATATCTAATGAAATTCATTCTAATTCTTCAAATAAAATATGAAATAATTGACGAAGCACTTAACATTTTTGTACTTCTAATAAATTTTATATGCAATTACGATTTTCCCTTAGTGGCGACAGAGTTGGCTGTTGTACCTGAAGGAGCAGCTGGAGCGACAGTGAGTGTCATTGGAGGTAGTAGGCTCAGAAGTCTGAAGAATACGCATCCGGCGTGAGTAATCTGCATCACTAAGATGGGCGATCTTGCCACTGGAGGTTACTACATGCGACACCTCTTCCACATCGTAGGCGTCCTCGTAGGTATTATTGGCATGGTAAGGAGACCCGCCAAACTTCTGCCAGCATCTTTCGGATGGGTGGTTCCACCAACTATATTGAGTGCATGGGGCAGTAGAGTCTTGCCCACGACCATAAATAAAGTCGCATCCTCGTCCACGAGCACGACCTGAGTCACGTATGCATCCTCGAAAGCTGTATCTGCCTCCTCTCCCTGATAAGGTTATATGTGCAAAGTTCTCTGCTAAAGGCAAGGTAGGAGGTCGTGCAACCTGTCTCCAATTCTTCCAGTCGTCAAAGATGGCCTTCATCGTTAGTAGTTTGTCGTATATAAGAAATTTCTCCTTCGCTGCCTGGTACCTAGAATCCTTATTGTCAAGAAAATGATATACTTGCCAGTCAAAACACTCTTGTATATGTTTGGTAATACACGAGGCTGAAATATCGCAAGCTCCTCATGTAGGCTGGAGAGATGCATGTAGTACTCAGTGAGAGTGGAATCACTCCATGGTTTTAAAAAGCGCCGCCTCGAGGCGCAAAGGCGCACGCCTCGAGACGAGGCACACCAAAATCACCCCGAGGCGAACGCCTTGGGTCTTTTGGGCGGGGCGTACGCCTTGCCTTGGCATGAGGCGTTTGAGGTGAGGTGGATGCGTAAGCCTCGAGCACGGGCCTTTTTTTACCTTTTTGTTATGTGCTTTGCACATGATCCTATTTTTCGTAAGCATTATATATATATATATTTTATGTTTGTATTTTTGTTTCCATGTTAAACTTTGCATATTTCTATATATAGGTCCATGCAAAGAGAAGAGATCACTTGAAACAAGTGAAGCTCCATGATCTTGTATACATCATGTTCAATTTATCATACGTCTACACATACTAGTTCTATTGCACACATATTTGAGTTTGCATTGCAATAAATGTTTTATATTAGTTGCAAGTTTGCAACTTGATGTTGTTATCTGGTTGTATAAGTTGTGAATCTCAGAATAGTTATCGTATATATATGAAGTAGCAAGGTTGAAAATAACAACGCAAAGTAAAATAATTTTACATTTTATTGTAAATAGCAAAATAAAAATAACATTGTAGTAAGACATATGAGTGGGATTCAAGGTATGTTAGTATTTTTTTACTTCGAATACTAAAAATTATGGTTTCTATTGTACTTTAGTATTAAGTATAGACTTTAATTCAATACTCATATAGAATTATTGAAGTCAGAATTGGAACTTGATATTCCATATATTAGTGGCTTTTTTTGAACTACAATGCCTTCACCGCTTATTTATTGTATCTTTTACTGGTGTTAAACTATTCTTGAATGCGTTTTCGGGAAAACATAATATTATCATATACTTTTTTCAATGTATTTTGCTTTTATTTTTTTTCCAAAAAATTGAGGCTTACGCCTCGACCGCCTCGAGGCTTACGCCTTGCCTCAATTTCAGGAAAAAAGTTTCGGACTGCCTCACGTTTTTTTAAACCTTGAATCACTCTGAGATGCCGCCAGATTCACTTGTAAATGTCCGCAAGGCGTGACTTCATCCTCTTCTGGGAGCATGTCTTCTCAAGATCCTCCAACATTTCCTTTGCCATGTTTTTGTAAAGAAGTTTTGAGGCAATCTGAGCCTCAACACTATTGGTCATCTAATTGATAACCAAGTAGTTGTCTGTCTGCCAGTTGTCATACTCTTTATCCTTTTCATCTAAAGGATCTTGAGTCAGGATGTAGAGTTTTTTCTGACCACCAATGAATACCATAAAAGATCGATACCAACGCACGTAATTTCTGTGCCTTCAAATTTGATAGTAGTGCTTGCGACATATTATCCATGGCCAAGGGCTTTGTCTCAGTAGAAGTAGGTGCCATGGTTATCTTAGAAAAGAAGATCTTGTGATTGACTAAGGATGCATATAGGGGCTAAAAGATGCCCTAAAACTCACTTTTGGACGCGCAAGAGTTCTGAAAAACACATTCCATAGTAGTTCAGGAGAAAAATAAGGACCTTAGGGCATCATCGATGGTCCTAGGAGGCTCCAGCGGTCCTGGAGGCCCTGGAGGGATGCTGGCTGGACCTGCGAGGGCCCTTGGATGACTGCTGCAGCATCTGCGGTAGTCGTGGGGTCTGCAGCGGCTGCTGGTGGCGGCCTTGGGGCTGCTACTACAGTCCTGGGATGATTGCAGCTGCTGCTGCGGCAGCTTAGGGGCTGCTGGTGGCGCTTGGATGGTGCTACAACAGAATCAGACCCCCTTAGGGCTGGCGGCACCCTGGAGGAGCTCGTGCGGGGCCCTAGGCGAGGAAGAAGGGTCCACACATGTGCGAGGAGGGGCTTGAAGGTGGCTGTGGGATGGAGTTAGGTCAGAACCCTGGTCTATGACCGTTGCTCTGATACCGTGTGAAGAAAAGAATGAATTGTTGTGTTTATTCCATAGGTATAGGACCTCTTATATATAGAAAAAACTCTAGAGAGTCGAAGAGGGAAAAATGCATAAATACCTCTAAGGGTTACGTGACATAAATATAATAACTCTAATAGTGTACATCTTTGGAGAGGCTCCCGCATCAAGTTGATGATACGGATCTCTCTATGGTGACTTTTGGTAAAAAGATACTTGTCGACATTAGAGTCGAAGCAGGAGTCTATCTTGGTCCTACGCTCTTAAGATCCCTATAGGTTGGTTGATTGGGGGTGAGTCATGTAGAGGGTTGAGTGGAGGGAGGGTGCAACGTTGAAAGAAGGAAACACTTGTTCATTAGTTATTGTTATTTTGCTAGTTGTTGCTTGGCCTTATTACTTGTTCTTGCTACTTTTGTTTCTTTGTTGCTTTTTGTTGGCAATGTCGTTGGCTAGCTCTGGAAGTTGGAAGTTGCTTATAAGGTACTAGTGTGTATACTCGCGCTTCGCTGTAGATTGGGAGAAAGTCATTTTTTATGAAGTCTATGGATATAACAAAGTGCACCATATATAGTATATTATAACTTTTATTTAACGATGAGGAAGTATTCTCTTATGGAAGGTTACATATATTGAAATAAAAGCATGACATAGACATTTGAGTAAATAAATGATACATAGAAAACCACAATATGATCATACAAATTGAATGATAAACATGGAGCAAATTCAAATGAAAGAAGCGGCTATGAATTAAGGGAAAGAATAATCTATAAAACCATGATACAGTCTGAAATTGAATGATGGACATGCGTAAAATAATGGTAGAGGTGAAAAAAAGTACATGAAAATAATTAAGGGAAAGAATAATCTATAAAACCATGATACAGTCTGAAATTGCGGTGTCCGTTTTCGGTCTGGAAGGGTTCCTTTGTAGCCTCGTGGTGCATTCGTGCCGACTGGTTTGTCTTCCTCGCGTGGGGTCTCTTCTTGCTTCGGAGGTCGCTCTTTCGCGCAAGTGGTGGCCGGTGGATCGAATTCCGCCACGATGGCAGGTGGTGCTCTTGATCGGAAGATGGTAGTCTCTTCGGACCCTGTGGCCTGTGTTTTTGTTCCGAAGGGGTCGACGGAGTTTTCTCGGAAGAAGGATGTTAGCCGGGCGATCATGGGGATTTTCTAGCATGAGAGCTTGACGATCGACTTCGTGGTCAGCCTTCTCCACAGAGTCATTGGCCCTCACTTTTCTGGGGACGTCATCGCCTTGGACCCTAGGCGATGCTGTGCCCGGGGGCTGTCGGATGATCATCGTCTTCAGCTGATCCAGAGGGGGGTGATGGATGGTTTAGTTTGGAGGGACCTTCGTTTTGCGGACGGGGCGTGCTTGGACGTTGAAGTTTGTGTTGCAGAGGTCCGTGGTATCCCGTTCCTTTCTCGCTCGGTACATTATCTCCGCCTACCTTTGCGTCGATGGGGTGATGTCCTTGCGGTCTCCGATGATGGCCTGGCTCCGGGCTCCGACCCTGAGGTCACTAGAATCCTATTGGAGTGCAATAAGAGCTTTCTCGATGGAGCGGTGGGCCGTGTCTTCTACGAGTGTTTGAGGATTGGCCGTTTCAATTGTCGGATTGAGCTGTCGATCGTTGCTCCGCCGCCGCTGCCGGTGGTGCGGGAGGGGGCGTTGGTCTTGGCCTCGAAATCTAGAAAGGGGAAGGACATCGTTTCGCCTTCCGAGGGACATGTGTCTTTGCATGGAGACGCTTCGTGGGACTCGTCCCGCCTTGATGATTTCATATGTCCTTTCAGTTCTACCCGTGGTCTCTGTGCATGGATTCTTCTCTTGGCGTTTTGTCTGGTGACGTGGAGGGGAGATCTCCGAGGGTTGTGGGGGATTTTTGCTATTGGACAAGGGCGCCAGGCCCCGCGATCCGGACTCTTCATTCGGATCTCTTTGTGGCTCGGCATTTCGGTGGACCCTCTCTCAGTCCTGTCTTCAGATCTTTTGTAGATGGGTTTGGGGAGCCAGATCCGCTTCACGATTCCTCCGCAACCCGACCTGACCCCCAACTTGAATTGGCTCTCGCGGTGGAACATGGGGGGGGGGCTCCGTTACTTCAAGGCTCCCTTCTCTTTTCTTCGAACGCGGTGGGGGAGTCGGCCAATGGATCCCCATTGGTCTCGCCGGGGGGCCCGTCCTCACCTGCCCGACCGATTGGCTCGCCGGGCCGGCCCGCAGTGTCTTTGGCGGTTCTTGCGGACGTTGCGGCTGATGAAGGGGCACCTGAGAGGAGATCAGGTAAGATGTATAGGAGGACAAACAGGTCGCGCCTGATGGCCAGTGAGTTCCAGACTTGCTCGGCCTTGAAAGATGCAATAGCGGCGGTTGTTGGTGTTTTCTGGGCCGGTGGGTGTGCGGAAGGTTCCTCATGAAGGTGCTCTCATGGAATGTGCGAGGGCTGAGGGAGGCGGTTAAAAGGAGAACCTTGGGTTCGAGGTTTACTGAATGGGGGTGCGATGTCATCTTGCTTCAGGAAACAAAGCTTCATGATGTGGGGGACGCCTTGTGGCGGTCGTTCGGCGCGGGGGGCCTGGATGAGGTCAGATCTCTGGACGCGGAGGCTCGGCAGGCGGTTTGCTCATTGCTTGGAGATCGACGGTGTTCTCTCTCGACTCGGTCTTCAGGGGGAAGCATGCGATATCTGTGATTCTGTTTAGAGTGGATTCTTCGCTGCCGATTGCCTTCTCTTTTGCATACGGGCCATGTTGCTATGTTAAGAGAAAGGACCTGTGGGGGGAGCTGCTTCAGGTTAGTCATCATGTTGTGGGGATCCCTTGGTTGATTTGGGGAGACTTTAATGTGACCCTGTGCTTATCGGATAGACCTCGTTCGAAGGGGGGGGGGCAGGACCCTGGATCGTCGGATTTTGCTCAGCTTATCGACTCGTTGGCTCTGGAGGATCTTCTTACGGGCGACATCTTGTACACGTGGAGGAACTCTAGTTCTCGATCGTGCATTGACAGGTTCTTGGCATCGGCGGACCTTTTGGAGGCTTTCCCTCTTTCGTTTGTGAGCTCCAGGCCTCGATGCTTGTGGAATCACAACCCTATCTTATGTGATTCCGGCGGTGTGACTTCTTCTAGAGGTTTTTTCATATATGGGAAGTGCTGGCTGTTGGAGGACAATTTCAAAAGCTTTGTTGTGAATATCTGGTGTCGTGAGTAGCGCGGGGACTCCGCGGTGGCAAGGTTTGTTCGATAGCTCGATTTGTTGCGTAAGAACTTGGCTCTGTTTAAAAAGGAGTCGAGGGTTGCAAGGGTGGCGGCCATGAGGGAGGCGGAGGAGGTTGTGAGCTCTTTGGACGCTTTGGAAAGGGACAGGGACCTTCGGGATGAGGAATTGGTTGCTCGGTCGGCTTCCCAACAGAGGACGACGGAGGAGGACCGGAAGAGGGTCACGGAGTGGCGTCAGCGTTCGAGGGTGTCGTGGTTGGGGGGGGGGGCGATGCCAACACGGCATACTTCCATCGGGTGGCCAGCGGTAGGCGGCGATCGAACTTCATCCGATCGATATCGATTGCTCGCAGGCGTGTGGTGGGGGAAGAGGCTTTGAGGAGGTAGATTTTGGAGTATTTCAAGGACTTCTCTCGGCGACGCACTCCGCGGTGGTGGAGGTGGTCGGGGGCTGGGGCTCAAATGCTCTCACCTTCGCTTTGCGAGGACTTGATGAGGAGGTGTCGCTGGAGGAGGTTAAAGAGGCTGTGTGGGATCTTAACGCGGATGGCTCACCGGGGTCGGATGGGTTCTCGATGGCTTTCTACAAGGACTTCTGGGAGTTGGTGGGCCTGGAGGTTCTGGAGGTCATTAGCGAGTTCTGTGAGGGTAATGCTGGCTTTGACAAGATTAATAGAGCTCTCATTGTCTTGTTGTCGAAATTCGCCTCGGTCGAACGTATTGAGGACTTCCGTCCTATTGCCATCTCGAATGCTCTATTTGATTATTGCAAAGGTCTTCGCGCGTAAACTGGCTCCGGTGCTTGATGGTATCATTTCTCCGATGCAGACAACGTTTATTCGTGGGAGGCAGATTGCGGACGTTACGGCTTTGGCATCGGAGATGGTCGCGAAATGGGCCAGGGAGGGGACTCGTGGGGTGCTATGGAAGGTCGACTTTGCGAAGGCCTATGACTGCCTCGACTGGAGCTTCATTTGGTCGGTTCTAAGGAGGCGGGGTTTCCCGAGGTTTGGATTTCGTGGATTCGCCGCTGCGTCACTACGGCATCCTTCTCGGTTATGGTGAATGGGCGCTTGGAGGGAGGTCTCTTCCAACCACGAAGGGGTGTTCGACAGGGCTGCCCTCTTGCGCCTCTCCTTTTTGTGGTGGCGGTGGATGCTCTTACTCGGATGGCTTGCCGGGTGGTCGATTGTGATCTCTTGATGGGCTTCTCCTGCGGTGGTACGGTGGTCCCTCTCCTTCAGTACGCCGATGACACGATCTTGTTCATTGAGGGAGGGCGTGACGAGGTCTCTGCCATGGCGGCAACTCTGGAGGTGTTCAGCGAGATGTCGGGCTTGTTCAAAAATGTCGACAAATCTAAGGTGGTTCCTTTTGGTATGGATGCAGAGGAGGCGGCTGATTGTGGCTTGATTTTGGGCCCTTTGCCGGGCCCTTTGCCTTTGGATTATTTGGGTATGCCGCTGGACACGGGCAAGACGCGATTGAGAGACTGGTCAAAGGTGGTGGAGAAGGTGGAAATGCGGTTGACCGGCTGGAGCTCGACTATGCTTTCGAAGGGTGGCCGCCTCGTCCTCCTCAAGGCGGTATTATCATCTATCCCAGTTTACTTTCTTTCCAACCGGCAATTGCCTGTAGGGATTCATTGTCATATTGAACAACTGATGCGGAGGTTATGTGGGGGAGGACTGGGGTGTCTGAGAGTGGTCTACACTTTGTGGGTTGGGAGGAGGTGGCGAGGCGTAAGAGCGAGGGGGGGCTTGGCATTCGTAGGCTGGACCATGTTAACGACGACCTTCTTCTTAAGTGGGTGAATAGATTATGGGGTCCTAGCGAAGATTTCTGCTCTTTGGTTTTGCGTAAGATCCGTGGCGTGGGTGTTTCGCTGTCGGGACCGGGGGCTTATCTTGGGCCTTGGACGCCTTTTTGGAATGGGGTGCTGGGGGTTACCTTGAAATACTCTTCTCTCTTTGTTCCGATGCTTGGTGACGGTCAAGTTTTCAGATTCTGGAAAGACATTTGGTCCGGTGAGGCACCTCTTGGTGAGAGGTTTCCGCGTTTATTTGCAATGGCGGCTAATGTGAATGCTTCTGTTGCCTCTTCTTGGTCCGGGGATGGTTGGATCCCCCTCCTACGTAACAACCTTTCCGACCAACGGCTCCTCGAATTTCTCCATCTTTTGGATTCGATCGGTGGGGCTTCTCGGCCTACGAGGGGGAGGGATCACTGGGCTTGGAGGGGGGGGGCTTCTCGACACGGAAGGCCTATTTGACGATCTCTTCCTCCACCCAATTGGGGGTGAATGTGTTGGTGCGCGACTGCAGCTTTGTTTGGGACTTGAAGCTTCCTAAGAGGGTTGGTGTTTTCCCTTTGGTTATTTCGGAGGAAGAGGTAATTGACGAGGGATCGCTGCGCTAGGCTGTTTGGCTCTATCCCGGAGGATTGTGTTCTCTACAACAATGGGGTGGAATCTCTAGAACATCTATTCTTCGCTTGCCCGGTGGTGATGGGCGTCTGGGAGGCGGCGACTGTTGATTGGATCAACACCTCTGATTTGTCTTCTTTTTGGGTTTCATTGGTAACTAACAAGGGTAGGGACCGTAGAGATCTCTTGCGTCCCATGGGGAGTCTTTGGGCAATCTGGCTTGGTCGGAATGAAGCTATCTTCAAGGGGCAGCGGTTTTATAAAGAAAATATTGTGTCTCACTGTACCCGTCTTCTCAATGACTAGCTGTTGGTTTAGTTCCCTCTCGAAGTTCGAGTTGGGTTCCTTGTAAAGTTTTTTCTTCATTTTCTTTCTGTCTTTGTTTCTTCTCTTTTGTTAATAAAGCAGGGGTGAGCATCACCGAGTGTATCCCCCGAGTTTTTAGATTTCAAAAAAAATACCAACATTCAACAGAACATGTGAAAAGAAAGTAATGAATACATTTTACAATCGAATTATGAGGTTATTTTTGTCAATATAGTAAGTATTGATGGTATGCTTGGCACTTCTTTTGCATGATGAAGATGATTACTTAAAGTAATACTGAATAGATGAATACCCTCTAAGTAGATGACCTTTCATTCCGAAGAAGTGACTAAAGTGACTATTTGGCATTGTCATCATCATTTAGTTAGAGCTGCAAACACGTGTTTTAAAAAGGAAAATTACCAACTTAATGTAGAGTAAAGGAAGCACAATATGGAAATATATTTCCTTACATCTAAAAATTGAAATATTTAGCGTTATTAATCATTATAAAGAATTTTAGATGAAGCAATAAATTAACAATATGTTTTAATCCGTACAATCCTTTTGGAAAACATTTAAAACTTCAGTTTCCTCCAGAAATACTTAACCCGGACATTTGTGAAAAGGACACATAATAGGAAATTTGGGTATTTTCCAGTTATATACATAGGTAAAAATTAATAAATAGAAAATGGAGTTTACTATCACCTGGTTTGGTTGAGATGCCCGTAAAATCTGATTGACTTGCTGCAATGAGGAAACGTAACATGCATCATACACAACAATGTAGAGACAATAAAAACATAAAGAGGAAGCTATACACAAAACTACATTATATATAAAAAGGAGAGAGTCAAACCAATAAATAATTTAACAAACATTACAAAGAAGATACCCGTAAATATGTTTATTAACAATAATTTTTTCTTAGAATGTAAACTGGAAAATGATGACGTACCTTTATATGAGCTGAAACCAATCTGATTACTTCTTATATATATAATCGAATAAAATAAGTATGCCTATAAATAGATAAACCAATGTGTCCGTATTAATTAATAGACAACATTTTTTTATCTCTAAGTTTTCTTTTTCTTTCCCCCGTATTATGTTGTATGTTAAAAAATATAATTCACATTCCAAACGGATATGGTATGACGTATTAAACAAATTATTTGAATTACATGGCAAGAAAACGGAAAGAATTATGGAGCTAGTGTTTATAAACCATATCCATTGAACTATTGCATAACACCATGAGGCAAACATCAATTAGTTGATATCTGTTTTAAGTAAAAAGAATCTATTACTGTCATGATTTAACATTAAAGAATACAACTTTAATTGCATAATAAAGGTCTTGATTTCTGAGATAGAAAAATAGTGTAAAATTAAATGAAAAATCCAAATATACTTTTACAGATAAATTTTAAAAACATGACATAAAATTTAATTTTTTTACCGGATAACGACATCTGAACTAAAAAGAAGTTGCAAATTGTTTCCCATAAGGCGTCGTAACTACCTCGCATTTTTCAGTTATAAAGATATTAAGCTACTGCAACTTAGACTACATGATCACTCATTCAAATGATGAAAGCACATCAAAAAATATATTTTGAAGGCATATGGTGGAAATTCAATGAAACTACATAATGATTAGTCAAATGTTGTCTATATGATGGGGAAATATTAAATTGAGGTGAATATTAGAGAAGACAACATTTAAAAGAAAGATTCTTTTAGATATTTTGGATCTGTTATGCAACATGATGGGGAAATAGATGGAATTGTTACTTATAGAATAAATACATGTGGGTTAAAGTGAATAGGAGCCTCTACTATTCTTTGTGATAAGAAAATTCCTTTGAAAATCATAGGAAAATATTACAAAGCATCCGTGAGACCTATTATATTCCATGGATCTGACATTTGGCATTGTGAACCATAGATATGTGCATAGGATGATGGTAACAGAAACGAAAATGCTACGATGGATGTGTGCTTATACATGGAAAGATCATATTCAAAACGCGGTGATCTGAATGAAAGTTGGAGTAGCTCCAATAGAGGATAAGATGAGAGCGAACCGCTTAAGGTGGTTTGGCCATCTGCAAAGGAGGTCAGGTGATGCCCGAGTTAGAAGATGCGTGATTTGAGATGTAGAGCATGTTAAGAGAGGGTGAGGAAGGCCTAAGAAGTGTTGGAAGGAGAATATTAGTAGAGATCTTTTTTATTTGAATCTAAGCCCGAGAATGACCCAAAATAGATCCAAATGGAGGCAAATAACATGTAGCCAACCTTACTTAATGTGGGAAAAGGCTTTGTTGTTGTATCTTCCTATATGATAATTTGAGTTCCATGTTTTGTAGATTGTCTCATATAAGATCCTATAACCACATTTATGTATACGTCTTATTAAAATCTAACTCAAAAAATACAAACATCTATAGTTAGATTCCATTGGCTGCTCTCGGTCGTTGAGTGGCACAACTATTACCTCCTAGATCCAAGGTTGAAAAGAACGTGAGATGTTTGGAGACAATTTCCTTGTAAATAAGACGTGGCGTAAGCCTCGAAGTGGTCAAGCAATTTATAAAAAATTAAAGTTAGGGCTACAAAATACACTAAATTGGGATTATGGTAATATTAAGTTTTATTGGAAATACTTTTAAAACAATATCACATTAATAAAAGGTACAACATATAATAAATTTAAGCATTTGAGTTGAAAAATACTAACATTAAGGCACAAAATATCTATAATAATTTTACAAGATATATTTTTAATAGTGAATAATAGGTTATATAGCATATACTTTTCAAGATTCATAATTCATACTTTCATTCATGCAACAGTCATCATCAAGGTTCATGAAATAGAATGCGTTCGGATAGGTCATCGAATATTGAATAAGCTGTATACGGCGGCATATGCGGGGTATATGTCGTTCTATCCGGTTTTCTAATTTTTAATATAGAAATAAGTAAATATCTATAAATAATATTACTACTAAATTTATGTAGGAAACCAAAGGTAAAAAGACTCTAAAAAACATGTCATGTTAGATGGTTGAGTAGATGTCATTATTTGACTAACATTAGTCGCAAAAAACATTTACCCGTAAAAACTTTACATAATAGATTCTTCGTATAACAAAATTTCCATATACATGCGTGTGAATTTGCAATACACGAGCAAAACCCCAGTCTACATATATTAAAATATTAGACGATACATTGCATATACTCGTGAAAACAATACATGGGCAAAAGATAAAATATTACATATACATAATGGCATAATGCATTGCAATTGTATATAAATGCATTGCATATTATTGAATGGAGGAAGAGGCAAAGATATAGAGAGGTAAGCACTTGAATGAGAGGATTGTAGAGTTGGAGAAGCTAGAGGTTGAGCCACCAAGCTGCTGGAGCAGTTTGTGGGGCATATATGGGATGTGCATAGCATATGAGGGTTGCATATGCGCTTAGGGTGCATAATGCACTGATTCAGTTCGGGTTGCATGTTTTATGGCATATGCAACCACATATGTGTGTGGCACTTGAGACCGATTTCCTGAACATCGATAATTAACTAGTATGAAAGAATCAATTAGTGTTCATCGTTAACTAACAAAATAACAAAATTCATATAATTTAATACTTGTTATACTAAACAATGAACAATGAGTTTTACTAAACATACATTGTTAATATAAGATGCTATAAAACAAAGATGATATTATTAAACAATAGATATTGAATATTATTAAACAAATAATTATAATTAATATTGAGTTTATACTTCATTTGATAAATTGATACTTGTAGAGTGACTTGTGAACAAGTTTATATTCATATCAGTCAAAACTACAAGCGACATCCCTCAATATTATTAACTACAACTTTTAAGGCCAATCCCCTATTAGTTTTCGGTATGGTTTTAAAAAGCACCGTCTTGAGGCACTACGGTGTGTGTCTCAAGGCAGGGTGCTCCAAAATCACCTTGCGGTTTGCACCTCATCTATCATCCCATCATCCTTGAGGCGTGTGCCTCATCTGAGAGAGGCGATATCAAGGCGTTGAGGCAGTTGTGAGGCATATGCCTCACTCATGTTCCTTTTTAGTGGGTCCTATGCAAATCACATAACCTACTTTAAACTTCTTCATGTTGAAGCTTATTTCCAAGGTTTTAAAAACCAACGACTAAATGAGGTGGTTTCTCTGAATTAGGGTGCGGCATAGCCTCGAGGTGGTTGTGGAGTAAGCCTCACTTTTCCACCAAAGAAATTCAATTTAATCAAAAATATTATATAATATTTAGAATAATATAGTATAGAGTAAATCTTCATACATTTAAAGTAATTGGAGGATGTAATTGGAGGATCTTTAATATGATTTTTAAATGTGAAATATTTAATTTGATTTTTAATTGTGAAATAAGAACAAATGAGACTGTTAATGCTAAATAAATTGTTAATAATTCACAAGCAAAATTACTATCATAAATGAGACTTCATATTCCTCTTAGTTTCTTTGATAAAGCCTCCCAAATAGAACATTGACTATATTCTCAAATAAATTAACACAATATATTTGTCCTAAATTCAGTAATCTTTGCTTTGAAGTGTACCATTTGATTAATTGAAAAATGTTATATGAAATTCACGAGTCACAACCCTTGGCACATGATCTTTACAAAAAAAACCCTTTATGTAAATAACTTGAAGCATTGTTAGCAACAATCTTTAATATAATCTCGTCATGTGTCACGTTTCGCTTCTTAATATTTTCCTTGACAAAACATTCCATGAACTTACTTCTATTTGAGCTATGTTATTTTTTGAATTGTAATAAATCCAAGTTTTTCAACTCCCATTTTCTTGATATTTTTAAAAAAGTAATACACGTAAGAAAAACTCAATCTTCTCTATCAAAGACTATCCATCTTCTCTATCTAGTTATACTAAGCCAACAACAACAATGTTTTTTCCCTTCATTAAGTATGGTCCGCTATGTGGATTCTTTGCGTCAATTTAGATATGTCTCAAGTCGTTCTTGGGCTTAGAACCAAATAACTAAGATCCATTCGGATAGTCTCATTCGAACAATTTTTGGGCCTTCCTCATCCCCTCTTAGCTGGCTCAACACCCCAAATCTCGCATCTTCTAACTGGTGCATCATTCATCTTATCCTTTATCAGAGCTACACCAACTTCTCTTCTGATCGCATCATTTTGAATCCGTTCTTTTCATATATGACCACACATCCACCTTAGTATTTTTATTTTTGCTACTATCGTCCTCTGCACATGTCTGTAGTTTATAAGTCAACTTTCAGATCCATAGAGCGTAACATGTCTCACGGCTTCTTTGTATATGCTTTCCTTTGATTATTGAAGGAACTTTCTTATCACAATGAACAATGGAGTCCCCTCTCTGCTTTAGCCAAATCTCCATCGGCTTCCCGATCATGTTGTTAAATAGATCCCAAGTATGTAAAAGAATATTTCTTCTAAATGTTATCATCTCCATTCTTGACCTTGATTCTTTCACCACTAAAATGTACTAAGCCTTCTCCCACTATAAGTAGGGTCGGCTACATGGATTCTTGCTCAAATCCATGTTGAATGATTCAACTATTTTTTACGATGGCCATCGACTACCTAATGCAACCCCTGCAAGAGTGGGATTTGAACCCTTGTCTTTTGTATGGTAGATACACTGTACTACCACTAGACCATTAAGTGGGTACGATTCCTTTTTTTTGAAGCCCAAAAAAGGGGGGAGCACGCAGTGGTGTCCACCCCAAGGTTAGATTAATATAATATAAATTTTACAGGATACATGACACAATTACAAAGACAACCGGTCCTCAACAAGCCTCACGGACTGTAAACAAACGTTTTCTTGATAGAACCTTTGACCCGAAAAAATGAAGGCATTTCTAGCCAGCCAGGTGGACCACAAAATAGCCAAAGGGCAAATAACCTCCTGCCGCGGCCACAGGCGCATCAACCACAGAGAGTCCAAAAAGTGTCGAAGCTCCTCGCATTAACCCAATCTACGCTAGATTCCTCCCATAAAGTCCTCGTTCTCGAATTTTGGAAGAAAAGATGTTCCACCGATTCGATACCATTTTCGCAAAGGGGGCATCTGTCGGAACTAAGCTCAACGATTCTGGCACACCGATCTCTCGTCATCAGCCTTTTCTGCTTGAAAAGCCAAAGGAAAAAACCGACTCTCTCGGGGAGACGAAGCCCCCAAATAAAACCACAGTCCTTAACCAGGCCATCCGTAAGCCCGGAGGTGGTCTACAAATTGCCATGTACGCCTTCCTGATAGAAAAGAGGTACCCTTCCATACCCAATGGTCACAGCCACCCGCATGGTCCTCCAAGGCCGGCAACGAGTCCAACAAGAGTTGAAATTCGTCAAGGTGCTGGTCCGAGAAATTAGCACTAAACCTCGGCATCCAGTTTCTGTTACACCAACAATCGGCGACCTTAGCCTCACGGTCAACAACCAAGGCGTACAGGCGAGGGAAACGGGTACTAAGAGAGCCTCCACCCGTCCAATCGTCCTGCCAAAAAGTGAAAGAACTTCCCCCACCTAGCACTGGCCGAAATAGCTCCCCGAACCGCGGAAGAACTTTCAGAATGCCCTTCCAGAGGGGAGATGGCATAACCCCAAGGTCCGCTGTAGACAGCGTCACACTTATAGCGTTGATCCGGCGCACAAGAGTACAACAAATAGCATCGTCGATCCCCCAAAGTTGGCTCACCCATTTCAACAATAACGCTTCATTGAGTGCATCAATATGCTTGATTCCGAGACCTCCCTCAAACTTGGGAAGAGTAGAGGTATCCCAGTCCACCAAGTGAATCCCACTAACCTCCTGCCCAGAAATCTCCTCATCAACCTCTCAAGGTGTGTGCGAATCCCGGCGAGCAACAATCGAGTAGACATGAAATAGATCGGGATAGCAGAGAGCATCGCTTTCATCAAAATCAGGCGGCCACCCTTAGAATGGAAAGTGGACTTCATCCAGAGAGTTTCAGCTCCAATTTTTCAACGATAGGTAGCCAATATGCTATTTTGATTCTACTCATCGTCAACGGCAATCCCAGGTAGCGAATAGGCAGCGCGCCACATTCCGTGCCCATGACAGTGCTGCATTCCTGTGCCTCCTCCTCAGATAAGTCAAAAGGGACGACCGTAGACTTGGCCCGATTCCGCATCAGACCCGACATCTCCCCAAACATATCCAGCGTAGTTGCCATGCCATGAGCTTCATCCACACCTCCCTCGACAAAGAAAATGGTGTCGTCCGCATATTGAAGAAGAGGAACAAACATGTCATTCCGCGAGTAACCACGTGTTATCTCGTAATTCTGGACCCGTTCCACCATACAAGCTAGCACATCAGCCGTAATGACAAAAAGTAAAGGTGCCAAAGGGCATCCCTGCCTTATCCCCCTTTGCGGTTGAAAGAATCCCCCTCATACTGGCCATTGACAAAAACCGTCATTGAAGCAGTCGTCACACAGCGTTTCATCCACGAAATCCAAAGATCCGGAAAGCCCCTCCTGTGCAACACCTCCCAAAGGAAACACAGTCCAATGTGTCATAAGCTTTTGCAAAGTCGACCTTCTATAGCAACGCCTTTATCTTATGCCTCTTCCAGTCATTAATGATTTCAGAAGCCATAACCAAACCGTCCCCAATCTGCCTCCCGGGGACAAAAGCCGACTGCAGTAGAGAAATAATGTATTCAAGCACCCTGTCAGTGTTGCAATAGTCGGTCGACTATCCCGAATAGTTGGTCCGATTACGCGGTGCGGGGGGTCCCCGACTGAATAGACCTCCAGTCGGTCAATAGTCGGCCCGACCGAATATTCGCCCGACTATTCGGCCGACTGGCCCGACTATTAGGCCGACTGGAGTTTGACTTTTGATTTTTTGATTTTTTTATTTTTAATTTTCAGTTTTTATGGGTTACATTTTACTACGGTATCGCAATAAATGTCATATTCTATATATCTATTATATTGATTGGTACTTTTATCTTGGATTCATGTTAACTAATGATTATATATGTATAAAAATATAAGAATATATGTATTATAAATAATTTTTATATTTAAAAAACAGAACCGAATAATTTCGAATAGTCGCCCGAATACCGATTATTCTCTATTCAGTGACCCCTCCGACTGAATACCGAATACCGTCTTTTGCAACACTGCACCCTTCTAAGCGTAGCAGCGAAAATCTTTGCTACAATCATGTATAAAGCGTAGGAGATAGCAATCGGCCTAAAGTCCTCAATACGTTCGACTGTCCCATGTTTTGGAAGGAGAAAAATCATAGCTTTTTTATCTTCTCAACCCCCTCATTACACCTGCAACATTCCATGAGGACTTCCAGTAATTCCACCGCTACCATATCCCAAAAGTCCTTATAGAAAGAGGCCGGGAAACTGTCCGGGCCAGGCGACTCCTCCGCATTCAAATTCCAAACCACAATCTTTAACTCCTCCATGGTTACCGGTTGAACCAAACTAGCGGTCCCGAGAGCTGTGAAGCACCCAGACCAGTCCATCTCCAACGTCTGGAAAGACCCTTTATGCAAAGGCATGGAAGTGGTTCGAGATCGCCACACCCATTTCTCTATAACCAGCCACCCTGACCTTATCCACAATCACCGACCGGATGAAATTACCACGATGCTTTCCGCTAGACACTTTGTGAAAGAAAGCAATATTAGCATCTCCGTCCCTTAGCCATTTGCTCCTGGATCTCTGCCTCCACTCAGTCAGTCGCTTCTTATCCTCGGCAATCATTTTTTGAGTCTCGTCACGTTGAACCAATTCATCCAACACAAGAGGCCTGCCATCTTCTAACCCTCGAGCCTAAGAAGCTCCTCCTCAGCCGCAACTCTAGCCACACGTCTGGCTTCTCTGGACTCCTTCTTGAAAGTACAAAGCCTAATGCGCAACGACTTTAGCTTTTGTTCAAATCTCGAAACAGCGGTACCCGAGACCGCTGAGGAGGACCAGTGCAAGGAGACCAACTCCCTGAAATTCCCTACCAAAGCCAAGCCCTCTCGTATCTAAAGAAACCCCTCGGAATGGAAGTCTCACCAGAGTTCCATAAAAGCGGAGAATGGTCCGAGAGCGTACGAGGCCTACCAGTAGCATACGCCAACGGGAAAAGCTCGAAGAGTTCAGCCGAATCCAAGAATCGATCGAGGCGGGAGCGAGAACTCGAATTCCGCCAGGTGTATTTCAGGTCAACCACGTCCATAACCTCCAGCCCCACGAAATCTACCAAATCAGCAAACTCCGTTGAGCCCGGGTCCTGACCTAAACGCAAACCCGATCGATCAGAAGAAAGGAGAGTAACATTGAAGTCTCCACCAATTAGCCATGCATAACCCGATAAATTACTCCTCACCTCCCGCAAATCCGTCCACACCTGTTGCCTCAAAGCGGGTTGGCACAACCCATACACACTCGAGAAAGCTAAAACGACGCCAGAGCGAAGACATTCCAGAATCACCGTAAGAACGAACGTCCCCCTCAGCTCCCCTCTGCAAGCAAAATTAGAGTCCTTCCAAGCAATTGCCATCCCACCTGCAGAGCCGACCGCATCATGCGATCTAAAACCACTTATAGAGACCACATCAAAAGAGCGCCAAATAAAATCAGGCATTGACTCCAACTTTGTTTCCTGCAGCATTATAACATCGCATCCCCATTCCGTGAATCTCGAACCCAAAATCTTCCTCTTCATCGGATCACCCAGACCCCTCACGTTCCAAGAAAGGATCCTCATTTACGGGCAGCAGTATTACCCGGGATGCGGATTAGCCATGCTAGCGCTACAATTTTACTCATTCGATCAGACACAGGAGGGAGGTCACCATTTTGGCGCTTAGGTCGTTGCCTTCTTTTGTACCTCTTCCTAGCCCTTCTGTCCCCCACGAATCCAGTAGCAACAGGCAAATCCTCCAAAGCCATCGTCTGTGACGTACCTGACTAACCTTCCTCGCGTGTATCCGACTCCACTGCCGGTATCGACTCCACCGCAGGTATCGCGTACCGCGCGGAACAACGATGACCAGGCGAAGGAGAGTCTCTCTTCAAAGTATGTTGCCCAGCGTCAAGCCCGCAATCGCTCATAAATAAGGCTGTGGACTCCTTGAAGAGCTCTTGGAAAGCAAATGCGGGAATGGGTTCGCAGCCAGAAATCGATCATCAAACATAACACGGGTTTCCACAGGACCCGCAGATCCAGGAGTTACAAAGAAGCAACTCGCCTGTGAAACCCGTATGCCCAGGCCCAATTCCAGCACCCGAATAATAGGCGGAGCCATTTGGTTCCGATTTGGATGTAACAGCATGGATCCGAACTTTGGAAGAGACGTTACCTCGTCCAGCGAAACATTATCTCTCGGAATAGATGCGAAAAGATCCTCCTGAACTGTTGCATCGGGAAACACCCCCCATCAACCCCCGAAGATTGAGTGTACCCCGCCAGGGAAGGGAAACGTCTGCCCCCACCCCCACCACTGAATGTGAACCGTCACCCACCAGCCCCTCACTAGACATGGAGTCGCCAACGACCCCCGGTTGCCGCTGCGGTGGCGCGAGAATCATAAAAGGGATCTGCACAGGAAAAGTAAAGCGACCGATGTCAAGCTCCGCTGCAGCGAGCGACCCAGCATCGAACGAGCAATCCATTAGCACGAATGTGACCTATGGGTCCGATTCTGGCTTCGTCCCATCTGCCAGAACCTGCACTACTGAATCCACATGGCGCAGTGCCTTTGCCAAGCACGCGACCGATCATGAGAGAAACGGAACCCCCCGCACCTGCGCCACCCGCCTCGTCAGGCGATCCATCAACCCATCAATAAAGCGAGGAAGCCTCCAAACAACATCTTTAACATCGCTTGACGTCAAAAGATGCACCGTTTGGCAATCTGACAGACCCCTGACGCAGCAACGACGCTCGCCAAGAGGGACCACGTCTCCCGTGAATTGAGTACCGAAATGACGAGATATCTCTGCCCAAACTGCCGTGACCGAGCCACAATCCTTCATTCATGAACCGATCAAGTAACCGTCCTTGTTTCCCTCACCAAAAGCTCTGAAAATTGAAGCATAGGAATGCCTCACCGTACCCTCGTCAGTCCATGCCTTACGTCGGACCGCCGACGACGATGGCAAAAACGATCCTTTGTCAACATGATAGAGGCACGATCATGAAGGACCTCTACATGAGTGACGACGATGCCCTACCAACCCGCAGGAAAAGCAACACGGGGCTACACGAGTGACGACGATGCCCTACCAACCCGCAGGAAAAGCAACACGGGGGAGACCAGCAGGAGGCGGTCAAATGCCTCCCCTCTCCACACCTGAAACATCTCCGCCCGACTTTCCTGTAAGGGATGCCAATCTGGGTTTACCCATTGGGTATCCGACCCGAAACCCGCCCCATTTAAGAACCCGAAACTCGCCCCATTTACTTTTTGATGGGCTTAGATTTTGAATTGACTACCCATGCGGGTATGGGTATGGGTTTGGGATTGCCTTGTAGGTACCCGAACCTGAACCCGCCCCAAACCAGAATAACAAATATATATATAAATATAAATGTGTGTGTTGCATTTTAATCAAACTAGACCCAAATCCATTTCATATCTAATATGTATCGATCTACATGTATAAATATCTAACTCAATTTTTTCCACTCCATCTATTTATTCATATTCAACTAACTTTTGTATTTTTAATAATAAAAACTATCAACGCAAAAGATTTAAACACTTAACATATATAAACATTTAATATTCTCTATATATTGCACATTTTTATGAATCACCATATTACACAATCTCACTCTATTTCATCTATATGTGAATATCTTGTTTACATTTATAAACAACTTAAGATTTATCATGTCGAAGATATGGGTACCCATTGGGTACACGAGTATCCGACGGGTATATGGGTACCCGCTATAAATTACCTGTTTAATAAATGGGCGGGTATGGGTAGTGATATTATAAATGGGTATGGGTTTGAGAATAGGATTACCCGCCCCAAACCCGACCCGCTGACATCCCTACTTCCTATGCATCACGAGCGTCCAACCCTCTCCATCTGTTAATCCCCTGGTCTGCTTCGTGAATTCATCGTCACCTCCCCAAATCTTCTTTAAGCCGACTCCGGTCGCGGAGTGCCCCATAAATCAGACAGCCCCCTGGCGGATGCACCATTGGTGATTTTCCCGCTTTCGCCGAGACCCTCGCTCTCGCTCTCCACCCATCACCCAAAACCTTTTCGCAATAATATAAAGATAACCATTTCAAGTGGGTAGGATTCTTTCACCACTGCTTTCATCAAATGCACATTCCATGTATTCAGTCTCAACCTACTTATACGAAATCCTTTAGTCTTTAAAGCATGTCTTTAAAAAGCTTCTCTTTTACTCCATCTCTAGTTCCATCTCTAGTGATAATTAAAAAAATAAAAAATTCATATAGCAATGCACAAATGTTGAGGCATGTGGCTGCACAAATTTTGAGGCATGTTGTGGCATCCTATAAGTTATCTCACCAGGTTGAGAGTTCAGGTGTAAATTAATATAACATTTAATGGATTTTTTTGCTCTTCAAAATATTTCTTACTATATCATCAGAGGAGCAATATTCTATACTCTTCTTCTTGTCATGTTTTTCACTTAGCTAGCTATTTCCTGACTTGAAATATATGCTTGCACGACTTTTGTCTAAGTTTGGTTATGTTTTTCATTTGCTGCGCTATTTTGAAGACGTGGCGTTCTTTTGGTTTTTTTGTTGGTTCAGTTATAGGAGTGGCATTATTTGTATGCCTTGGTTATAATTGAATTCTTTGACCTTAACTTATTTGGTACAATAGTCATTCATTTTGTCACATGTTATTTGTCATTTAGTATGGAATTGTTTTGGAATGCATTTTTAAACAAGCTTAATATTGTCACGTTACCATAGTTGGCCTTCATTTTAATTTCGCTTTCTAAAATAATAAATTGTGGCTTACACCTCATCGAGGCTTATTGCTTCACATTTCTCGTACCCCGTGGCATTTTTGAATCCTTGGATTTAGGAACTGCAAGCATATCTCTTTCTCAAGCATTTACTTGATGAAAGATCTCGACACCCTAAATTGTACTCGCGACAGGTTCTGGATATAAGACAATAGCACTCAAGATTCTCGAAAAACATGGAGCGCTAGTCCTAGTTCGGGTTAACAAGAAGCGCTAATTCTAGTTTAGGATAACAATTTCCTCGCTCGAAAATGATCAACTTAAAAATCCATATTTTTTCTAAAAAAACCCATATCGATCTAAGTAAATGCACACGCACTTCTATAAAATTAGTAACTTGACTCATACATTCTAAATATAATTTCAGTTAGCACTGCTACTTTTAAAAAATGTATAATAGTCCCTTTATGTTTTAGAAGGTGATAATACTACGGTAAAATTGCCAAGATCACATGAATTTTCTCGACCATGTTCAGTGTAAAAAATAGTCGAATCTTTCAACATGGATTTGAGCAAGAATCCATGTAGCTGACCCTACTTATAGTGGGAGAAGGCTTAGTACATTTTTTATGTCCATGCTATAGTAGGATTACAAAGTAACAACTCAATTAACCTTCTTGAGAGAATCATACAATGTCGTTGTCCATGAAAGTTACCCATTTAAGATCTTTTCAATGAGGTATGCGATTGAATTTCGCCTTAAAGCCTCAATGTTTTGGCACCATCTCACAAAGGGGAGGTATACACATAATAGCAAATGCCTGAGGCACACACCTCGACGTGAAAAGATTGTGCCCCACGTTAAGGCATACACCTTATCGCTTCACGGTGATGCCTTTTGGAACTATGCCTAGATCCACTTCAAGCTAGTTGATCAGACAGTGAAGCCCCATATTTTGGATGGGGACTTCATCCCTCAATAAGGGAGATCGTGAATATGAAATCAATTACAACTTCATGGAGCTAATTAGCGAGTTAGTATCCAAGGTGCCTTATCAATAATAAGTCTAGGTACATCTACTTATAACTGCATCGTTTCCCTTTGTCCCAAATTCAAGGTTGTAGAAATCGGTAGTCGTCGGTGGGGTCACGGACTAAGGATTAATCAGCAGTTGGGCGACTAATCGGGTATAGTTGATCATTAGTCGGTTTTGAATATTTTATTATTTTATATATAAAAATCATTTTATACATATATTCTTATATATTTGCATAGATTTGTACATTTTCTATACTATCATAATGAAACAAAAGAAGTAATTAACTATAAATGTTATATTAAGCGTATTAGAATAATTTTTCTTAAAAAAACAAAAAATTAAAAATAAAAAAAACTCTATGTAAAAGTCGGCCAACTAGGCCGACTAGTCAACCCGATTAGTCGGGTTGACTGATAATGTCCGACTAGGCCTAGTCGAATCGGCTACCCCCCTCGACTCGACTAGTCGGTCGACTTTTACAACAGTGCCCAAATCCGATTGGTTATATTTAGGAAGTTGTAGTTGACAATAACACTGTGCACTCCTGTATAAAGAATTTCCTATTATATTTTTTAATACATATCCATATTCCAATATGATGCATATGATATAGTATAAGTCGAATCTCCTACTTTTACCTCGTGTTAGCTGGCAAGTATGTGGTTGAAGAATATTGGGAACCTTAATATCTGGAAAATAATTTTTTAAAGCCATTTTGAGTAGAATAATCGATTTGAAATATCCCACTTGCTCATGTAATTGTGGGCGATGTGGCTAGCTAGAAATACTTTTGTTTTCAAGGGGGTGCGTTTTACTATGAAAATGTATTGGGCCACGTCGGTGATTTTTTGACGCTTGGCAGATGTTAATACTTTATTCTTTGAATATATATTTTTGGATGGATCTCTAAAGGAGACTCATCCTATTCCTTCTCAAAGAAAGAAATCTCCCACTTGCTCAAGGGCATCCATCTTTAGCTTAAAGGAGAGGAAAAACTTGTTCAACCTATCGAACATGAAATTCTTCTCCAGAAACTCCGCAACTATTTGCATTACATTTGCATTAGGAGTGCATATGAATCGGATCGGCTTGGATTTTAGCTTAATCCATGTGGAATCCAAACATAATGAATTAGAACTTTTTACAATCTTTTCCAATGCAATAAACATTCAAATACGATCCACTGTATTATGGATCGGATCAAATTTGTGATACTTGTGTATTGCCTCCTCCCTCAAATAGTCTACTATTTTTTACTAAAAAAAGTCTCCTCTCATGTATGTAGCACTTGATATTTGGATCATGGTTCAATAATAAATAAAGGAATATTTACTGCGGTAGATGTTATGTTCTAAATGTTTTAATTGTACATGTATTTTTTTATATACAATGTGATGTTGAATGATAAACGACAATTAAAACGGTACTTGACTAAGAATACCATGGACATTATATATAAAGTGGAACAAGAACAAAAGTAGTCAATTTTATTATTTTACCTTATTTTCAGTTTTTTTTTTCAAATTTAATCTGCAGTACTATCATATAAATACATGAAATGATAGACCATGTAATGCATCATACAAATGAATAAATCGACACATCATTAAGAGAAAGTCATGGATATTCTATATATTTACATAGTACATACATGTACATATACTATGTGACACATAAAGTGGGACAAGAGAGAGGGTAGTCAAGTTATTAATTTTTTATTTTTTTCATATTCAATCCGTAAGGCAACATACAATTAAATTAAATGGCACCATATTTACGAGGAAATTATAGATATCACACACGCACCTCGCATGCAGGCATGCACATACATACTTAAAATCTTAATCCGCATGTTTCTTTTTGAAGCATTATGTCAAATCAAAATACCCAACAAGCATTAAATCTCTCCGAAACTACATATATATGCCACACAAATAGCTTGTGGATGATGCATAGAACTAGTATGCTTTCATGCGAGAGGCAAGGTAGACTTTAATCGTAAGCTAACTGTTAATGGGAAGGATCGAGAAAGTTGAGCGTAATTCTTGAACGAATAAAGTGGAGTTTGAATTAGTAGTACACTGCTTGACAATTGTTAAGGTTCCACTCCGAACCATGGTTTCAGATTTCGTGAAATTTCGGTGAACGAATAAAGTGGAGTTTGAATTAGTAGTACACTGCTTCACAACTGTCTAAGGTTCCACTCCGAACCATGGTTTTATATTTCATGGAATTTCCGTAAAGTTTCCCCGAAATTTTGGTTTTGACAAGGAATCGAAATTTCGAGCGAAATGGTGATATGAGGACAATTTCTGGTCATTTCTTCACAAATGGTGGTCGATATGGGCGAAATATCGTCGAAATTTTGATGAAATATCGTATCGACATGGTATCGATACGATATTTGTAACCGATATTTAAACCCTTGCTTAATGCTAGATTACATTTTATAATTGATCCATGTGCCCTCGTCGTCCTCCCTCACATCATCTTAAAATTTTGTGTAGAGAAGGTTTTGGAAACTATTTGTAGTTGGTGATCCCTCTTGCTTAAAGTCCTGAAAGCAACACTCACCTCTTTTATAACTAGCCTCATGAGCCCCTCCTCTGCTACCCAGTTGCCAAGACCTCCTTGGAGGGCGCCCTTAACGATTGTGGCAAAATTTGCGTAACCTTTCGCTATTCCACCACATACTTCTCCAACTTTAGTTTCCCACACAATTCTACCTTAATCAGTTAGGGTGTGTTTGGATAGACGATTATCTTGAAGAGGATAATCCTCCCCAAAAAGGGGTTATCTGGTGGACAATCCCTTTATTTGTTTAGATGTTTGGATAGAGTGCTTATTGTTGAGAGGGTTTGTTGTGATGTGGTTTTTTAGAAAAATGATTAAATGTTGAATATTTTATAATTTTTAGATGATATGATGGTATGATGCAATATTTTATTGTTGAATGGATGAAAGAGAAATGTTTGATTTGATGTATTAAATGATAGAGAGGGGTTTTCCTGTGGGCCAGTGTAGTGTGAAATAAAAAATAGCCGATGGACCCCACTGGGTGGAAATGAGGATCTGTAGGGTAAACTTTGGGGAAAACCATCCCCCAAACGGGGGAGTACCCAAATTTGTGGGGAAAACCCACAGCCAAACCCCCTTAAATTTTGCCAAATGGAAGAATCTTGTGTTGGTCTCCATCTTAGTCTCAACCATCCACTACTGTTTAGATTTTTACATTTGCTGAATCTCCCTTTTCATATTTGCCTCCATAATCATGATTTGTTGACAATGTCCTTCCATCCTCCACCTTGTCAACTGCTCCATCGCCGTAGTAACACATCTCCTCTTTAAACTCTCATAGTACTTCTTGTACTTGATTAGGAAAACAAGAGCAATACAAGTCCAACCACCAACATCCTCAGCATTGTATCCTTAGCGAACACTTCATGTTGGTGATTCTCCACCACTTGCTCAAAATTCAGCTCCCCTACACAAAGCACATTTGAATTAAGTACGCTTTGTTTATGATGTCTTCTTTAGAGGCATGGCCTCAAATTTCAGCGAAATTCAGTCGAATTTCTGTCGAATATCGATATCCAGTCGAAAATGAAATTTGACCGAAACGACTGAAATATGGGGTTCCTAGTAAAAAAAATCGAAATGACCGAAATTCATGTCGAAATTCCACCGAAATTCCATCGAAATTCTGTTTTGGTCGATACCGAAATGGTGACCGAAACCGACATTTAGGGCCTTGTTTAGAGGATCGTAGTGTGATCCAAGGAAGATCCATGCCCTTGCTGTTGCACATGGGAAATGCCTAACCTTAAGAAATCAAGAACCTGTCAAACTTTGATTTTGTAGTGTGATCCAAGGAAGACCCATGCCCTTGTTGTTGCGCATGGAATATGCCCAAGCTTACGAAATCAAGAACCTGTCAAACTTTGATTTTGTACTTACGCCCCGCCATGTTGGATTATGCAATCCAATAAGCTTAGATCGGCAACCACCTCTCAATGCTAACCACTGCACCATCGTAGCCCTTAATATGCGTTTTTAAAGGTAATTATCTATGCAATATGAGATGTTTTCTACATGTTATATGTTAATGATTTTTGGATGCCTATTCATTCGAGATAGTTATTTTTCATATTAAAAAAAATTAGATGTCAAAACGTCTTTTAAGGTCAAATTCATGAAGTGGATGATGATTGATGGCATTGATTATGAGGAAAAGGTTGGTTAGTGGAATCTAGAATTGGACATGACTTTGTCATTATGTGTATTGGAACATAACGATGTTGATAGTCTCTTTTTTATATTATGCTTGCGTAATGAGTGTAGACAAGTGATTTTTCGAAAAGAAAATAGGGTGCGCTCCCGAGACGAGAGTCACCACAGATTGCATTGAATATTAGAAAGATGGGTTACATTACGTAGAGGCCCAAAGTTATATAAGGTCTTAAAGTGAGAAACAACATTCTCAGAGTAGAACCTTTGATTTTTGAATATGAAATCATTCTGCCCTAACCAAATGGCCCACAACACCGCAAACGGCTTGAAGCAGTCGTCTGATGAACCCATATCCACAGAGCGGATCGACCTCCAGAACGACTCAGACCTAGTGGTCTCAACCCAAGCGACCTCCGAGTCCCTCCAATCCTGCCTCGACGTTGCGTATCCAAAGAATAAATGTTCCATATCTTCCACAGAGTCCTCACGTTTGTCACACTGCGTGTCGTCTATGCCAAACGATCTTCCCCTCCTTGCTTTATCGCATACACGATTTCTTATGAGACACTAAAGGAAACTCTTCACCCTTTGCGGGATCCTTGCTGCCCAAGTGATCTTCATATTATGACACAGGTTCTCTTCCCTCTCCTGAGCCATCGTCGATCCCCTCATTGCCTCGTATGCCTTCTTTACAGAGAACCTCCCCTCTTCCCACTAAAGATGGTCTGCCTCCTAACTCAGCTCCCTCGGTAGTGGAATCTTTGCCAGCATCCTCATGAAGTCCTCGAGGCGTTGGTCCAAATGGTCTGCGACGAATAGCGGCCCCCACGCCTTGTGATCCGCCTCCTGAGCAAGAGTTGCATCTTTTGTTGCCGCTAGAGCTTCCAACCTAGGTAACCTTCCCCCAAGAGCAATCTCTCCCGTCCAGTCATCTCTCCAAAATCCGAAAGTGTGGCCGTTCCCCATGCGGGGTTGTAATCTGGGCGCACTAATCGACAAAACGACACGTATTCCGTCCAAAGCGATGACTCGAGTCTTTTCCTTCCGGCACTCAGCTCCCTGTTGACATCATAAATACTCCTCAATAGTCTTGCAGCTAACGAGGTCGAGGAACCCGAAATCTGAATCACCCACTTGGCAAGTAAGGCCTTGTTCAAAAGTTCGACATCACTGACACCAAGGCCACCATCACATTTTCCTTTCGTGACATCATCCCAGCTTACGAGGTATAACCCAGATTTCTGATGTCTTCCATAAGACCATAGAAAAATCTTCATCATAGCCTCCACCTTTTTCCTCACCCAAAACATCATCAACCGCGTCGAGTAGAAGAAAGTAGGAATGGCAGCAAGGACATGCTTGAGGAGGGTTAATTTCCCACCCCTAGACGGAGTGATCGCTTTCCACCCAGCCAATCTCTCCTCCATTCTGAGCACCACGTTGTCCCAATTCGACCTCTTAAGTTTCCCGTCTGTCAGCGGTAGTCCTAAGTAGGGAATAGGGAGTTCCCCCAAAGGGCATCCCACCACATCCGCAAGCTTGCTGCGCTCCCCCACATCCATACCGAAGCTCACGACCACCGACTTCTGCATGTTAATCTCAAGACCAGAGAGACTGCCAAATATATCGATGAGGTGTGCCGCATTGATGGGAGTCCGTTGTTGGACACAATTGTCAAGAAGTCTTTTGGAGGTCTTACATGGCGAGATATTGAAATGGAATTTCCATCCCAACAACTCCTTAGTGTCCTTACCTTTGGTGTGGAAAGACCCCTATACCTCTGTGCCAATTTTGCTTTTGTGGATGTAGGGTAACAATGTGGTCTTTATTTGCATGTTAAAATGTCAAGAATGCGATCTATTGAGGCTAATTTTTTTCTATGCATAGGTTGCAAGTGAGGTACTCAGTGTTCAGGAAAGCGCCTGAGTAAACTGCGTACTCAGGTGCATACTCATACTTGGTAGCCTTGCCACTCTGAGTATGGTGAAAGGACCATGTATGCAGGTTTACCCTCATACTCGGACGAGTATACCCCCTATGCGGCCTGCCTACTCGACCGCTTTTCTAACAAACATTTTTTATTTAACCTAAACCCAAATAACCACACTCGCATAATAACATAAAACCACATACTCTCTGCATAAAACCGCATATTCTCCCGTATAAAATAACATATTCCCCGCATACTTTTCTGAGGATATTAACATAATATTAAATTTTATTTACATTTTTTTAATAAATAAAATGATTAAACCACATACTCCTCGCATGCTCTCACGCATACCGCATACTCTCTATGCAGTGACCCCTCCGACTGAATACCACATAGCATCTTCATGAACATTAGAGGTATTTGATATAGTTGTGAGTTATTTTGTACATGCTTTTTAAACTTTTAATCTGTTCAGTACATGTTTTTTGGCTTTTCAAAAGAAGCTGGATGGAAGTTATGATGTAGGGTCGGTTGCTCTACTTGTGGATGGGAAAGACTAAAAAAGAGAGACAAATTGGGTGGTGGTTGGTGTAGAGGTGATGTTTGAGGTTGTGCAAAAAAGAGAGATGGAGTTGAACTTATAATGGTGGGATGTTGTGTTGGTATTGCTAGAAACATGGATTGGGGAGTTTGATGCAAATCATAATTTGCGGTGACAGAAAAATAATTATTGATGGTGGAAATTTGGTAGAAAATTAATTTAGAGGGGAGAAGGAGAGAAGTCGCGCCGGTTGCCCGAGATTCGAGGAAGAAGAAGCATGTAGATCGTGCCAAGGGAGAATGAATAGAAAGAAGAGAGAGATAAATCTAAATTTATTGAAATAAAATGCGCAATTAATTTAAATTAACTTATTAAAAATGGAAATTCGTAATTTGCAAAAATCCCCACATAAGCAAATTTCTTCAATTCGGGTCGCCCTGGCTGTCAATTTGGGAATGATTGCATCAATTCTCCTCCGCTTGAAAAATTCGTGTCCTGACGAATTGCTCGTTCTTCGTTCCGTCGGTGGAGAATTCAATAGTTTGGCTTCTTTTCCATATTACGTTTATAGCTTCTTTCCACTGAGGGCCATGGCTGCAAATGTTTTACCCCTTCACTTAACATAGCACACCGTAAGTGGTTACCAATTTTAACCTTTAAATAAAAGGTTTTGGGTGGAGGTATTTTTCTGTAAAATCCCCAAATCAGCCCAAATTCAGATTTCAATTTCCAGTCCCTTCATTTAAGGGATTCGAAACCCTTTGGAGAAGCATTGTCAACGAGTGTTTCGATCCTTAAAAAACGACGACACTGGCTTAAGAAGGGAGGGCGTTGGCAGCGGCGGGGGCCTACTTTGGTGCGGCACTCTCGTGCGCGAGGAAGGCGTGGACTGAGGTGGGATGTCGAAAACCTTCTCTTCTCCTTCCATCGTCGATGGTGCCGAGCCCTGTATCTTGGGTTCCATCTGTACGGGCATCGTGGTTTCATGCAAAAGCGATGGTGGTGGAGATCCCACCGACTGGATTGGGGCTTCTACGCTCCGTGCGGTTGTAGCGAGGCTGACCCTGCCTATCATACCTCCGTCGATGGTGGTGGCACTTGCTGATACAGGTAGATCGAGCGAAGGATTTTGCTCTGCAGTTATGGCGGCACAGGTGTTGGAAATCGCCCTTTTCGGATGCAACGGCAGTCATGTGAGCCTCTCGTTCTGTGATTTTGATGACCCTGCTTGAGACCTGCATGGCAGCGATAGGGGCCTAGGTAATGGTGCGGGGGAGACTGTTGTGCGACCGAGGGGTTAATACGACCAGGGGCTATTGAGCCGGGGTAGTCAGGGATGGCCATGATGGCCTATTGTCCCCCTGTACAGCGACTTGTACTGCTAAAAAATCAAGGATATCGTATTCTTCATCAGTGGGATCTTCGTCGAAGATGGGCCCTTTGTCCTCCATTTCTTCTAGTATTTACGTTTTATCAACCAAATATTTGTTTTGCATGAAAATACCTTCATATTCTTGGCTGAACTCGCATTGAATCAGGTTGACGACGATCTGAATTTTGTCGTTAACGGGTGATTCTTCCTTGATTAACGTTTCCAACCATTCTTGGACTTTGATGCTTGATACAAGGCGCTGCTTGAACTTCCTCGAACGCGAATTTGAATGTGAGACATGAGATTGACGACTCAGGTCTAATTGCATCCTCCAAAATGCGATCGAATCGTCGAATTGTAGGAACGATTTGGTTGCCATGCTCTTTTACCAAGTGATGCAAATCGGACTTTGCGACGACGGAAAAATAATTATTGATGGTGGAAATATATGGAGGGGAGAAGGAGAGAAGTCGTGCTGGTTGCACGATATTCGAGGAAGAAGAAGCACGTAGATAGCGTCGAGGGAGAAGGAATAGAAAGAAGATAGAGATAATTCTCAATTTATTGAAATAAAATGCGCAACTAATTTAAATTAACTAAATAAAAACGGAAATTCCTAATTTGCAAAAATCCCCACATAAGCAAATTTCTTCAATTCGGATCGCCCTGCTAATTTGAGAATGATTGCATCAGATTTCCTTATTGAGAATGATCGAATCGAATAATTATTAATCATTTCTATGGATCTCCTAACCATGAGGATGACTTGTACTAAATTGATGCAATTATGGATGGTGAAAGGGAGTATGGATTGAAAAGAAATGAAACATGGGCGATGAAAGGAGGAATATGCAAGCTACTTGGGATGAAAAAAGAAATAGTGTTGGAAATATAAATGATGGATAGAGGAAGACATTGATACAACCCATATCTATATTTATTATACTTTTTTATTGCATTTTATTTATTTTATTTTAAAATTTATCAAGGTTGCAATGGTTTATAGAAGTGGATTTGCAAAGCAATCATCATGTAAAACTCCTTTAAAAAGGAGTTAATCTTGATATTTATGGAAAATGATGAATGACGAGAAGTTTTGGCTCATTGTGGGTGTTACCTCCCTTTCCCTTTACTTTTCTTCTTCTCCTCTACGTGTCAATCTCCTTCTCAAACTCATTTCTTCTCCTTACATCTCGTGCTTCTTTGCACATCATCATTCGAAACCCTCCTGATTGGTGTGTTTTTCATTCTTTATCTTCTTACCCTCTCCCCCCTTTTCAACCCCATTCTCTCCTTAAAAATCTAGACTAAAATTCAAACTATGTCAATTGGCTTCCTAGTCGACGTTCATGATGTTCCCACGATATGACGATCCTTACCTACATGGTCCACGAATCTTCCATATGATGAGGCGAATATTATTCTGTGATTTTAGTCTTATAAGATGAAGGTATTTTGCATCCCTACACCAATTGTATCCACCTACCACCATCACTAATCATCATCGTTGTTGAACCATCACGTACATTTTCTATTCCATTTCTTCCTCTTCCCACAAACACCCTCAACCACCTTGCCCTCTATTCTGGCCTCCCATCCTCCATGACTATCCACTGCTAACTATGCATCAATTGTTAAATTTCAGAAATGCGGTATATGTTGGTTTGGTTAGGTCACCGCATAGCGACCATGCGATATGTGAGGGAATATATGTGAATATCGATTTTGTGTGGTTTATTTCTTTAAAATTTAAAATTTTTTGAATAAAGAAAGTTTTTCAAGATTCAAAACAAAAGTTGATGTTAGCTGTATTTTTAACATAAAGTTTAATAATAAAAACATGTAACATTGGCATATATGTAAGCATTATTTTCTGTAATGCAAGTTATAAAACACAATATCAACAACGCCGTTTCCCACAATTAAGTAGGGTCGGCTACATGGATTTTTTGCTTCCATTCGTATCGATTTGGGGTTAGTCTCAGGTTTGAATCCAAATAACTAAGATCCCTTCAGATAGTCTCATTCCAATACTTCTTGAGCATTCCTCGGCCTCTCTTAACCGGCTTAATATCTCAAATAACTGGTGCATCAATAGAACTCCTTTGCAAATGCCCAAACCTTCTAAGCGGTTTTCTCTCATTTTTTCCTCTATCTGAGCTACACTAACTTTCCTTCTTATCGTATCTTTCCGAATTCAATCTTTTGTGTATGACCACGCATCTACCATAGCATTTTCATTTCTGATACTGTTATTCTCTTCACCACTTTGTGGTTCACATGACAACATTCTGATCCATAGAGTATAGCAAGTCTCACAGCTACTTTGTACTTTCAAAGGGATTTTCTTATCACAAAGAATAGTAGAGGCTCCTCTCCCCTTTAACCAACCTGCATTTGTTCTATGAGTAACATCTGCATCGATTTCCCCATCATGTTGCAAAATAGATCCGAAGTATCTAAAAGAATCTTTCTTCTGAATGGTATCATTTCCAATCTTCACATGGAGTCCTTCACTGATGTTTCCATCAACTGTGCACTCAATATATTCAGTCTTAGCCCTACTTATACGAAATCCTTTAGGGTTTGTTTGGTAATTGGTTTTGGTTGGGTTAAGGTATCCTCCTGTAAATAATAGCTGTTTGGATGGTTGGGAGCGTTGGAATAATACATGTGATGTGATTTGACAATGATCATGTGTTTTATTATTAACTTTTCTATAAATTATAGTATATTTTTATATTGTTTTTTATCTGACTGTGTTTAAAAATATTATAACAAAGAAATTGTATGGTCCATACAACTAATTGCAACCAAGGAATGCAGGGATAGAGCAGGGGGTATGCCAGGTTACCCCGGGGTAACCTGACAATCAACCATGCCCTTAGTCTCTAAAGCATGTCTTTCAACCTCCAACTTCTCATTTACCCCATCTCCTATCTCTTCAATCAATAAATGTCATCGACTAACAACATACACCAGGGCATCTCATCCTGAATGTGACTAGTCAACTTGTCCATAATCAGAATACAAAATATAAAAGTACTAATAAAAATAGATGGTTGAAGTCTAAGTTATATATCACTCTACCTAGAATGCAGACTGAATATGTGATTTGTGCATCTAAGTATGCGTCTATGCAGATGAAATATGCGACTTAGACCCAATATAATCCACTGCATAGAAAATGTGGTTCAACACGTCTACCACATAGACATATGCAATTGCACATGCGATTCACGCATGGGCGTTCCTAAACATTGCTTATTGTCGATCTGCCCTTACATCCATTTGCAACTGTACCACCAACCGTTAAGGACTTCGTCATGTCCGCACTTTCTCCAACTTGTATCACCCTTCATCCTCCGAGTACCATCAATCCACCCTTAATTAAACCACCTCTACAAGCATTATACTTGTCAAAGCATTGCTATTGAAGCATTGCGTGCCACCACTACCACTTCTAACACTTATCTGTACCATGCTCCCAACCGCCATTATTGGTGCTATGCAATCTCCAACCTCTTAAATGCCGCATCAGCTCTAGTTGATTATTTCCACTTACCTGTCACCTCCTCCAACCACATCCCCACATAATTTCACCAACTTTGATCCTCTTCTGATTCCGTCCCTGATAGGCCAGCATTGCCACTATCCTTGGTGCATCTGTGTTGCCATCATTCTATCGTATCCCCCCTTTGTGAAAATTCCCATCGATGCCTTGGACCCTTATGGTATCTTGCAACTTTCCATGCTTTTGATTCAAGTTCTCAATCATAGGTTTAGAATAAGCATTCTAGTATTCTCCCCTTAGTTCTAAGTTTAATGTTGAAATTATCATTTTGCACATGATCATCCCCACTTTGTCGATGAGATGAATTTCCTTTAGGGTTTGGGATAATTAATACAAGAGCTGACGAGTCACAGTCGACTATTTCCCCTTCACCTCCTAAATGCCGCATAACTTCTAGTCAACTATTTCCATTTCTGTCGTTTCTTTCCATGTCGCCTCCTCTGACCTCATCCCTGCACAATCTCACCAACTTTATCCCCGTTCTAGTTTCATCTCTGATAGGCCATCATTGCCACTATCCTTGGTGCTTATCTGCTTCCATCATTCTATCACAACCCTAATTCAAGTTCTCAGTCATAGGTTGAGCATACACATTCTAATATTCTCCCCTTAGTTCTAAATTAAATGCTGAAATTGTCAATTTTTTTGCACATGATCTTTCCAACTTTGGCAATGAGATGAATTTCCTTTAGGGTTTGGAACAATCAATATGAGAGCTGACGACTCATATGGAGTCGAGTTTTTCAAGATGAGAAGACCTAATGCAATACATTTTTATTATTGTATTTTGTTTTTTTAGTCGTATTATTTTATTATCAAGGGATCTAATGGGTCATAGAGGTGATTCTTTTGTAATATAATCCCCATGTAAAACTTCTTTAAAAATGAGATATTCTTGTTGCTCAGGGGAGGTGATGAATAATAAAAGTTTTGGGTCATTTCTCCTTGACTTTCTTTCTTCCACTCTACCCTCCAATTCCATTCTCGATATTATTTCTTCTCCCTAAGGCAGCTTGGCGTACTTCCTGCAATCATCCTTTCCCCTTAATTTTCTAAATGTTGTAACTTTGTATTATTAGATTTTCTTATCATTGAATTAAAAAGTCCTAAGATAAAAATGTAAAAAAAATCAAGAAGAGATAGAAAAGGGACCTTTGGCATTTCGAGAAGGAACGATTCAAAATGGGTATTTCGAGGGATGGGAGGCAAAGTGGAGCTGGACGAAGGCTGGCTCCACGGTCCGTAATCTGACGTTGTCGGAGCGTGAATGAGAGACTTCAAGGCTCTCTGTCTTCCAAGAAGTATGGTTCGATGCATGCTAGAGGTTTCTGCTTCCATTGCAGGTTGGCTAGGCATTTCCCAGAGACTGGACTGAAGATCTGAGATGCTTTCGGCGCGAGAGAGCTGGACAATCACACAACAATGCAAGGTGACCGGGATTGGGAAGAGGAAGCTGTCATCGGAGATTCAAACTCCTGCTCACTGTTGCAATATTAGGTCGAATATTCTTATTTTGTGGTGTGATCGAATAGAATGTTGATATTTGGTTCAACCTGAATATTCTCGAATATTTGCATATTCCGCCAAATATTCCACCGAGACGGTTGATTTTTTTATTTTTTATTTTTTAAATGTTCTTATTTATCCTTGTTTCACTACAAATGTTAAAAAAGCTCCATATATGTACCATGTTAATTGGTACTTCTATTTTGGGCTCTTATTAATTGGTGATCATATATGTATAATTATATAAGAATATATATTAGATATAATTTTATATTTAAAATAAATAAAAATTGCACAATCGAATAATTTCAAATATTCTCCCGAGTATCGCATATTCTTTATTCACTGCCCCATCTGATTAAATACCAAGTATCGACTTCTGCAACATTGCTCATGCTTAAGGCCATTGCTCAGAGCGGACAACGGTCATGGAATGAAAACATATGCCTCGAGGCGCTCGAGGAGAGGCTATTCATTTCAGTTCTGGGGGGTACACCTCATCCTTTTTCTGTGAGACGGGCTCCTCGAAGGGAAAAAATGCCATGAGGTAGTTACGCCGCAAGGCGTTGTGAGGCGCTACCCGCAGGGATCGCCATATCGCGATATATCGTCGATATATCGGCGATATATCGGTATCGACATGTCACCGATATATCGCCGATATGGACGATATCGGGTATCGACAGGAGAAAATGCCTAATGGATACCGAGTTTCGGCGATATGCGTCGATATATCGCCGATATATCGCCGATATATCGGTATCGACATTGTATCGAAACGATATCGATATCGATATTTCCTTCCTTGGCTACCCGAGGCAGTCTGGAATTTAAGTGGGTCATGTGCACTTTAATAAACCCCTTTCTCGAAGCTCGAAGGAATCCCCTTTGGGTATGTTCTGCTTCTCTGTGTATCCGAAAGAACCCAAAAAAGCCCCAAGCCCTCTTGCTTCCCTCCGATTCTAGACGTTGGAGACACCTCGAACGATTGCAACCTCCTGCTGACATTAGTGCTGAGGTTCTCGAAGATCGTGAGCCTCTATAGTTGCCTCCACCTCCTCCCTCTGCATCTCATGCCACCACCTGCCGGCCGGTTGAACCCGTTAAACCAAGAACCGGAGGAAAAATGGTCCAACCACCTGGTTTTTACTCAGAAAATAAAAATCAATCAAAACCCGATTGGACCGCTAAAACCCGGTAGAACCAATTGAACCAAACCATCGGTTCAACCATACATTTTTTGAGAAAAATAGTTTCTGATAAATTAATAAAATACAAACTTTTTTAGAAATATTCACAATCTATTCTCATTCTAACTCATAGTATAGTACTCCTTTATCTCTTCTCCTTCACACGTGTCAATGCCTCATTATCGCTTGTCCCTTCCTGTTATATGAGCATTGCCTCTCTCTTCTCACATTTTGTATGAGTTTGTCCACTTATAACAATAACAAACAAGAAGACGTTGTGAATGTCATACTTTGAGAAGCAATAAAGTAGCCACACTTGTCGTTAATTAGAGTTTAGGTACTTTTAAAATTATTATTTTTTTACATCATATATAGATATTTATATAAATCTTACAAAAAAATGATTATTATGCCCTTTCGAATTTGTCTAAGAACATTTATACCCCTAACTTTTAAGCAATTTCATCTGTGCTCCTATATTTTCTTAAAAAAATCTCAATATTATCCTTATTTTGGTATAAAATGGGAGCACTAGTGTACTAATAAAAGGCCACTATTATTTTGTAAAAATACAAGGGACACGTGCAATTGTGTTAAAAATAGGGATATAATTGTTATTGGAAAAACTTTTAAGGACAAGAGTAAACATATCCTCGAAAGATATGATGTAGTACTTTTTTCGTATTTATTTGTATGAGATATCGGTCTAACTCGGTTCGAACCGGTTGAACCATACGAACGAAACCGACAATACAACGGTTTGGTATTTTTCGGTTCGTTTGAACTGCTGACGTTATCAGTGGTTCGACCGGTCGGTCCCATTGGTTTGACCATAAAAACCAAAAACCGATACATGCTCGATTTGATGCCTGGTTCGGTTTTTAAAACCTTGCTGCCTCCTCTGTATGTTATGCTTTGCTGCACTTATGTTTCTGATATGTGTGAATAACTATTTAAACTGATATGTGCGAATAGCTATTTAAATTGATATGTGTCAATACCTATTTAATCTTGCACTATTATTAGGTTGGATATATGTAACCTATTAAACTTGCCAATTCCCTATGTACCTTGACATTTTGGTTGGAATCTTGGATATCAATGTTTAGACATTTTAATCAAAATTTATAACATTTTTTAGAACTTGAAAATATTTTTTTTTTGTAAAATTGCAAAAACTGTTAAAGTGTTTATTTCAATTTACATAATTTATTTCAATTCACTTGAATTTTATTTTTCTTTTATAATCCTGTCAATTTAAGTCCTGTATCATGCCTATATCACATTGGTTAAGCTTCATTTTAATCTAATAGGCTATCTTAGATATATTAACTTGTTATTAAACTTGCAAGTTGCAAGGTGCAGCTCTTAGAACCATTAATTCTAATTGATTTTAGTGATTAGCTATCTTCCATGGATTCTAATTGATTTTATATAGGTTTTCATGGGTTTGTTGGGCATGTTATTATTGTGAATATGTGATTCATACTTTGTTGTGCTTGTTAGTCTTGGATGTGCAATTAAAAGGGCTGGTAAAGAAAAGGAGGGTTCCTAAGATCACTAGAACTAGATGGTGGAATCCACTGAAGCAATGGAGCTTCATGGAGAAGGTTTTAGAAGACTTATCTTGGGATTGTAGTGGAAGTGCAAACGAGATGTGGGAGGCAGTAGCATACGGTATCCGAAAGGTAGCCAAAGAGATGCTAGGCGAGTCAAAGGGAGGAGCTCCAGGTCAAAGGGAGGCTTGGTGGTGGAGTGAAGTGGTGCAAGGGAAGCTAAAAATTAAAAGAGCATGCTTTAAAGCTATGTCCAAGGATAGAACGGAGGAAACTGTCACAAACTACAAAATTTACGATGAAGGAAGCAAAGAAGGCGGTAAGCGAAGCTAAGTCAAAAGCTTATGAAATTTTGTATAAAATCTCGACTCTAAGGAGGGGTAGAAGGATATATTCAGGTTGGCCAAAGCAAGAGAAAGAAAAATCAAAGACCTTTCTCAAGTGAGATGCATTATGGACGAGGATGGTCATGTGCTTGTTACTCAGAATGATATAGAGACTAGATGAGAGCAGTACTTCCATAAACTTTCATTGGGGAAGGAAATAGAGAGATCACTTTGGGTGATCTAGCCAGTAGTGAAAATTACTTGAATCATGCAAGTTACAGACGACTGCAAAGTAAGGAAGTAGAGGAGGCTTTGAAGGTTATGAGACCTGGGATTGGTGTAGGATCGGATGACATACCTGTAGAAGTATGGAGAGTTTTAGGTGAGTGTGATTGGACTTGTCTTATGAACCTATTCAATGTTATTTGGCGAAGCAAGAAAATGCCTGGAGATTGGAGGAGTATCGTGTTCCTTTTTATAAGAATAAAGGAGACATTTAAGATTGTTCAACTTATAGAGGTATCAAGCTAATGAGTCACACTATGAAAATTTGGGAACATGTGATCGAAAGAAGGTTGAGGCAAGTTTCCAACATAAAAGAAAACCAATTTCGATTCATGCCAGGTCGCTCAACTATTAAGCCATCCATTTGCTGAGGAGAACAATGGAGATTTATAGAGATGAAAGGAAGAACCTCCATATGATATTTATTGATTTGGAGAAGGCTTATGATTCTGTCCCACGAGAGATATTGTGGAGAGTTTTAAAGAAGACACAAGTGCATGTCCTATACATTAACCTCATAAAAAGACATGTATGATAGGGCTTTATCTTGTGTAAGGACCCTGTTTGGGAAGACTGGCTATTTTGACATCAACATTGGTTTACATCAAGGTTCAGCTTTGAGTCCATTTCTTTTTACTTTGATTATGGACGAGTTGACAAGTCACATTCATGATGAGTTACCTTGGTGCATGTTATTTGTTGATGATATTGTGTTGATTGACGAGACTAAAGATGGAGTAAATGAGAAGCTTGAGGTCTGGAGACATGAGTTGGAGACTAAAGGATTTCGTATAAGTAGAGCTAAGACAGAATATATGGAGTGCACCTTTGATGGAAGCAGTGACGAAGGAATCAATGTGAAGATTGGTGACGATAACATTCGAAAGAGAGATTCTTTGAGACATATGGGATCTATTTTGCAACATGATGGGGAAATTGATGGAGATGTTACTAATAGAATAAATGCAGGCTGGCTAAAGTGGAGAGGAGCCTCTGCCGTTCTCTGTGATAAGAAAATTCCTTTAAAAATTAAAGGAAGTTTTACAAAGCAGCCGTGAGACCTGATATACTCTATGGATCTAAATGTTGGCCTGTAAATTATAGACATGTGCAGAGAATGGCTGTAACAGAAATGGAAATGCTAAGGTGGATGTGTGGACACACACATAAAGATTGGATTCGAAATGATGCAATCGGAAAGAAAGTTGCTGTAGCTTCGATCGAGGATAAGATGCGAGAAAACCGCTTAAGATGGTTTGGTCATTTGCAAAGAAGATCATCTGATGCACCAGTTAGGAGATGCGAGTGTTGGGATGTTGAGCCGGCTAAGAGAGGACGAGGACGACCCAAGAAGTGTTGGAAAGAGACTATACGAAGGGATCTTAGTTTTTTCGATATAAGCCCGGGATTTGACCCAAGATAGATCTGAATGGAGGAAGAATCCATGTAGCCGACCCTACTTAATTGGGGGAAAGGTTTTGTTGTTGTTGTTGTACTTTGTTGCAAATTTAATTGGTTATGCTTGCAATTGTTTTGCGCAATAATTTTCAGAAATGTCGAAAGCAAACAAGAAAGGCACGAAGGATTCCGAAGGAAGTCGAAACAACCCTGTGTGGAGATTTTGCGTTCGATTCGAAATGGACGAGTCTACAAAGAGCAAGGGTTATCTTTATGTATAATGCAATTTCTATGCTAAGAGGATAGCTGATGGAGTTGCAAGACTCAAACACCACCTTGCAAAACTTAGAAAAAATGTTAAAGGGTGTCCAAAAGTCCCAATCGAAGTATCAAATGAAATGAAGTGTTTGCTAGTAGTGCATGAAAAAAATAGAACAGCTATGGAAGATATGGAAGAACTTTGCAGAGTGGGTGCTTAAGGAATGGAAGAACCTTGTGGGATTAATGATCCTCAAACATTAACATGTGGATCCAACATTGTGAAGCATGTGAGAGATCCTATGGATTTATTTGTTGGTACAACCGATTTGGTAGATCCCACGATTGGGACTATAACGAGAAGCAACATCCAACAATATTGAGTACATCATGGAAGAAAGAGAAGAACTCATGTTTGTTGTTATATTGGAAGATTTTTCTTTCAAAATAGATTGGCATTCAATTGTGCAAAGTCCATCATTTCAAACAATGCTTCATTTTGTGGGTGCATTTGGGAGGGGATTGAAATCTCCAACGTCATACAAGTTGAGATCTTGGATATTGAAGGAAGAAGTGAATAACATCAACAACGTGGTGAAAGTGACAAAGGCTTCTTGGGCAGAGATGGGCTGTAGCATCATCAAGGCCTTAAATGTCGGTTTCGGTCACCATTTCGGTACCGACCAAAACAGAATTTCGATCGAATTTCGGTGGAATTTCGACCAAAATTTCGGTCATTTCGGTCATTTTTTGTACTAGGACCCCCATATTTCGGTCATTTCGGTCATTTCGGTCGAATTTGGATTTCGACTGGATATCGATATTCGACAGAAATTCGACCGAATTTCGCTGAAATTTGAGGCCATGAGCATCATGTCTAATGATTGAATGGATATAAAAGGTCGTTCACTTATCATTTTTTGGTTAACAATCCGGCTGAGCCTTGGTTCTTGAAGTCCATTTATGCATCTGACAGAATAAAGAGTGCACAACTACTTTTTTTTCTTCTCGATGATGTAGTTGAGGAGGTTGGCGAATAGAATGTCATACAAGTTATAAGTTATAACTGATAATGCCTTGAACTACAAAGCAGCTGGAAAATTGTTGTTGGAGAAGAGAAGACATTTATATTAGACCCTGTGTGCCATCCACTGCATTGATTTGATGCTAGAAGACATTCTGAAATTGCCTTTGCATCCTTCCATTTTCAAAAAAGCCAAAAGAGTCATCAACTACATTTATGCTCATGGTTGGCTTTTGACCATGATCAGGGCAAGGATTTAGGGAGATTTGGTCCAACCTGCCATTGCACGTTTTGCAACGGCTTTCCTGATATTGTAGAGGTTGATCATTGTTAGGAACTCTCTCAAGTCATTTTTTACTTTTTATGAATGTAAGATGAGTCTCTATTCTTCCAAGCCCCAAGGCTAAAGTGCGTACAACACAATTTGAGATGCAAATCTTTTTGGCCCGTCGTTGCCTTTGTGATTAGTATAACCAAGCCTTTCTTTGGTCATGGTCTTAAGGATGGTTGATTCTGGAAAATACCCCTCAACGGGATTCATTTATGAAAGCATGGACGTAGCCAAAGAGGAAATTGCACACACATTAGCTAATGATGAGGAAACATACAAACCATTTTGGGACATTGTGGGTGCTAGGTGGGATCGCCAACTTCATGCTCATTTGCATGCTGCTGCATACTTTCTCAATCCCCATTATCACTATGAACCCTCATTTTTCATACACACTGAGATAAAAATTGGTTTATAGACTTGCGTGGAGAGGTTGATAAGTGATCCGTTAGAGAAGGAGAAAGTAGATCTACAGATAGATGTTTTCAAGAGTGCACGGGGTTTGTTCGGATATTTTAATGTTGTGAACACACGTAAGAAGATGAGTCCTAATATGTACTCCTCTTGGTGCATTATTCTTTGCTTTTTATTACTAAACCTAATCATATATTATGATTTATGACCATCAACTGAGTGGTGGAGGGCTTTTGGTGATGATACTCCTAAGTTGACAAAGTTTGTCATAAAAATGCTGAGTTTGACATGTAGTGCGTCTGGATGTGAATGTAATTAGAGTTCATTTAACCATGTAGTATTTTGAGTATACCATAAAATGTACTAAAAAATGTACTAAGCCTTATCCTACTATAAGTAGGGTAGGCTACGTGGATTCTTGCTCAAATCCTTGTTGAAAGAGTCGACTATTTTTTACGCTGGCTGTCGACTACATAACGCAACCCCTGCAAGAGTATGATTTGAACCCTGGTCTTTTGTGTGGTAGACACACTATACTACCACTAGATCGTTATGTGGGTACATTTTGAGTATACCATAAACATATTTTATTATTATATATGCTAAGCTTCACCATGTACATGTGTATTGGGCAGATACATATAAAGAGAAGAAATCAACTTACACAAGCAAAAATCAATGATTTAGTTTACGTGGTGTTGTTCAACGTGAAGTTAAAGCATGGGGAGATCAAGAAAAAGGCCATGGGGGATCCCTTATGCTTCGATGTTGATTCGAGTGATGAGTGTGTATCGGAGCTTCAAACTTGGGAATACATGGTATATCAAGAACTTGATGCAAAATACTCCTATGGAGGATGATGCTTAGGAAGCTGAGGAAGCACATGATGATACTCGTAGGAAGAAGAGAAAAAAGGTAAATGTGATGTTAAACTTATTTCATTGGAAACAAAACACGATAAATTAACAATGGTATTGTTTGATACATGTAAAACTGTGGTTGATGTTGACGAGGATGATGTTCATGGTGGCGATGAAGTTAGTGATGATTGTGATGATAAGGCACCTTTGAACTACATGGATGATTTATTTGATGATCCAACGAGTAATAATGGATCAGATAATGATGGTCATTGTCTTGGTGCAGATCTTAGATCTCATCGCAATGATTAGAAGATCTTTAAGAGTCTAGAACATGGATTGACATCCTATATTTTCATTTTTTAGACTAGAATTAGAATTTGAAACTTGGAGGTCAGAAGTTATTATATTTTATACTCATTATTTTGTCTTGGTTTTAATTCTAACACTACTAGTAACTAACATTTGGTATGCAACGTATGTTACAAGTCTACAACAATGGTGAATGACATTAAAATCCATTGCCTGCTTTACATGCTTCAAGATTTGTGTCATTGTATAGCCTTCTAATATTTATATTGTATATTAGGTTAAATTATATTTTTTTGTGAAAAACCTAGGCATATGCCTCGTCCGCCTCGAGGCTACGCCTCGCCTCGTTTCTGACCAAAAATGCCTCGTTCTGCCTTTCATTCTTTCAAACCTTGGCTGTGGTCGAGGTTGGTACTCTTCATAGCATAATGGTGCTGAAAACTGGCACACATCTTGTGCGAAGATGGCGTCTCCTTTGTGGATGCGTGAAATCGAGCTTGAGCACTAAGTTCAAGGGTGATGTCATCCTCCTCGACAAGAGCATTTCGACAACTTGATGTGGAGATGTAGTACATGGTGAGGTGGATTTGCTTCTCGACGACTCCGTGGATAGTCGTGGCATCGCTTGGCATCGTCCGCGTTTCCCACAAGGATTGTAATTATTGAAGCTATTATATTACCTTCTCTTTATTTTACGTCATGTAACCCTTTGAGGTCTCTTATGTAATTATAAAGACTTGGGTTCTAGGATTTGACACTGTTTAAGAAACCCTATACCCGTTGAGTAAGGTATGTCATGCCTTCACATCTATTATTTTCATATGGTATCAAAGTGACAGTAGTGGTGCAGTATGCCTACCACCCAAAAGACCAGGGTTGAAGTCCCTTGTGGAGGTTACATTTGGTAGCGGACAACCAACGTAAAAATAGTTGTATTTTTGAACATGGATTTGAGCGAGAATCCATGTAGTCGACCGTAAATAAAAGTGGGAGAAGGTTTCACATTTCTTTTTATCAGGGTGACGTTCCTAGACTGAAGCATTGTACCTCTTTTGACTCAAACCCTAGCCCTCATTGTCAATCCCGTTCCATTTGTTGCTCCTGCAATCCCCGGGTGGTTGTTGTTATTACTATGCGTAATTGGAGGAAGACCTAGGCTACAATTCTGCTACAATAGCACCCTTGTAATGTTGCGCTTGTTCTGAAATGTTATCTGAAATGCGAGAGTTAGGATCTGATATGTGAATTCCACACTGAATTTCAATCCGAAATCTTCCCTGAAATGCACCTGTGGACTGAATTATGCCATTTCTTATATGAAATGTGTGAGTTCTGATGTGAATCTGACCTGATTTTTGAATTCCGGACTGAATTCTGATCCGAAATCTGCTTGAAAATGCAATTTTGAATTAAAATCTGATCTGAAATGTGAATTCAAGTTTGATGTCTTTCTGCTGTGTTGAAGAGTTTTGCTGCAGAAAGGAACTTGAAACAACAATTATCGTAAATCTATTGTTGTGTCCGTTGTTGGTGTTCAGTGGCTGTATAATAGCAATCGTAATATGCTATATTGATATTTCCATAGATGACTACACGATCGTTAGAGGTAAAATCAACTGCCTCAACCTTATCCCTCAACCTTCTGACAATGTTATATATTGAAGATTATCATCGTCTTATGCAACATCTCAGAATTAGCTATACGGTGCAAACTAAGCATACTATTCATGCTTCTACTGCTACATATGCTGGACTCACTACTGCTATGGCTAATGTGGTATCGACACCTACTCATCGATCGATTATTGATCCAGGGACGCCAAACCATTTGACTAATGATGGAAACTCCCTTTCTTCTACTCTTCACATGTTTCTGTGTGATCAGTCAAACTGGCTAATTGATTCCTCTCTCTAGTGTATATTGTGGTTTAGAGTTTCCTCCAAGTTTATATTATGTTCATAAATTATTCAAGGAGCTAAATTATCGGGCTGTTTTTTTATCAACTTTGCTACTTCGAGGACATTCAAACTTAGCAGATTTTTGATGATGCCTATGAGAAATATGGACTTTATTATCTTGATGTATCGGATACCTCTTTCTTTGCTAGAGCCATAACTATTACGGTAGATCCTTATCTCTAGCATCTACACCTTGGACATCCTTCTGCTAGTGCTCTTTCTTAGATATTCACTGAAGTCAATCCTCTGAAACCATTTGAATGTGAGACTTGCTAGTTTGGGAAACATTGCATGGCATCCTTTCCTCGAATGACTGAGCGACGCAAGTCATTAATGGATCGCTGAGCACATGACTTAATTTGTGTTCGTTGTAATAGGGTACTTAGCGAATTAGTCAGAACCGAGAGAAGATCTCCGTGAACAGTGTCTCGTCTTTAATTTATATCCCGGGCAAGTCCGGGGTCGAACACAAGGAGGCAAAGGAATAACTTCGGATTAATTCAAAAATTTAGGTCTAAGTTTCCATGTGATTTTTTTGTATTTTTTATGCAAAATGAATGTGAAATGCACAATGCATGTGAATTAAGTTAATAGGAAAAGATACAACTTAACCAAATTAATTTTAATATAATTTGTCCTTAGCCAAATTATATTTTCTTAGAATTCTAATAAGAGATGAATGCAAGACACTTTTTTAGAATTTTACGGGTTAAAATGCAAGAATGAAAAATACACACTTTTTATGGGTTTTTTTTCTTAAATTTTCACACAAATAGTATGCAAAAAATATGAAAAATTTACTGGAAATAAAACATGATGCAATGAGTCAACAAATTTTTTTGGAATTTTCTCACAAAATATGATTTTTTATGAATTTTTTAGTGGAATTAGAGTGACTGCAAGTAATTAATTTCTAATAAATCCACATTAACGAATTAGTCAGAATACGAATTATCTCACATGGATAGTTTTATATGGAATTCATGAGATTTGAAATTTCGCAAAATAAATGTGCGTGGATTTAATTAAAAATCATTTATTAAAATCACTCTACAATTTATTTAAGACACATGACAACTCCAATTAAGATGTTGTGGAATTTTTAAAGGAATTATGAGTGAGATATGGAGTTAAGAGCACATATTGGGTAAAATATATAGAATTTCACTTAAAAAATTTTAATTAATTATCTAGATCTCACTAAAATCCAAATAAATATCCAAATACTAGACAATTAGTTGCTCAACATCACGATATTTTTCATTAATCAAAATGGTGCGAAAATATATCCAAATTAACATGCAAACATAGGGCTGTTCGTGGAAATCCACAATAAAATATGTACATGATTGAGTCGTAATTACAAAAACTTAATATGAAAAACATGCAATTGTTCCAAATAAAAAATAACACTGATGTCAGACGGTCGTGGCGGTTGATTGGGGAATTGGAGGCGGGACGTCGCAGTCGGGCGGAGGACGTCACGAGGCATCGCAGGAGGCTGGCGCGGAGAGAGGGGCTGCTGGGAGCGGTGCACGTGTGGCTGGAGGAGGCCGTCCTCGCGGGGGGGGGGGGGGGGTGCTGGTGGCGGCTGAGTAGCGGCGGCGGTGAAAGTGGGCGGCGAGCTACTACGCTATTTTTTTAAATTTTTTCTACTACGCTGTTTTTTTAAAATTTATATTTTTAAAATTTTTTGTTTTCTTTAAACAGGGAATATCCAACGATGTAAAAAAATGATGTGGTGATGGTGGTAAAGATGATGAAGTAGAACAAATGGGGTAGGGGAGGTGAATGTGAGGTGATTAAAAAATTACAACAAAATAAAAATAATGACAAATGATAAGAAGGGAAATTACCTAAAATGCAAGCGGTAGCCTATGGTCTACTCACGAGAAGCACAGTCTTTGCTTGAATCGTCGGCGAGCGATGAGCTCGAGCAGCGCATGGTTGCGGCTGCGATGTTGGTCAAGAAGCCAACGGGTCTCACCGGATAGACGGTTGTCATCGCTCGACCGCGGTTTGCTTTTCCATGGCACAAGTGAGCTCCCAACGGAAACAACAAAGCCATATATGGTCTTCATGTCTCTAGCAAGGCCTTATATGTCGGATTTTGGTTTCGTTTCGGTGATTAACCGAAACAAAATTTCGACCGAATTTCGATCTAAATTCGATCAAAATTTCGGTCATTTCGATCGATTTTTAAACTAAGGCCCCATATTTTGGCCGATATAGGCCATTTCAGGCAAATTTCAGTCACCTATCGAAGCCGAAATTCAGTTGAATTTCGGCAAAATTTGATCCCATGGTCTCTAAGACATCATGTATAATCTGCATCTGTACAAGCTGTCACCTCAAGAGATGTACATCTGTTGAATATAAGATAATTATCTGGTGAAGTCTTGAAATATCTCAAAATCATATAGACATCATTCATATATACCTTCCTGTGTTGTTCCATGAACTGGCTCACCTTGCTCACAATAAAGGATATGTTTGGCCTGGTGATAGTAGCATAGAGAAGCTTCCCAGCAAGCTCCTTGTATCTCCTCTTATCTACCTCATCACTGTCATCATCATATAATCTCATGCTTGGATCCATAGGGATAGTGGCAGACTTGCACCATGTCATACATGTCTTTAGTAGAATATCAGTCATAAACTCCATCTGGGTCATCACAGGACCATGCTGGTTCCTGGCGAACTCTAATTTAAGAAAGTAACGTAGACAACCAAGATCCTTAGTCGCAAATTGTTGACCAAGGAACTCCTCAGCAACCTGAATACCCTGCTCATCATTATCCATGACAATAATATTGTCAATGTAAACTAGAATGTCAACTGTACCTCTCTGTATCCTCTGAACAAAGTGAATGATCCACAATGGACCGCACAAACCCATGGTGCTCTATCTGCTCTTAGAGCTTATGGTACCAAGTTCTCGGACTCTGTTTTTGGCTGTAAATCGCCTTGTGGAGCATGCACACCTTTTGAGACTCCCCTCAACAATAAAACTTGGTGGCTTCTGCATGTATACCTCCTCCTGTAGATCTTCATATAGAATCACATTCTTCACATCAAGTTGGTAAAGAGGACAATCTCGAGTCACATCAACCGATAGAAGAATGTACAATGTCGAATATCTAGCCACTGGTGAGAAGGTATCCTGTTGGTCCACCCCCTATATTTGGGTGAACCCTCACGCTACTATCCTTGTCTTGTAGCGATCTATACTTCCATCTGTCCGTTGCTTCACCATAAAGATCCATTTGTACCTCACAACAGAGGCACTTGGTGGGGCAGAAACAATACTTCAAGTACCACGAGATTGCAAAGCTGCCATCTCTTTTTTCATGGCAAGTCGCCAGCTACTGTCCTGTACTACCTCCTGGTATGTTCGTGGGATAGAGACAATAGATATTCTCACTTCAAATCCTATGTCCTCATCTGAACGATAATCCAAGGAAACGAGCAGCTAAAGGATAAGCGGTACATGTACGACACAACGTCTTTAAGGCCATAGGCACATCAAGCTCATCGGCCTCCTTGTTTTATGTTATTAGCTCCTCTTATACAGTGCCCTGTGGTGCATGCATGTTTCTAGCGCCATCAGTAGAAACATCGCGTTTGTACATACCTGAGGCATGCTGGATAATGGGGAAGACGCATACGCAAGGGAATGAGTAGAGGGCCTTCGAATGTAAAATCGTGATAGAAACTGTGTCAGGGTAGATGATGGCGGAGGTGGTAGAGGTGGTAGTGGAAGTAAAGGATGTGGTTGAACAAAAACATCTTCACCAGAGTCAGAGTTAGACAACCTGTCACATGTAGGAGAGAAAAACATAACAGACTAAAAAATGTGACATCAACCATCACATATTACTTTCTCCTTACATGATCAAAACATCTTGACTCTGAATGAGGGCCACATCACCCCAGAACCGAGGAACTCGACTATGAATCAAAAGAGTCCTCGTAACATGAAGTAGATGACGGTGTTTGCGTTTAGCAATACCATTATGTCGCGGTGTGTACGCACACAAAGTCTGATAATTAACACCAAGAGATCTGAGGAAGTCAGATAGTTGTAATGTGGCAACAGTGTAAATCTTTTGTAATCTGACTAATAGACAAAAGATTCAATTGAAATGCTGGAGCTTATAAGATATTCTGCAGGCCATCGAGGGTGCTAGGACAATACCCCCCTGACCAACAATGGGTAAATAAGCCCCATTTGTAATCATCACTGATCTACCAAGAGGGATAGAATGTAAGAATTAAATTGTGCTCGATCTCCACACATATGACGAGAGGGTCAAAGTCCATGATCCAATCAGTCAAATCTGAACTACTACAACTAGTAAGTGCATAGCTATACTTGTCGAACTCGTAGATGCTCTAGCAACAACTGCAACGTCTGATGGTCCCACAACTAGTGTGGGCAGTGGGGTCATCATGTCTCTCAATCGAGGATTCGAGAGACAATATCATCGAGCCTCGCATCGTGAAAGGGAGCCGGAGTAATCTCCGTCTGCTCAACCCCACAGGAAGGCGTAGCCCATGCTTCATATAGCATGTCTCCTCAGAATGATCTCGGTAGTGGTAGTATGCGCACGACCAACGATAGCATCCTCCTCGATCACGGGGTCCTCACCCACGAAATTGTGAAGTACCCCGTCTCCCGCAAGAAGCCGCCATCACAGAGGGAGCTTGGGCCATGGTAGTGGATGAATTAGTGATTCTGCTTAGCCTCTTGTAAACCTCCTCCATCGGTGGCATCGCCTCTCCAGTAAGCAGTTGAATACTTGTTGCATCAAAGTCAATAGATGACAGAAAGACTAATGTTATAATGGCATTTCGGTATGCCTGCTGCTGCTTTGTGCTGGTAGTAATGGGTATAAAGCTACGAAGTCGATTAAACATGCCTCGAAGATGCGAGAAGTGCGCATGAAAAGATCAGCCATTCTGCTTTGTCGAGAATATGTCATACTACAATCGAAGGACCTTGCTCTCATTCTTGGCTTGCCCATATGTGGCAACTAGGATATCCCACATAGACTTGGTTGTGGGCTGATTGATGCTATCGTTGGTAATCTCCGTAGTAAGTGTCCCGGAGAGCCAAATCCGTGCATAATCATAATCTAGCTTCCAAGAAGCATTAGCCCAGTCTTGTCCGTCGGATTTGAATTAGTCAAAATATGCTCCTTCTTATTGCACTGTATGAGGGTGGGAAACTACATGGACCACAACTCGTAGTTGGTCCCATCCATCTTTACGATGGCAGCTGGACCCCTGAAGGCATCGTACAATGAAAATTGATCACCCTTGTTCTCTGACATGATAAAAAAATAGCCGAAAAATCGGAACTCGACTTGGGGTGTAGACTATTCTGAGAAAATCTACACAATCATACAGAGAAGTGGTTGTACATGTAAACTCATACAACCATCCTCTTTGATCCTTGATGAACACTAGGGTCGAAAAACGTGATTTGTTGGTCTAAAATCATGTTTTTCGGTCAAAATCAGACCGCTTCAGATTGCAGTTCGATCCTGTGTGTCGTCCAGAGGGGCGACAACAACTGGAGAAGAGGAGGATGATAACTGAGCGGGGGCGACAACCTGCAGGAGAGGGGACGACGACCTGGGGGCAATGACCTGCAAGTCAGTCCGACAGCCCGCAAGAGAGGGGGCGGTGACCTGCGGGGGGTGATGAATATGTGATTCATCACTCTAAAAGTCGAAAATAGAGCTTTGTTCCCGAGTAATTAACAACATTTCATCAATTATATTGCATAATTAGCATTCATGCATGTGTAAATTATATGTGCATTTCACATTCATATTTGCATAAATAAGAAGCATGAATTTCCATGTACATATTCACCTGTATAATAACCAACTTCACCTATTTGTATTTATTTTTTACGATCTCAAATCCAATAAAACCAACTCCATTGTGTCCATATTACTAATAAGAATAAAAGAAACATAAAAAAAACTACTAACTTGAAATGTACACAAATAAACCCAAGATCTAGTTCTCAAACAGACAAACAGACGAAAACACACATATCTCTGTCATACAACATCCGATTTAAGTCTACTCACTTTTAAAGAAATATACATTTAAAGACCTTCAAACAAGACCGATTTCGCAAAAATCGGAGTTCAGTTGTGAAAGCTGGGTTTTGAGCCCCTTTTGTACATAGTGTGTTTTGTCTATTTTTGACTTTTTTTATGTACATATTTAACTCTTTTTTCTTTCTTTCTTTTTCATTTGCTTTCTTTGATGAAAGATTTAATAAAAAGTGTAAAAATCCAATTAAACATCGAATCAGAAATCAAAGAAAATAAATGGTTTTGATTGTTCATTGAGAGTCTGTAGAAAGTCTTTCATTTTTACTTTATTTTATTTCTTAATTTTCCTAATTCTAAAAAAACAAAAAACCAGGTTAATATGCAAATATTTTTATCAGATTTTATTTCAAAATTTACCTTATTTAAAAATAACAAAAAGTCCGCAAAAGATAAAAATATTGTATTTTATACCTATAAGGTACCTCCAAAAATACTTTTTGTACATATTACTTCTTTTGATTTTCAGTCCTTCACGAAAGCTATAGATTTTCATCGAGATGAGCAACTTTCGTGTTGACCACTTTTTGATTTGACCGCTTTTTTTATTTCTTTTTAATTTTTCTAAATTTAATTTTCGATTTTCTGGAAGCGACATGTCAGCTCTTGGAACCGCGACATGTCACATCATTATTATTTATTATTTATTTTTTATATTTTTTTACATTATTATTTATTTATTTATTTTAATTTCTCTTTCTTTATTACTTTAATTATTATTTATTTATTTCAATTATTATTATTAATTTTAATTTAAATATTTTTATTTATTTATTTATCTTACTATTATTTATTTATATTTATTATTATTTAATTTTAATTATTGTTTTTAATTAAAATTCGTCGCCACGTGGTAGCCCCTAGGGCCTGCTACATGACCCACTTTTCTTCCCCTCTTTCCCTCTCGCGCTCTCTCTTCCCATGCAGGCCATGCGCACTCGCACACTCCTCTCCCTCATGTTCTCCGCCTTTACTTCACCTCTCTTCTCTCTCTTAACCTCACCGGCCAACTCGCTCCTCCCTCTCTTCTAACTGACCCACGCCTTGCGCGGGCAGTTCCTCCACCTAGCCTTTACCCAACTTCCTCCCCCGCAAGACCCACATGCACCTCCTGCATCTACCTCTCTCCCACGCACGACCCTTCCCCACTCCTTTCGCAGCTCCATCCAACTACTTGCGCACCTCCCCCACATCCTCCAACCGCACATAAAAGCACGACCACCTCCCTTGCAGAAGACCATTCGTCATTCTCCTAGAGAAGATGCCACCAGCTCCAAGCTCTTACAAGTGACAGTTGAAGGAGTCCTTATCGAGCGACGACGACCATAGCGTGTCCGGCGAGATCCCAGTAAGATCTTCACCGCTGTAACGTTGTTCATAGCTGCTTTGTTCGGCCATGACTACAATCGGAGTGGGCGTAGCTCCTCTAAACCCATGCGACCCATGTATCTTCTTCTATCTCTCTTCCCCTTTCTGCTATTCTCTTCTCTTTAGCAATACTTTCTCTCTCCTCAATCCATTTCCCATCCATGCTCTAAATTGTAAAAAAATTAGCACTTTCACGGATAAATCATCCATTGCGAATGTAATGGTGATTTTATTGATTTTTTACTTGAACAAATTAATTGGAAATTGACTCTAACTAAATAAATAGAGTGAGTTCCTCTATTAGTTCACATGTTTCTTCCTCTCCACTTCACAACCTCTCTTTCCTCTATCCTTCTTTTTCCTCTCTTCTTCCCTTACCCATTCCCTCTTCTCCATCACCTCCACACCCACCTTCATCCATCGGGTACCCATCCAACAACAACCATAGTTGCTACCCTCCTCACTCACGTGTACACACAACCAACTGGGGGCTCGACCTCCTCTTGTCAAACACACACATCGCTTAGCCATCGAGCCATCATTGATCATCATCGAACCACGTTCTTCCCTTCGCCGAGGGTTCTTCCTCACTCGCTGCGTGCGACCGCTGAAGCCATGTCATCTCCTATCATTTTCACACCACGACGAAGCATTGCTCGAGTCTTTGTGTACTAGCAGCTCGTAAGGGATCCAACCCAAGAGTCACTCGACGAAGAAGTGCCTTGATAGAAAGTCATCCCATTAGTAGGGTGGTCATGTGTCGTCTTCCTCCCTGCTCCAGAGTCCTTCCTCACAAGACTTCGAATACAACATCAAGCCATCCCCGTCCACCTGTACCTCAACGCGCCTCCAGATCCTAACAGAAGCTGAACCACATCGGGAGCCCCACTGCTTCCCAGTCCACCTTTGCTCATCAGAGGTGCTCGACCTCAGCTGTCCGCCAGCTCCATGCCCTCCTCACGACCATCTACCGACCCCACGCTCCTCTGCCAGCGGGTGGATTCCCTCCATGCGTTGTCAACAGCACGCCTTCGTCACCGACAACCTCCGTCTCCAAGCGTGTGTCGGCTGGAGAGGCTACCTCGCCACCTCCACCTCGTCGACCCGCCTCGCAACAACCGTCCTCGGGTAGGGCTTACTCCTTTGACCCGTCCTTATCCTCCCCCACATGAGGAGCACGTGGGGTAGGGGTTATTTGCAGAAGGACCCCGCAACTTTCGTGTTAATATTAAAAGAGGCCTCAGCTAGGGTACATGCATTGCATGTACCCCTTGGATAATTCGCAACACCGTCCCCAATCTTTTCTGCAATCGCCAACAGACCCTGCTCCAGCAGGTCATGCACAGAGCACACACAGGGATGGAAAATTGCGTGGAGGCTCTTGGGAGGTTTTGGTAATTAAAGAAGAGTCCTTGTGCGCTTCTTTCTATTTTACTTTTAATTTCCTGTTTTGCATATATACCCATGTGTTTGGACGTTAATTTGAACATTCATTTCACGTCATTTTATCATCTTAAATATGCTCATTGTAGATTAATTCATGCTCTATCATTTTGAATCTTGAATGTATTTTTGTGAGCCACAAGTTATTTAATAAAATTATTTTGGTGAAAAATCACCTATTTTGTCCACTACGTGTTCATTAATTCATATTTAATTAGTCGTTCCAAAAATTCCCAAAAAATTCACAGCACGTAGATTTTAGGTTGTTTTACATTGTATCCAAATTTCACGTCATTTGCATGCATATCGATGTCACGGTAAATGAAATGGTGATTTTAGTAATTGTTTTTTAATTAATTTTAAGGAATTGTTCTGGATATCTCTCGCACTTACCTATCTAGGATAATTTAATCTCTGAAAAATATTGATGTTTTGTATTTATTAAAATTAATTTTCTCAAAATCACCTAGTCTGCATATTTTATTCAGAATTAATTCATATTGCATCAGAAAATTCCAAAAAAATACAATAGCTTAATTTCATCATATTTCACCTTCTGGCCAAGTTGAGGATTTTTGGACTTAATTTGATCATAAATTGCATTTTAATCCCTGATTTTTGTCGCAATTGCATGTCACTCATTAATTACATTTAAAAATATAAAAAATACCTATATGAAAACAAGATTCTAGATCGACTATAAATCAACCTAAGGAGACAATGGCCTCCCTGAGATCGAGCTTGAACTTACCAAGTAAAAAATTTAAATTGACCGCTTGCTTTTAATTGACACATTAATTAAGTGACTTTTTATTAATCTGAATTTGCCCTACTGCAATGAAAATTCAAACATGAATTCCACATAATTAACAAGGGTAACTTTTAGGCTTTCCAGAGGGACAAGTAGGGTTATGGTTTGGTGGGATACTGGAATGTCGATCTAGGACCGTCGCTCCGATACCATGTGAAAGAATGAAATCACTTGATTAACATAGAGACCCTAGGCTCTCTTATATAGGAGAATTGCCCTGGGTAAATTACATAAAATGTACATGAAAGATATAGAAATTAGCAAAAAATGCGATATACATATCTCAACAAATACCGAGAGTAGATAAGAAGTAAAATCTTTTACAAATGGACACAATTTTTAAATGGGTGATATTAAGCAATATTGTCTCCATATCGATAGTGTCGGTCGGTATTGATCGATATATGGGAATTTTTGTACTGAAATCTTTAATTTTTGACTAATTTGAGAGAATTACGAATATCTCGTCGGTATCTCGCGAGATATCAGACAATATCCTGAAATTTGGTATAGACTCGAATATCACCCCTCCCCTTAGCGATACCTCGATATCTTGATGATATAACACCGATATATCACGATATTTCGAACCATGGTCAGAGTGACCTTGAAAGTTAAGATCTCTGCATGGTTGTTTCACATTGAGAGGCTGATGACGAAGGGTTTCGGAGTTCGCTTCATCCTTGATGATACAATTTGCCTTATTTTTGGTATAGAAGATGATGACTTCGAGCATTTATTCTTATGGTGCAGTGGATATCAAATGGTTGTATGTTTCTTGTCGCGAGCATTTTTGGATATTTTTGGTGCTCCAACATACCATTCGAAATCGGATTGGATCAAAATATTTGTGGTATGTAGGCATTGTGGTTAGCAAGGAATGGTTGATATTCAAATGAGTGAAGCCTTTATGTGGAAATTGTAATTGCACATGCATCTCAACTTTGTAGAATATGAAAAATGACTTGATAATTAATCTTAATGAATAAAAGGAGTTTTTGGCTGGTCACTGTGAAGAAAAAGAAAAAAATGAAATAACTTGATTTATTTCGTCTGTCTAGGGTCCTTTTATAGGACAAAAGCATAGAGAGTCCAGAAGATGAGAAAATACATAAGTGCCCCTAGTGGGGGTTACGATGAATAATTAAGAGTCGTATGATATACTACTAACTCTTGCCCTCAAGCTGGAGCATATTTATCAGCCATGCCCAACTTGGAAACAATTCATGAAAGACGCTTCTTGGTTAAGGCCTTTGTGAAGACATCTGCAAGCAGAAGATCTGTGCTGATATGAAGAGTAGCAATTCTTCCAATCCTGACAATCAATGTCTATATGCTTGGTTCTTTCATGGAACACGGGATCCGTGGCAATATAGATAGCAGATTTGTTATCCCGATATAGTGGAATAGGAGTAGTGGCAACAATACCGAGCTCTTGCAGAAAAGTCAATAACCTTGTGATCTCACAGGTTGCTTGAGCCATCGCCCTATAATATCCTTCTACATTGGATCCGAACACGACAATCTGTTTCTTGCTTCTCCATGTAACAAGATTTCCTCCAACCATCATAGCATATCTTGTGGTAGAGCGCCGATCCTCTAGCGAACTTGCATAATCCACATCTGCATATGCGATAACATGAGTGTTCCCATTTGCCTATAAAAGAGACCACACCTTGGTGCTTCCTTCAAGAATCGTAGAATCTGAAGAACATTATGCCAATGACTGTAACAAGGTTTCTCTATATGTTGGCTAGCTCTGCGCACTGCATAAGATATATCTGGTCTGGTGACAGTAAGGTAAAGAACTTTGCAAACCAGGCTTCTGTATCGAGTAACATCCTCAAAGACAAGATCATAGGAAGTGAAGTGTTTCTTTAGGTCTGCAGGAATACTAGAGGGTTTGCATTCAGGTAATCCATCTTCATTAAGGATATCCAGACATTATTTCCTTGCGAGAGATGAAGGCCCTATGTACTGCATAGTACTTCTATGCCAAAGAAGTAGCGTAGAGGACCAAGGTCCTTGGTAACAAACACTTTCTGGAGGAAGGCCTTGGTCTTTATTATCTCTTTATCATCATCACTTGTGACAATCATATCATCCACATAGACTGCAAGTAGAACAGTACCAGTTGTTCGTCTTCTGACAAACACAGAGTATTCAGATGTTCTCTGGAAGTCATGAGTGCTTATTTCTACAGTAAGTCTGTTGAACCACGCCCTTGGGCTCTGCTTCATTCCGTATATGGCCTTGCGAAGTCGACATACACACTCCCCTTGACTTTATAATCTGGAGGCTACATCATGTACACCTCTTCATCAAGGTCGCCATATAGGAAGGCATTCTTCACATCTAACTGAAATATAGGCCATGCTTTTACTAGCTGCCACTGAAAGGATAATCCTTATTGATACCATTCGTGTAGCTGGTGAGAATGTCTCAAAGTAATCTACTCCATTTGTTTATGTGAAGCCTTTGGCCACAATACAAGCTTTTAATTTGTCAATGGACTCGTCAGGTGACTGCTTGGTCGTGAGGACCCATCTGCATGCACAAGACTAGTCCCTTGGGACACTGCACTAGATCCCATGTCCTCGTGGAAATAAGAGCATCCATCTCTTCATTCATGACATGCCGTCATCCTAGATCTTGTAAAGCACTATGATGTTCTTTTGGAATGGAAATAGTCATAAGAGCATCTACATATCGTCTGTCAGTGCAAGATAAGCCAGTAGTAGAAGTGAGGTGAAACATGGGATGAGATATATTGCCTCTTAGATCTTCGTAGAGCAATAGGAAGCTCTTGAGTATAATCTGGGACAACCTTGGAGGGGACACTTGTAGAAGGCAAATTATCCTGCAACAAAGAGAAAATTAAGGAACATCTGACGGTAACGATACTTGTCTGCGCTTATAGACAATGGGTGGAGGTGGGAGATCCAGAGGAATATATGTAACTGAATGATGGAAGAATCCGGTCTGCTAAAAAAGGTTACATCTATAGAGACATAATAGCGATGTTCGGTTGGATCGTAACACCTGTAACCTTTTTGAGTACGAGAGTAACCAACTAACCAAGGAATACACATTTGATTGCATGAGGAGAAAGATTATATGCAGTGTGAAATTTATGAACAAAGGACACAACCAAAAATTCGCAAGGGAATATGAGGGTAAAGTAGAGAGAAAGGAGTGTATCCATTTAAGGTTGGAGATGGAGTTCTGTTAATAAATGGATGACGATCATAATAACAATACCCCGTAGGTTTTGGGAAACTTTCATCTTAGTAAGGAGTGAATGGCAATATTTATGAATGTCGGAGTAGGTTTTGGAAACTTTCATCTTAGTAAGGAGTGGCGAGCAATATTTATGAGATGTCGGAGTTTTCTTCTACTATCCCGTTTTATTGGGACGTATATGGGCATGGGGTTTAATGTATGGTACGTTGAGAGTCAAAGAAGACGCCTCACACTCAAAAGGCTTGAGCATAGAGAGATTGGGAAACATTAACGAGAGGGATTGGTAGACGTATGGCTGAAGCGAAGATGCCACAGAAAGAGGATCGACGGAGATGGACGACACATCAACAAAACTAGAGTCAGAGCGGATCTCAATATAAATAAAAGACCATTCTTCTCATGCCCCCACCAAAAATCTGTCTCGTCCGGATGTCCTGGAAAATAATAGCAAAACTCATCAAATATAACTTGACAGTTAAAGCTCAGTGCACAACTTATGAACATATAACAGACTCAGAGGAAAAGTGAAAGGCGCAATGAACGCTAGTAAGGTGGAGTTTGGGAGGAGAACTCCATAGTGCCCACATCAATAATAGGTGAATAGGCTCCATGGCAACATGAGTAGTCTTCACAATGAAAGATGGTCGTGAAGAGGTGAGAAGACTACCTTCTCCAACTAGATGAGTTGAGGCACCCGAGTCATGATCCATGCTTGAGTAGATGTAGAGGCAGAGCTGCAGTTGTACCTGATGTATTAGCCAGGCTAGCAGTAGAAGCAGACGCGATAGTATCACTAGCTGAGTTTGTAACAATTATCGAAGACGAGTAATACTTAGATGCAATTAAAGAAACCTCACTATCACTAGAAGGATTATCATAAGAGGTATCCGCGGTATCATAGGAGCTATCATATGAGGTTGTCTCATAGGCACTGCTGACATTAGGAGGCATACCAAACTTTGTCCAGCAGCATTCTGGCGGATGATTCAGGCGTCAACAATGTGTGCATGCTCGTCCAAAAATCATATTCGTGTGTCAAGTCACGTCCACGTTCAAACTCACGACCACGATCCCGACCAAAATCATGTTCGTGTCCCCCTTGGTAATTGGATCACCCTCTAGCAAAATGGGTTGTTGTCTTAGCAGACAGAAGAGGAGATGAGACTCAAGCCCCTGTAGTTAACCAAATATTGGTCTCAAGTTGGGTAGAGCTGCAACAGTCAGAAAATTGATCCTTCACCGACTTGTATTGTGGATGTAAGCCTTATAAGAAACGATACACTTGCCAATCCACGCGTTCTCCTATCTGTTACAGCAAGCAAGTTGAAAAATAAGAAGCTAATCAAATAGGCCTGTGAGGAGACGATAGTACTCGATCAAGGTTGTATCTCCTTGATTTGTAGACTAAATCCGTGTATAGATATCTGATAGCCTGACTTGGTGATCTTTTAGTGAGAACATAGTTCTTTCGCTGACCACCAATGAAAACCTTGAATGATCGATACCATAAAACATAGTTTTCGGAGCCCTTTAGTTGGATAGACGTGCCTTGTACCATTACAGAGGAAGTCAGGTACAAAGGCTTGGGCTCAGTAGATGTCATGATGGCTGCACAAGTCAAATTTGACCTAGAGAGTTCTGATAGTCGTGATCAAGTAAGCATCGTGGAGATTTAGTAGTTCATCAATGAGGAGACTTGATGTAAGAGAGAAGGCACATGTAAGATCGGCATCAAAGTAGTCGAGGTTGTTGGCGGCACAAGTAGGGCTGATTGGAGGCACCGACCCTGGAAGGGGCACAGGGCGGTGCTGGTTGCACTGGCGAGAGGGGTTGGGGGTGCTGGTGGCGCAAGCGAGAGGGGCTGAGGGGGCGCTGGGGCGGTAGGGGGTTGTCGGCAGAAGGCCCTAAGGGGCTAGAGGGGATGGCAGGAGGTGCGGTAGGGGCTATTGACGCATGTGGCAGGGGATGGGATGGTGGAAAGGGAGGGTTGGTGCTGGGATGGTGGGAAAGCTGGGATGGCAGAAAGGTTGGGGTGGCGAGGCTGGGGCTGGAGAGGTGGGATGGTGCAGGGGCGGGGCGACATGGGTTGGGGAGATGCAGGGGCTGGGAGGGGCTGGCGATAGGGGCTTTGGAGATGGCGGGAGGGTCTATGGACATGTAGACCTGGAGAGCTTGGCGGCACTGCTGGGTGAAGGTGGAGCCTGGAGACGTCGAGCGGCGCCGCTGACTGGGGGTTGAGAGGGGGAATAGGTCAGAGTCACGCTCCTAGACTGGTGCTATGATACCATGTGAACAAAAAGAAGAATGAAATGGCTTTGGTTTATTCTGTAGATCTAGGGGTCCTTTTATAGGACAAAACCCTAAAACCCCGAGAGTGCAGAAGATGAGAAAATACATAAGTGCCCCTAATGAGGGTTACAATGAATAATTAAGAGTCGTAGGTTATATTACTAACAATCACTAACTCAAGGAGACCCACCCTTATTTCTTTTAAAAAAATATAATCGACAACATTTGACAGGACTAGGGTTGCATTGCTCTCTATATTCTCTCTCTCTCTCTCTCTCTCTCTTCTAATCGTGGTTCGATCTTCAAATGCTTTGTTGCGAATATTGTAGCTTTGGAGTCAAAGACTGCTCTCTTTGCTTGTATAAGAAATATTAAGCCTTGGTTAGATATATTATCTCAACCAATGACCTCGATATGGATGACGTTGAGTTCGTCGGAGTCTTCTTGCTCTAGACACCCATTTGATAATTGGGCATTGGGAGAAAAGAGAATTGTCAGAGTAGAGACGTGGTCGATGGTTTCTGTTAGATCCATAGGTTTCTCTGGATGAATGATGACTTTGGGCTATGTTATTTATAAAAAATGATGGGTTATGTGGTACGATTTAATGAAGCTTAGAATGGTGGCAATGATCCGGTGGTCGTAGGGAGCAAATGCCATAAAATAGATGCATATTACTCACATCCTTGATTATTTCTGTTAGATAACTTAAGGATCCTTTCGGATGAGTGATAATTTAATGGGTTAAGGGTGACAATTGTATGGTGGTTGAGTGGTGTGCCTGCCATCCGGAAGACTGGGTTCAAACCCTTATAATTACAATTTTCTCAAAACGAAAACAACTCAAGTATAAGTTAACATATATGTACTTGTAACGTTCACAAGTGTTGTGTTGTAGTGTAGACTTAAACTTTACAGGAGTATACGTGCGAAACCTGTTTTCCGTGACATGCAGTAGTTGGCTCAGTGATCGGAGATTCCAATTTTAGTATATGGCATGGCATGTATATTGTAAGTCATGATTGTAGTTATTATAAAATGTTCTGGAAATTGATGTATTTTCTCTTTTTTGAGTTTTCTCCCGTTTCATGTTTCCATGGCGGGACAATTATTTTAATTACATCATAAAGCTTTCTGCTTTTTTCCTTGTACATGTCATCTGTTTGCCATTTAAAAAAAAGCTTTTATTTTTTAAAAAAACTGAAGTGCATGTATCTGTGTATCCTTAACTTCGAGTCCTTAACTTAATGCTGCATTCTGCGCCTCCATGTAAAGTGGCATGCTCTCAAGAACATCTGTGTAAAATGCCTGATGAAGATTTTTGGACACATGTAAAAGAATATTATTTCTTCTTGAAGTTTTCGTCATTCCATGCTTCATGTTGGTGGCAGTTATTTGAATCGCTTCCATAAATCTGTGTTTTATCCAGTTCTCGTACTACACGACGTCTGGTTTGTTTGCTAGTTCAATAAAAAATTTGTTTAAAATCAATTGAAAATGCACGTATCTGCACGTCCTTTGAACATTGTCTTAATGCTGCATTCTGCGCTTCTGAAGATTAAAGCGGGTCTGCTCTGAAGCTGACCAAGTTTGTATTATGAAGTGGCTGTATTATTCATCTGATGTAATTTTGTCATAACCTGTAGGCTAATGGAGTTGACTTGTTGACAGGTGCGTTTCAGAGTGGATAGAGATTGCTCACCGCTTCCTCTTAGTGCTTTGGGTGAATTTTCAGAGAATTTGGCAGGCCGAGTAAATATGGTGAAATGTGAACTTTCTACTGAAGAAGTGAGTTTTAAATGAATGTCATCATCATTAGTTTCTAAAATATATATTTTTAATGGGTAAAAGGAGTCCGAATCCTTAGTTTCCAAAAGCTATTAACCTCATGCATGCTTCAGCCAGTGTTGTTAAAGGTGCTCAAGAATCTTGTCTAGGCACCAAGCCAAGGTGGTTTGCTTCATGTACACTTGCACTCAGATTATACACATTATACATACACATGCACATGCATCGGCTCGAAGCACTACAAACACATACATTTACACATTAGTTTTAAAACACATACATTTACACATTAGTTTTATCTTTTAAGTACCGGTGGACTATAATACATACTATTTTACACGCACACACACATGTATATGACGAATACTTGTACACAGATGTATCTCTATGTATACTGATATACACACACACATACATACTCACACATGCCTATACATAGACATTCACGTGCACAATTACACACATACATTGACATTCACGCATGTGCAGTCATGCATGCATGTATACACATACATTTACAGACATATATTAAACATTTATATGTACGCTTTTACATTCATAACGTATATTTGCACACACAGCACCCTGCAGCATCTCACGCCTTTAATAACACTGGCTTTAATATTAAACGGGCTAATCGATCAGACTTTGAATTATTTTCTTGTTCGTCTTTCTGACCTGCACTTCATACCTGGTCTTATAGGTGTTGAAACTTTCTGCTATGTTCATTCTGAACACACACCATCCGAGATCACTGGATTTTAATCCAAACATGCAGGCTGGAGCCAATGCCTTTGTGCCACCAAGGCCATTTCTACCCGGACAAATGGATCCCAGAGCAGTGGCCTTTAACCCAAACATTCAGGCTAGAGCCAATGCTATTGTGCCGCCAAGACCATTTCTACCTGGACAAATGGATCCAAGAGCGATGGCTTTTAATCCAAACCTTCCTGCTGGAGCCAATGCCATTGTGCCACCACGACCATTTGTACCTGGACAAATGGATCCACGAGCAATGGCTTTTAGTCCAAACATTCAGCCCGGAGCCAATGCCATTGTGCCACCGAGACCATTTCTCCCTGGAAATATGGATCCGAGAGCTATGGCTCTATATCCAAATATTCTGGCTGGGGGCAATGCCATTGTGCCACCAAGGCCTTTCGTACCTGGCCAAACTTTGCCGCATCAGCATCTCGGTGGGGTGCCTGCGCATCAGATCATACAGGCTAATTCACAGCATTCTGTGAATGCAGCCATTAGCAATTTCGCCCCAGGGTTTCACCAGGCACTTCCAGCTTCCCAGATGGATCCTCGTAATCCCGCTGCTCTCCGGCCTCAAATCCCTGCCAATGCTCATCAGGTTGTCAGGGGGTTGGTTCCAGCTCCAGCACAGGTCGCCGTTTCGAGTCCGAGTCTTACGGATGTTGCACTTTCAAATCTATCTTTACTGAGTGCATCTTTTCGCCAAGCACCGAAAACTCAACCTCAACACCGTGCTCCGGCACCATCTCTTTTGCCTGCTTCTCATAAACAACCGCTTGCTTCTGCCCCGAGCGATACTTCAGGTCATGATATCTTGAAGCAGGGTACTGCAAAACTTGGATCACAGCATGTGCCAGGTGATTCTCAGCTTGTTTCCAGTGAAGACAGAAGGTACTCTCGCACACAGGTTTCCTTGGAGGCGGTCCAAAAGCGATCTGAGGCTCTGTATACACCTGGTTCACCCCGGAGAAAATCCGTTTACCCTATGGCAGCAGATCGGACGGAGGCTTTTGGTCATGGTAGAGAAGTGGAACTCGGGGATCAGATAACAGACAGATCTAAACTTGACAGCTTAGACAGGATTCTTATGATACCTGCGGCAAAAGCGCCATCTGATTACAGCAGGAGGCAGCAGAAATTAGGCAGCAGCTTGGATATTGATTCTTTGCCAGTGTCATCTCGCTATTCCTTTGATGGCCCTTCAGTTAAGTATCGATGAGGGCATGCGGCGCCCTTGATCCTTGAAGGTCACTGTAATTTTCAGTATTGTAGATCCTGCATAAGACATTGTGACGGTGCATATTAATCGTGTTTTAACTCTTCAACTGATATGCAATGGCTCCATGATGCACTTTCATTATTAAGGTTCCTTTGTCACTTCCCATCCATGTGATTTGAGATGGGAAGTGAGGATTTTGTTCTTTCGTTCCACCTAGGGAAGCAATACCTTGAAACACAATATTCCATGACTACTGAAGAGAGAAGGTTTTTAGCTTATTATTTAATGTTGCTTGTGACTAAGCATGTATGATCTTTTTTATAAAGAGAATTTTTAAACATTAGTTATTGTTGTAAAAGTCGGCTGCCTAGGTTGATTTGGGTGTCTGATCGACTATTCGGCTATTGACTAATTAATCAATAGTTTTTGTCCGACTACTTGATTAATCGGTCAAATAGATCGACTAAATTTGCTGAATGTGAATATGAATTTGATATCTTTAATTTTAATGAACATGAATGTGAATATGAATATTCAATTTTTTGAGAATATGCATGTAAATATTCGTTTTTTCAAATATATGAATATGGATACAAATGAATATGAATGTTCAAATTTTGGAGGATACCAATACTAATATAATACACATACAAATAGGAATAGGTGAGCTTTCTTGTATTATTTAGTAATTTTTTAGCTTTCTTTTAGTATTTAGTTGTTTCTTGTCTCCGCATTTATAATTAAGTTCATTATTAAAATATCTAATATACTTTTTATATATGGGATATTTTTGTCAATGCAAAATGATTATACCATTTAAGTAAATTTAGATATGTTTAATATTATTAAGTTATTCGCATTCGTTTACCATATATATGTATTTGTATTGTGACTATCTGTCTTGCATTCGTATTCATATTTTGAGAATATGATTTTATACTTTACATATTGATATTTGTATTTGTATCTGAATTTTAAAAAAAAGATAAGGGAGACTTTTTTAAATAAATATTATAATAATCATAATTAAGTAAATAGGCATGATTATTTGTTATTTTAAAAACCACCCTTATCGGCACCTCAGATGTTGATTTGGGAGCGAGCCGTTGTCAACAACTTCCTCTCCCCTTCCCTTGCACGCGCACGCACGCGCGCGCGCACACACACACACAGATATATATATGAGGGGCAATCTTGTGAGAGCCAAAATTGGTGAGAGCATGATTGGAGTGATTCTGGATTAGCGTTTCGGTGCGCACCATTTATTGGCCATACACGTGTATTCCCATTTGAGTGGTTACCTATTTCGAAGGATGTTGTTTTTGGAAGGAGATTAATATGCAAAGCGATTTAACAATAAGTGTTATTCCAATTATATCTCGTCCTATAAAATAGGAAGATCGTTTTAGAAAGAAAACAATCGAATAGATGATTTCTTACAGAAAATCGAGATCCAAATGCTCAAGTCAGTAATATATATATAATAGTCAAGTAAATGGTTGTTGCGAGATCAGTAACATCCAAAGCGACGGTCGGTAATTTACATTCATTGTATTACATGTTGCAGAATTCAGTAATATATACACAATGGACAAGTAAGTGCTTGTTGTGATGTCAGTAAAAGCATAACCAATGGTCAGTAATTTCTATATGTATTACTACTTTGAATAGAAGTCAGTAATTTCGACACAATACTCACGTAAATGGTTGTTGTGAGATCAGTAATATCCAAACAACGGTCAGTAATTTACATAACCAATGGTCAGTAATAGCTACTATGAGATCAGTAATAACAAAGTTATGGTCAGTAAGTCATGGGCATTGCTCAAGTAAGTCATGGGCATATCCAATGGTCAGCAATAGCTACTATGAGATCAGTAATAACAAAGTTATGGTCAGAAAGTCATGGGCATTGCTCAAGTAAGTGCTTGTTATGATGTCAGTAAAACCATATCCAATGGTCAGTAATAGCTACTATGAGATCAGTAATAACAAAGTTATGGTCAGTAAGTCATGGGCATTGCTCAAGTAAGAAAGTAACTATTTGTCAATGCAATGCACATTACATAGACACTGGTATTACTAACCATTTGTTATGTTATTACTGATCGCACAACACACATTTACCTGACCATTTTATACATATTACTAGATTCTGTACAATGCAACTATTTCGATGTAAATTACTGATCATTTTTTTTGATATTACTGATCTCACAATACGTATTTACTTGACCGAATTATATTTATTACTATCATAGTGTTTGGATCCTTAATCATCCGCGTGGAATCATTTATTTGAATTGTTTCTTTCCAAAACCGTCTTCCAATTTTTAAGGACGTTGTATAATAGGAAATATAGGATTTTTTTAAACTCGTCGTAGCCTATAATTAGAAATATAGTTATTATTAATACACATGTAAGGCCTAAAATGAGTGCTCATTGAAACGCTAATGAGCCCTGTGCGCAGTGGATAAGCCATATATATATATATATATATATATATATATATATATATATATATATATATATATATATATATATGGAAAAAATGGGGCTGCCCCCGCCCCATTTTTCGGTGTTTTTTTATTTTTTTTTGAAAAATAAAACCATGTATATTCATCCATATATCCCTCCTATATACCATTCGAATTTCGTCAGAAACAGAGACTCCTACGGCCTCCATCTCGATGGTATCGATTTAAAAAAATCCTGTTACCGTTAAAAAATTACTGTCCGGATGGAGGCCGTAGGAGTCTCTGTTTCTGACGAAATTCGAATGGTATATAGGAGGGATATAGGGATGAATGTACATGGTATTATTTTTCAAAAAAAATAAAAAAATTTGCCCAAATAAGGCGGGGGCAGCCATGTTGGCTGCCCCTAGGGGGCAGCCACATATGACCCTATATATATATATATATATATATATATATATAGGTGCACTTGAATTGAGGTGGCACCTTTCCTTGATTAAGGAAAGGTTTCATCTTAGGCCGTGTGATGAAGAGTGTACGAAGGAGATTGAAACCACTATGTGGTTTTCGTGACAACTAACGTTCCTATAATGAGGGATGGTTAAATTAATGCTAAATAAAATATTACACGTCACTAAACATTCTATATTTAGCAAATAAACATTTTTAAGAACACAACATTTCGTCAAAATCTTGGTTGATTAAAAGCAACGTATTTTGAAATAATCTGTTATGGTAATACAAAATATTGTGCTATTTTACATCTTTATGGTATATTTTACAACATATAATCTACCGCATATACAGAAAAAATCCTAAAAGACGATGACATATTGCGTTTATTCAAATGAATTTTACACATATTAAGTAAAAAAAATTACATTCGGTTACGTAATAAAATACGAAATTGATAAAGACATTGCAAACTCTCCTATACGCATATACAAAATGAGAAATTTGGACATAAGGAAATGAAACAATGAATTACGTTATATATCTATAATTTACACAATACAAACGGCAATTACAAATTTAGAGCATATTTTACAATGATATTACGATAACTGTAGAATATTTTTTACAAACTTTTAAACAAGCTTACCAACACTTATCATATTTTACGTATAAATTGTATATTTTACAAAAGGCTACTCTATTATGTTAATGTATATCTCAATTAATATATGTACGTTACATATACGAATGTATATTTATTTTCTCAGAATCTTGATATCACATATAATTACAATTGTATAATAATATATTACAAATGTACTATTTATTTTACAAGAATTGAGGGTATTTTACTGTGTATTCTGACATTTTACATTAAGTAATTGCCAATGTTGCCGCTATTTTACATTATTAGTCTATATTTTACAAAACCATGTTATATTTTACAGCTTTGTCTTCTATTCTACAATTTGAAATTTCTCTTGGTTTGATATTCTCGATTCTACAAATAAAATGGGAATATATACATGGTAAGTGCTGACAATGATGCTCTCACGGTGATATTTGAATTATATAACATTTTAAAAATTTTATCTTTGAAATTTTTGATGCTTTCAAAAGAAAACATAAGCAGTGATAAATAAACAATGTATGATTTCCTGAATTACGGATTTGAAAAATTAAATTAGTGATTTTATATACAACAGGAAAATTTCGCTAGAGAATGAGATTGCAAATGCTATGAATAATTTCTTGCGAGAAACACATGTCTGATTCAAAGAATCAAAAGCTAAACACAAAAATTAATCTTTTACATTTAAATTGTGCATAAAGATTGATGAAAACATATACTGGAATTTTGAACAAAGGAAAAAAAGAAGAAGAATAAACATAGTGAGTAGATGAAGATAAATACTGACCTGTTTAGACGTAGAGAAGATAAAGCAGAAATGAATTTCAAAAGCAAAAGATAGCTAACAATGGTTGAAGAGCAAAGGAAAAAGGGGAAATGAAGTTTTCGATAATTACTTAATTACCAAATTAATGATTACTCATTGATTAAGTTAAATCAATTTGTAATTTAAAAATTCAAATTCTTTCTATTTTTAGTCAAAACCGAAAACGAGCTCCCGTTTAATTTCAAAAAATACAAAATTGCCAATAATTCAAAAAAAGAGATATGTGAGTAAATTAAATCGAATTTAAGGAAAGTAACATATGAAGTATATTCATATAATAAAGTTACAAGAAAACCTAATTTGAAATTAATCAAAAAGAACTTACCGCATAAGGGCGACGACGGCAAGGCGGGCGATCTTCTAGCGATTCGATTTAGGAGAGAGTTTCCACTCGAGAAATCGCTATCTAAGGAGAAAAGAAGGACATCAGGCGACGATGGAGGAGATGCAATCGAACTTGGTTGAACCAACGAGGGAACGGGATGAAGACTCAGATCAGTACAGTGGGGTTGCAATGATGGAACTCCAGATCCATCGGCCGAAGCAACAAATCAAAAGTAAGTACATTTTCAAATTTATACGACTATTTTAACAATTTTAGTCAAATTATATCTCTGGTAAATGGTATGAACAGAAGGACCACAACTACAAGTTATCAAAATAAAGGAATTCGATGTTGATAAGGATGCTCTGAAGCTTAATGATGATTTTGGAAGTATGAATATTTATGTTTACTTAAATAAAAATTGCGTTTTTTATTTGTATGAATAAAATCACTGATTATTGCAAACACAAATATATTTTTTCCTCTTCTTTAGGCAAAGGTTATGTACAACACAGGTGCTACATTGAACATTTTGTTCAGTTCATTGATAACCATAGACCCACGCCGAAACAACAAGCACTACTGTCAAAGACGAATTTTGGGAAAGTAATTAACATTAGCCATGTTGAAATACAAAGAAAAAACCTTCAATGGTTGGTTGAGCAATACCAAGGAGGCAGAAATTTCAGATTTGGGAATAAGGTAGTGAGTTTCAGTGATGAAGAAGTTGGAGCAATTTTAGGCCTGCCAAGCTCCGGATTTTCAATAACAGTGAGAGGAAGACACCTTCAATGGAAATCTTTTATATCTCACAAAATGTTTGCAGAAGGAATGATTTTCAATAGAAGGAAGTTGAACAACATACTCGAGGACTACTACAATAGAGATGATGACAACTCTGTCTCTATTTATGTTACATGCTTGATACTTTTGATGTTTGCCACATTCCTTTTCCCAGACAGTTCTTATTCTTTCCGAAAGATTTGTTACACTATGTAGAATCACTTGAAGATACAAGATACTTTAACTGGTCTGGGGCTGTAGCAAGGATGATACTATTCAACATGGATGACGTTGTGAGTAGAGTTCAGAAGAGAAGAGCAGGTTCATCAAGGGTAACACTTGGTTACCTTACAAGATGTGTTGCCTGCTTATATGTGAGTTCTTTGAAAAGATATTTTATTAAATGATAAAAAACATAAATATTAATAACACCAATGTATCAGGTATGGATGATGGAGTACTGCTGCAAGGAGCTTGTGGTCAGCAGAGATCTTAGGCCACGAATAAGGAAGTGGGCTGGACCAATCAAAGGAGTCTCAAGAGCATTGTTTTCAATAAGTTGTGATCAAGTAAGCCTTATTGAGATGATTAATAATATACTGAATGACTCGTAATTTCATTTTTTTCTAATAATAAATTATCTTGTTTATATAGATATTGCCTGCTTTACAACTTCAAAAAAATGAAATTGTAAAGATAGGAGCATACGAGTATGTCTTTCCTTTTGAGAAGTTTACAATGGATGGTTTTGCGGTTAGAAGACCAGAAATTTTGATCATACACCCAATCCCAGTACCAGAGGATGCTTTAAAAAAGAAAGGAAAGCAACAACTCGAAGAAATGAGTGACCAAAAAAAAGATGCTTGGGTTTCCAGTGCAGACATTGTAAAAAAAAAGAAACAAAAAACATGTATGTGTGCTGCATTTTCCATTGAGATAGAGGAGCTGAAAGAGAAAATCAAAGGAATAAGTGAAACATATAGGATAAAAATTGAAGAACATATCAGAATAAATTCAGAATTGAAGAAGGAGAATATTAGGTTGACAACTGAGATTACGGAGCTGAAGGAAAAAATAAAAATGGTTCCTGATCATGATATGATTGATCTTGGTCATAAAGCATTAGATTCAGAAGAAACTTTGGAGAATATATCTGGAAATAAAGATGAAGGTGACATTGATGACAAGGACCAAGACATGGATGCAACAACACGAAATGAATTTGATGTCAATGTAGGAGATTTGGAACCTAGTACCTCAGATATCGGAGAAAAACTTCAGAATTTAATTTCTGAAATCTGTGATGAAGATCCACTGTATCAATCTCAAGATAAAACAAAAAAAGATTCACCTCTCAAGAGTGACATGCCTTCTTTCGATATGAACATTGGTGACCATTCAAAATCAGAAAATGAGAACACACAGCCTATTACAAAGAGAAGAAAGAGGGAAAAAGTCACTGTGCAACAAAGCTCAATAATAAAAAGATTGAAATAAAGAAGAGAAGCAATAAAATTAGTACAAGAAGTAAAGAAGGAAAGGAAAGAAGAAATTGGAAAACAAGAGGATGACACATCCAGTGAGGTAAGCCATAAAAAATAAAACAAATCCTTTTGTATCATTGAATACATTTGTCGTATAATGTATATTTTCAATACTGTTCATACAACTATGTATATTTTATATGATGATGATATCAACTGTTTCTAACCTTGTCTATAATTGATTGAATAAGAATCAGTATCTCTGCGATCTAGTAACCGATTTCATTGGTTACGAAAAAGTGTCAGAACAGACAAAGAAAACGATCCAAGAATTTTTTCGAGATCCTGCCGACAAGTAAGTAATTTAACACAAATTATCTTTTATATGTAAAAATCTTTAACTTTAGATATATAATATTAATTAAATAAAATTCATCAGATTAAACGCCACATACTTCACTCCGAGAAATCGGAGTTGTAAAGGAAGAGATATTCATAACTTCTTGTACGAAAGAATGATTGAGGATACGGTACGTATGTTTATAATATTTACCTTTTTATATTTGTTTATGACTAAATTGTTTTTGATATTGTAGATAATCGACATGTTTATGGATGTGCTGCAACATAAATACAACACAACTAATGATCATGTCCCATTTGTATTCACACCAATATTTCAAATGGTGAGATTATGATTACTGATATAATTAATCTCAAATATCTTTAATCATCCTAATTTAGTATTAAAACTTGTATTTTTGCAGCAATATCTTGTGAACCTGGTGGTTAATGCTACAGAAAGTGAATTTGATAAGCTTGAGGAGCTATACAACGAAGGATTATTCATGCCAGAGTTGGAGAAAATCTTCACTGTTATCCACACAAGAAATCATTGGCACCTTCTTGTTACCGATTTTAAAGCAAGAAAGTTCCTTTCATACATTTCTATGAAAGGAACAAGATTCCATAAGAAGGATGTATTGAAATGGGTATGAGATAATTAAAGTTTATATTTTATTAAAATTCTTGATTGACTGTTAATAATATTCTTTTTTAATTACATGTCAGCATGGATGGATTTCTGAGTACTTCATGGACAACATTCCAGATGATTGCCTTGCAGGTTGGGAGATCATTTACGTGCAAGATTGCCCGCAACAACCTTCACAAAGTCTGGATTGTGGGATTTACGTGATGAAGATGATGGAGTACCTATGTGAAGGAAGGGCGTTGGACTTCACCTACGATGATATTGACAGATTCAGATCTGAAATAGCTTCGTTATTGTTAACGTGTGGTCACATAGAGAACTCGGCGACACAATGATAAAGCTAGATGACAAATTAAATACATATCTTAGAGTTTTTTATTTTAAGTCAGAACTATGTACTGTTTAATTGTCTTAAATTGTGTATGTTTCCACAGTTTCTACTTTATAACTTCTTTAGAAACAAACATTTCATTTAAATCTGACGAGTAATCTATGTTTGCATTGAATATATGTTACATGTTGTAGTCAATATATTCATGAAAGACAGGAAGACATAAGATAAATTATAATGCTCGATAACTAAAGGACATTGTGGTTATGTTATAGATTCCAATTGACATCGCAATGATTACTATTTGTTTGTCATTACTGATGCTGATATAGACTTGTATTTGCAGATAGTATCAAAATATTGTCAGGAGTAATGTAACTAATTGTATTATAATGAAAATGTTTGTAAACTATAGTACCAATACGTAAACTATTGTTCTTATATGTAAAATAGTAAATCTATTCGTAAAAAGTCTAAGATATATTATAATGATTTATAACTACACAACATTCTGTTTGTGTTAAAGTTTTTGAATGATCGAAAATCTTCTTCTACTTTAAAGATACACATCAGTAACAGTTTGTTATTACTCATACTGATTTCGACTTGTATTTGCGCATAGCTAAACAATTAGGATACAAATAATGTTGTTAATTTACGTAAGGTATTGCAATTCGTTATTATGGAAACAATTATGGTAACAATTTCACAATTTCAGCCAATAATCTAGTCGTAAAATAATGAAACTTTCAGAAAATTGCAACTTTCATCAAAGAAACTTTCAGATAATTCAATCTTTCAGTCAAGAAAATAGTTTTAAAATAATGACACTTTATGTAAATTATGATAACGATTGGTAAAATAAAATGTTGTATGTAAAATATTGAACATATTTGTAAAACTTATGAGATATATTGCAATGCTCGATATCTAAACGACTTCCTTGTAAGATTAGAGTTTTCCAATGATAGAAAAACTTCTTCTACTTTAAAGATTAACATCACGATGATGGGTGCACGATGATAACTAATTGTTTGTTATTCTTCATATGATCTACATATTTCTAAAGTAATTAAAATTTATGTAAAGTATTGCAATTCGTTATTATGGAAACAATTATGGTAACAATTGCAAACTTTCAGCCAATAATCTAGTCGTAAAATAATGAAACTTTCAGAAAATTGCAACCTTTCATCAAAGAAACTTTCAGATAATTCAATCTTTCAGTAAAGAAAATAGTTGTAAAATATTGAGACTTTATGTAAATTATGAAAACGATTTGTAAAATAATAACATGGTATGTAAAATACTGAACATATTTGTAAAACATATGAGATATATTGCAATGCTCGATATCTAAACGACTTCCTTGTGAGATTAGAGTTTTCCAATGATAGAAAAACTTCTTATACTTTAAAGATTAAGATCACGATGATGGGTGCACGCTGATTACTAATTGTTTGTTATTCTTCATTATTACATATCATGTACAAGATTCTAAAATAATGAAAATTTACGTAAAGAATTGCAATTCGTTATTATGCTAACAATTATGTTAACAATTGCAATCTTTCAACCAATAATATAGTTGTAAAATAATGAAACTTTCATAAAATTGTAACCTTTCATCAAAGAATCTCACTCAACATTGCAATCTTGCAGGTAAAAATAAATATGTAAAATGATGTACATATTGTAAACTATTTCCATATCATGTAGAATATAGAAGTTATTTGTAAAAAGTATAATATATATTGCATTTATCGATAACTAAACGACTTTCTGATTAGATTAGATTTTTCCAATGATCGAAAATCTTCTTATACTTTAAAGAATAACATCACGATGATGGGTGCACGATGATTACTAATTGTTTGTTATTCTTCATTATTAATTTATAATCAACTTTATAATCAACTGGCTTACGGAAATGTGTCAAATTTATAATCAAATCTCTGAAATACTCTATGTTATGATAATACCAATGGATACATCTGATCTGAAACAACATAAATAACACATTGTTTGAATTCTACAAAAAAATGATCAAAGAACAATAAGCAACAAACATACATAAAAATAGATAATCTAAGTCTAATAAGCATCCAAACGTCAAAGCTCATTTGCAGCCAAGAATCTTTCAGAAGATTGCAAACCTGCAAAAACAAACAGAATAAAAAGGAAAATAATAAGCAATATTAAAATGGTTTATATGAGATGTATAAAATGTTGCAACAAAATATCAAAAAATATATCTTACTTTATTAGAATTTGATCAAATCACTTTAAATTCGTTCATTTTCAACTGCACAATAAAACACAAAGATTAGTGAAAAAATAAACATATCAATAAACAACGAATGTTAAATATTTACCATGATTCGCAGATTTGTTATTAGGACAATTCCTAGAACCGTGTCCAACATTGTATTTGAGGCAAGATTTGCATTGTCGGCCTCTGTTTCTTCTCATTTCAGATTCCGATCTAATACGATTGCCAACGCCCTTAGGTCTACCACCGCAACCACTTCCTTTCGTTCTAGCAACATTAGGTTCTTTAACAGCTGGTTCAGTAATCATATCTGGAACATTTGTATTGTTCACTGTTGTAGAACTCGTAGAAGGTTTGTTACTTATCATGCGATCAATGTTGCTACATAAATCACTTAATCTTTCTTTGGCAAATAAGAATATATCCTCATCATGTTCAACCGAAGCTGAAATAATATGCGAACACAATTGATTTAGCTGAGACGACCTTTCTTGGTGTGCAACTTTCACATAAATAGGATAATTTCCTGATTTTTTAATAGTTCTTGTCCACCTTTTCAGTATATATTCCTCATTCAAACGCTCCATGTTCAGTATCTTCAATACTGCAAGTTTGTGCCTACATGGATATCCAAAGAATTGCATATTCTTGCATTCACAAACAAGAAAGTCGTTTTCCGTTGACGATGAAACACATAATTCTTCATCAGACTTCTCAATATATGACACAAAATATTGACAGTAATCCGGGGAGTTCAGATGAGTTCGAACATTAAGTTCCTTCACTTCGTTCAATTCATATCGAAATTTATAAAATATGAACTTGGTGTATATACGAACCATCTGTACCTCCATCTTCCATTTGAAGTTTGATTTTGGAGTGTAAACATCGCCAATGTTATCCATGTCATTCTCTCTTTCCCTGCATCGTTGAATTGCACTTTGAAATCTACAGACAAATTCTAGCAAGGAGTTCTGTTTAGTGATATGATGTTGCAAAAATGCATTCATACTTTCACTCCTCTGTGTACTACGTTGACCAGCCCAAAAATAATCCTTAAGATATAAACTAATCCATTTAAATCTGATACTATACTTCTCGTTCAACCAGACATTAGATGATAGATCATACTGATCAATTATCTTGCACCAACCCTGCTCAAACTCCCTTATAGTAATACTTTTCCATACAACTATGGAAAACACAGATAGAACTTCATTTATATCTTTAATCTTTCCAAGCTTACTTTTAAGCTTGGCCATTATATGCCAAGTGCAGAATTTATGAACAGTATGTGGGAAGCATATCCTAACAGCTGCACAGATTGCAAGATCTTCATCTGTGATTATAGATACTGGATGTTTGCTCATTACTTCTAGAAATCTCTCAAATAACCACGAGAATGACTCGGTTGTCTCCCTGCTCATGAACGAATTCCCAAAGAAGATTGTGTAACCGTGATGGTTAACACCACAAAAAGATCCAAATACCAGGTTGTATTCATTGGTCCTATATGTTGTGTCAAACGATATTGTATCTCCGAATAATTTGTAATCCTCAATGGAGGCACTATCAATCCATATACACTGAGTAAGCCTGTTATCATCATCGGTTGTGTAAGCATAGTAAAATTCAGGTGTATTGGCCTTACAACTTTCAAAATATTCAATTAGAAGGTGCACATCCATCCCAATACATTGTTTCTTCTCATTTCTGTTCAAGTTATAAATATCTCGAACAATGCTACCAACTTGACCACTGGACATGTTTATGAAAGCTGACTGCTTGGATACAGGTATGTTTACATCATTCATTGACTTCACAAGCATTTTAGTGGCTTTTGAAAAACGTCTATTTGGTCTGAGGTATCTGCGTTTAGATGGAGAAACAAGATTATGATTGTGATCAGGTTCAAAATTCGATACAAACCAATCATTGAGATCAGGCCTATATGAGACAGACATGAAAGCTTTGCACCCAGTCCTTGATATGCCAACACGGCGCTCTTCCTTATAAAAAATACATTCATCACTTTCATCACTTCTTGCATTGTCCACTGACATTGTTTTATCTGTATTTTTAGAAAACCCCTCTTTCCAGCAAACAAAAGATTTAAATATAATTTTGCGCTCCTTGGAAATCTTATCTTTACCAACTCTAGAGCTTGCTTTCCTAACATTGAATCCAATCTCAGTTGCGTATGCCTCATAAAATTTATATGCATCTTGAATAGATAGAAATATTTGGCCTATATGCGGTGTGATAGCATTGACAGGATCACTGATAGAGCAGTTATCTGAAATTCATTAGAAATATGGTTGCAAAAATTAGTTATTTTTAATTTAAAGTATTACCTATAAATGTAAAATAATGTCATATAATGTAAAATGATGCCCGTATATGTAAAATATCGGGTAATGGACTGGAAATGTCACCATTTGGACGATATTACATAGGATCATATAATGTAAAATGATGTTCAAGATTGTAAATTGTAGTTCATTAATGTAAAATAATGAACTATACCATCAAATATACATAATTTACGTAATTTGCAAATTTTTATTAACAAGAACATATAAATGAACAAAGGCTGCAAAGCTTTAAAACATCTGTGTAGTTCAGCATACCTGGTTGATGTAAATTATCATCAGTTCGTGCCCCGAGTCCAATAAGTTCACCCTCTCCGTCAGATAACTGGAGAAACAAAATATAATAATGTCACATATTAACATAAAAAAGCCCAAAATATTAAAGCATAATACAACTTCGATTCAAGAACAAGATCGTCTTTCAACAAAAATTACAATATTTCTCGTGATTTGCATAAATAAAATTATTAACCGGAAATGAAAACCGTACATTACCTGGGCATTATCTCTGTAAAATTCCGGATCTACTGTTTCGCCGATTTCCATTGAATTTCACGGAGGTATGTCTCCAAATTCTGAATACTGGTTCAATGAAACGTTGAGGAAGAAAACGTATTTTAGGAAGAAATAGAATTCAATTCGAACATAACCAATCCGCTAGAAAATAGGAATTCAATTGATTTACACCATATCTGTCGTCATTAATAGAATATGATAATTTTCTATAAATAGCAAATTCCAATTAATAGAGTCGTAGTGGTATCGACTCTCCAAAGATGGTTTTTACTATGGCCGTCGATGGTAATCTGACGGGTCTAATTAAGTGTCGCACCATGTTTGCAATGAGGCGCCACCTCAATTCAAGTTTTTCCTATATATATATAGTTTCATGGGGCTGCCTCCGTGCCGTTTTTGGTATTTTTTTATTTTTTTTGAAAATATTGTCATGTATATTCATCCCTATATTCCTCCTATATGGCATTCGAATTTCGTCAGAAACAGAGACTCCTACGGCCTCCATCGAGACAATCATTTTTTAACGGTAACATGATTTTTAAAATCGACACCATCTCAATGGAGGCCGTAGGAGTCTCTGTTTCTGACGAAATTCGAATGACATATAGGAGGGATATAGGGATGCATATACATCGCGATATTTTTCCAAAAAAAATAAAAAATGCCGAAAACGGCGATTAAACTCTCTCTCTCTCTCTCTATATATATAGGAGTGATCCTATGAGAGCAAAAAGTTGTGAGAGTATGAGAGGGATGATTCTGGACCACATGATTCTATTTTCTCTCTCTTGCTCTTCTCTCTCCTGGGTGAATCATGTGGTCCAGAATCATCCCTCTCATGCTCTCACAAATTTTGGCTCTCATAGGATCACTCCCCTCTCTCTCTCTCTCTTTATATATATATAGAGGAAAATGGGGCTGCCCCCTAGGGGGAGCTAACTTAGCTCCCCCCGCCCTATTTTCTTCAAATTTTTTTATTTTTTTTGAAATTTTTTCCGTGAATATTCATCACTATATCCCTATATTATGTCATAAAAATTTCGTGAGAAACAGAGACTCCTACGACCTCCATCCAGACAGTCATTTTTTTAACGGTAAAAGGATTTTTTAAATCGACCCCGTTTGGATGGAGGTCGTACGAGTCTCTGTTTCGCATGAAATTTGAATGACATAATATATGGATTTAATAATGAATTTACACGGTTTTAGATTTCAAAAAAATAAAAAAAATTGTGAAAAAAAGGGTGGGGGGAGCTAAGTTAGCTCCCCCTAGGGGGCATACACATTTTACCCATATATATATATACATACATATATATATATACATATATATATATATATATATATATATATATATGAGGAAAATGGGGCTGCCCCCTAGGGGGAGCTAACTTAGCTCCCCCCGCCCTATTTTCTTCAAATTTTTTTATTTTTTTTGAAATTTTTTTCCGTAAATATTCATCACTATATCCCTATATTATGTCATAAAAATTTCGTGAGAAACAGAGACTCCTACGGCCTCCATCCAGACAGTCATTTTTTTAACGGTAACAAGATTTTTTAAATCGACCCCGTTTGGATGGAGGTCGTACGAGTCTCTGTTTCACATGAAATTTGAATGACATAATATATGGATTTAATAATGAATTTACACGGTTTTAGATTTCAAAAAAATAAAAAAAATTGTGAAAAAAAGGGTGGGGGGAGCTAAGTTAGCTCCCCCTAGGGGGCATACACATTTTACCCTATATATATATATGAGGATAGAGAGTATGCACCCAGGTGCATGTAATTCTACATGCACCCGGGCTTATAACTCCCGTATTTTTTTATTTTCCCAAAAAATACCGCCATGTATATTCATATATATATCCCTCCTATATGTCATTCCAATTTCGTCAGAAACAGAGACCCCTACATCCTCCATCCAGAACAGGTTGATTACTGCAATTCTAAGACCGTTAAAATAATGTGTTCTAGATGGAGGACGTAGGGGTCTCTGTTTCTGATGAAATTGGAATGACATATAGGAGGGATATATAGATGAATATACGTGGCAGTATTTTTTGGAAAAATAAAAAAACGTGGGAGTTATAAGTCTGGGTGCATGTAGAATTACATGCACCTGGGTGCATACTCCCTATCCTATATATATCCCCTCTCCCCTTATTCCTTACACATCTCCCTCCTTCTCTCATTCTATCTCTTCCTTTTTAACTCCACTTCTCTCATTTCTCTCAATCCATTTTCTAAAGCGACATTTGAACTTCTTAGCATCTCTGTTAATCTGCTATCTTATTTGAGTAAGAATAAGATTTTTCTCGTAGAACAATTTTTATGATTTTTTGCAGATTTTTATCAGTAATGGTGATATATTATTGCAGATATTGGAATATATTTTTTCTTTTCGGATAACATCTCTATTCGAGAAACGCACCATTCAAGTAAATTTACATTTATTTATTTTATTTTGTGATTGGAGTCATTAAATAGATATACAAAATTAGATATATTTAAAGAAATTTAGTTCATTTAAATGTACATTAAAATTATGATCTTTTATATAATGTAATTGCAAACATTTGTGTTATAATTTTTTAGGAAGATCTGAAGATGAAAAAAAATAAAATTTTAATGAAATTTAGAAATTATTATCAATATCAAAATTAATATTAATGTCACGTTTTTTTACCTTTTTCATTTATTTTTCTTCTTATTTATTTTGTCTGATTGATCCCTAGTTGTAGGATTGTGTGTCGATAGATTAAGGCGAAACACCTTATTATCATTGCATGCACCCATAGTTGTCTATGGACTTAGTCAAAATTTTAATTTCTTCTCATTTTGATTTGGAATCGAGCATCGAGAGGGGCTCCACACATCGCTTGCAGGACTGACTGTGGTGAGCGCCGAAGAGCTACCCAAGATTAGACTTTTGAATTCCATCTCTGAATGATTAGCATATTACTCTGCACACTAATTGCACAATTAAACAATTGAAAATAGTTACATACTTTTAAAATTAAAATTAAAATCTTAAATTAAATTACATAATAAATTAAATTGATAATTGAGATATTAAAATTAATTATTCTCCTAAATATATTGATAATGTGATTTTATTCATGAACCATATCTAATTACCAATCTTTGTAATATCTTTTGATATGACATCCAACAATGTTCATATTTCATTATATTGGCGTGGAGTGGTGAATGTGATCGACAAGCACGTAGATTATATCGAAGGACAAAAATATATGGCTATATTCCCACGTCAGATAACCTATTTGATATGCTGGGCCGAGTTTTCACGACCACCGGTATTCCTATCGATCGATATATCCTTACATTAACTTGTAAGTGGTTGTATGAAGGATCGACATTTTATCTAGTACCAATTAATGATGATGAATCCACTTTGGTGATGATGGATTCAATCGACAAAATGAGATTCATTCACCTTTTCGTCGAAGCTGCCCCTCTTGATCAGGAAAACACGCCTACCTCGTCGAGGTAATATGTTTATAATTAAGTTATGCAATCATTATTTTTCACAATGTCTAAACTAACAAATATGTAAATTAATCAGACCAACAAATAATTTAGTGTTTGCCAATATCGATGAGCCCTCATAATTGAACCAAGATATTGATATGTCGATACAAGTATCCGAAAAGGATAGCGGGGAAATTGAAGTTGACTCTGATCCATCTGATGAGGAAAACATGAACACTTACACATGTCATGATTTCAGATTTGATTCATTAGCATTATCCTTAGATAGTGAAGACATGGGTAACTCTTATTGTGCCAATAATGATGATGCAGATGAAGTGTCGATGATAGAGTTGCCTAATATATTTGACCATGAAACTATAGAGACAGAAGATGTTGCTTTTGTAGATAGACAAGGCGCTCCTACCACCGATGACTCTGAATTAGATTATTGGTTTGGTAGGAGCTATAAGTCGAAAAAAGATTTGCAATATGATATTCATAAATGGAGTATGGAAAATCATGTCCAATATAAGACGAAAGCCTTAAACAAGAAAATCTTTACTTTTGTATGTATTTTTGACGATTGTGGATGACATCTACATGCATATGAGAGAAAATCTCGTGGAGATTGGTATGTTTCAGGATATAGAGGAAAGCACACATGTCGGAACCCTGCTCTTTTACTCAAACAATGCCAATGCACATCGGTGTTTGTAGCACAATATATACTATCTTCATTTAAAGCAAAAGTTAGTATGACTCCGGGTGCAATAATGTATAAAATAAAAGATGAGCTGTAGACGGAGATTAATTACATGATAGCTTAGAATGCAAGAAGATGTGCAATGGATATTATTTATGAGAATGAGAATATGTCTTATCGTAATGTTCAGAGATTCATTCGAGCCTTAGAATGACACAATGCTGGGAAGTATATATGGTTTCAAACAAAATCGGGTGAAACCACGACCCAGATACATTTCAAGAGATTGTTTGTTTTGTTTGGTCCATGTCGTAGAGCATTTAGATTTTGCCATCCAGTTTTAAGTATTGATGGAACACATTTTTACGGAAGATATGCCGGTCATATGTACGTTGCCATCACCATCGATGAGAATCAAGTTTTAATTCCTCTTGTATTTGCTATTGCGGAGAAGAATGAGAATATTTCTGCACGGAGATGGTTTCTGAATTTGGTTAGGAAAATTATAGATCGGAGGGATATATGCTTCGATTTCCTGGTTTGAAGGATGTTTTAAGTGGTTTATTTCCACCTGAAGTGGGATTCAATCACCATCATTGCCTTCATCATATGCGTGCAAATATGCATAGGGCTGGAGACAAGACTCGCTCCATTCTAGCACGATTCGATGTTATTCGGCTGTGCGAAAATAAGTTCAATAGCATGATGTGAGATATTAATATTCTCGATAAGGATGCATTTGAGTGGATCGTGTCATAAGATAATGGTGATCAGAGTTACTGGACGTTAAGTCAGGACAATGGACATCGATATGGACACATGACCATGAATTTATCTGAAAGTTTCAATGGAATCATGAAAGGAGCCTGTGGTCTGCCTGTTATATCAATGATCTTAACAAAGTTTCTTAGAATTAATGGATACTTCAACGATCGACACGATGAATCAGAGGGAATGACAACACACTTAACTAAGAAATATGAGGAGTTACTTGAGGTAAGTACTAGAAAAGTGAGATCATGCCATGTTCGTAGATTTACTCTAACACAATTTCAAGTATTGGATCGAGAAGGTTACGCATACGAGGTTAACTTAAATGGCGAGAAAAGTGATTGCATGTGTGGATTTATGCAAATAAAGCATTTCGTATGCCCTCATGTAATAGCCGCAGCTGCCCACACGTGGACTCATCTGGACAACTACAGCCTATGTTCATAATATTATTCAAGCGAGTACTATCGGAAGACATATCGATTCTTTTTTCATCTGATTCCAGATCAACGCTATTGGGGAGAAGAAGACGAAGTCACTATGTTACCCTCTACTATCAGAAAGAGAAAACATGGATGACCGGTGCAAGGAAGAATTTGAAATGAAATGGATGAAATATGTATGAGATCAAAGTTGTGCAAAATATGCAAGTGACCTGATCATAATAGATTAAGCTGTCTACGAAGAAATTAAAGAACCATATTTACGATAGGTAACATATAAGATAATTTTTTAGTTTTTAATAAATACTTTTCCAAAAAAATTATTGTCATTTCTTTATTAATCTAATACATTGTTAAATGTAGACGACACACATGGATAGAGTATCAAGTCTAGTGGATGCATTTGTATTGTACATGCAGAGTGAGCATCGATCTTCACAACCCACCAGCTTGGTTAGTAATTATATTCATAATAATATTAATAATATTAATATAGTAGCTTCTCATGTGAGATTTTTATAAATATTGTGTTGTTAATGCTATGTAGATTCGATTCATTGAACACACTGAGATGTTAAATAAAATTATTTAGGAGAAGAGTACAGTAATTGAGAGACTTCTTGAATTATCCGGATTTTGGGGTGTAGAAAGCATGAGAAGAGTACAGATGGACCCTTCTTTATTGACTAGTTTACTTGAGAGGTGGTGACCAGAGACTCATACATTTCACTTCCGATTTGGCGAGGCGACTATTATGTTATAAGATATGAGATTGATCAGTGGACTGAACGTCGATGGGTCATATGTTACTGGTCTGAATATTCCGTCAGGAGGATGGGGATCACTTTGTCTTAGCTTGTTAGGTGCTATTCCCGCTCGCATAAAGAGTGGTAAGGTGAAGTTATCATAGATCAGAGAGACCTTCTTTGTAGATAATGATCCACTTCTAGCTATTGAAGATGAGAAGGAAACAATATGTCAATACATAAGGTGAGAGCCCTGATTTTTATCATATTGTATGTAGTGTTCTCGCAGATAGGAGTAGAGATATTGTTCCTCTCAAGTAAGCATATGTAATGCTAAGCATGAGTATCTCATTTCATTCTAATACACATTGATAATATCATTTTGTTCAAATAGATACCTGCTTCATTTACGTGAATTAGAAGACTGTGCTCAAATGGTCTGGGGTGATGTTGCTTTCGCTCACATGTATGCAGAGTTGTATAGTGGTGCGAAGATAGTTACGTTTAGAATTTATGATTTTTTTCACAGTTCTGCTGGTATTCAAAGTTAATAAATATAAGGAGTTAACATTACTAGATTTATTTCGATTAACATGGATAATATACAGGTTTGGGCCTGGGAGCATGTGCACGTAGGCAGACCAATTGTGAGACATCGTGCAAAGATTCAAGGAGGACCGTTGGCTTTAAAATGGATTGGCATGTGAAGTTTCAAGGAGAATGTACAGACAACGGTGTTAGTATTTTACCATAACGAGTTAAGATACGCAGCATACACATTAGGAAAATATTGAAATAAATTACATAATCATTTTACCAATCAAGCAATGATTTTCTAACTTTCTTATGTAATGAATGTCGTTAATTTGGACACCATATGTTGATGAAGAAATCATACAATTGCATGAGATTTGTCAAAGCGGTTAGTCAGTTTGGATGAGTAGTGTACCATTTATATGCTATGATATTGTAGCTATGCATCTAATGGATCGTGTTATGCGCCAATTTAGGATGCGATAACATATCTCGACCTCCGTTGAGAGAATATACGTTGTCTCTCGATGAAATAAAACACGAAGCATGGACATCCTAGACTGGTCAGTTCTACATTGGCAATACGTTGAACGATGGGAAGAAAAAGAAGAATCGATAATACTTGAACATGCGGATGCAAACAATGACTTGTACTTGCAATGGTGCTGGAGCATTACGAGAAGGTGGATCCAGATGCAGATTCCACCTCATACAATAGCTTACCAACCTCACGTCCCAGTAGAAAGAAGACTGGTATATTTTATATACTTATATTTAATTTTATAGTACTCTATTGATTGATTGAATCACAAATAAATTAGGTGGATACGATTTTACAAGAAAGGACCAGTCTTGATGAGATTTGTCAGTCAACTGACTTACCTTCTATGCTGAAGGAAAAAGTGGAGGATACAATTGCATATTTTGATGAGATAATAAATATATTCTCTTTAGTGTATCCTTTCCATCACTATGACCAACAATACATGCTACAACAAGAGCCGCGTACCATTGGAGCATCAGGTTTTGCCATTTCTATAGATTTAGTTAGATCTCTTTTGAATGACTCATTTTGATAAACGTATGATGCAAATCCCTTTGGGTATGAGTTACACGGGATATAGCGAAAAGGGATCTCAACAACAATAATCGACATATGAGAATTCATGTGATAATAATTTCTTTTTGATTATCAGAAAGTTCATTTTTATTTTTTTCAATTTAAATTATTAAATTTAATCTAAATCTTTAGGTACGTATTATATGAGACTCACCGGATAAGGCTTTCAACAACTCAACAATCAACATTTGAGACTTCAGGTGGCAATAATTTCTTTATAGATTATAAAAAATTCATTTTTATTTTTCAATTTAAATTATTAAATATAATCTAAATCTTTAAGTATGCATTATACGTGATTCATCGAACAAGACTCTTTATAACAATAATCAACATTTGATACTTCAAGTGACAATAATCTCTTTCTCTCATTATAACAAGGTTCATTTTAATTTCTCAATTTAAAGTATTAAATATAATTTAAATATTTAGGTATGAATTATATGGGATTCACCGGGCAAGGATCTCAACACCAACCACTAATGTTTGATACTTTTGGTATGCATTACATTCTATTGTTAAATTAATTCGATTTAGTTTTTCTTTTTTGATAATATTAAATATAATACAAATCTGATAGGTTTGCATTGTGAGGAATTTAGCGGACAAGGGTTGTCATAAGAGCAACCACCTTTTTCTGCTTTAGATTGCATTAAATTAAATATTTCATTATCTCAATTACTTAATTTAGAATATAATTTTTTAATCTTTGATTAATCGAATGTAGTTATTTCATTCGTATAGGATATATTGTAGCTTCGAGCCAATCACAGTTTGCAGAACCATTATATGCTGGTCCTTCAAGTCAATTTGACTCGGGACCCTCTCAGTTCACACAACCAACTCAATACAATTCCGAAACATTTCAAGTAGAGATATTTACGATAATTCATCAAACCTAGTCAACCGAAATGGAGGGATAATTACTTAGAGGTTCCATGCTATAGCCGCAGTAACCTGCAGATCCACCTCGCAGACCATCGGTAGGAGTAAGGATCAAAGAGCCCACATTGACAGATCGAGTTACTTAGCCAGCTGAACCTCTGAGGAAGTCCTCATCTACTTCGCATCCTCCTGCTCATGTAGTAACTCATTCAGAACAGAATATCAAGAAGAAGGCAAAAAAAGTCATGAAGATATTCATAAGAAGACATGAGACACCACCAAAGGAGTTGAAGGAAGATGAGGAGGCATAAAAGGAATTCTAAAGAAATTGATACTATAGACAATGTAAAATATTTTACATTATTTTTTGAAAAATATAATTGTTATATGATTTTAATACAATCTATGCATTTCGTTTAGATGGATATGAGTTATAATATTGAATGTTGAGATTATTCTATCATGGTGATTGTCTTCGTATTCGATTTCTATTTATTTTTGAAAATGGATATAGAAGACCTTATGAGATGTCGTACGAAATTTTAGTCCTCATTTTAGAAAAATATACACTTCTATCCACAACAATAAGTACTCATTTTAGAAAAATATTATGTTACACGACTGTAGAATAAGAGGAATAATGCATATACAAAATTTTAAAAATAAATGATGACCATCTTTGAAATAATTTTAATAAATTTATTTCTCAAAAGATTTGATAATTTTAAATATTGACATATATATATACTTATATTTAGAGCATTGTCTGAACTTGATTATTTTTTATGAGTTTTTCATTTTGAGATATTTTTAGTTAAAATTTATTTTAGATATATCATAATATATGTGAGAGCTAAATACACCTTATTATATTTTAAAAAGATAGTAAATCAAAATGCTAAATTATCAAGGGTAAAGGGGAGGACAGTCTAAATCAGCACTTGAGGTGTCGATTTGAACACTACAACTTAAATCGGTGCCTCTCTTGCTGATAGATGGTAATTTTTAAAATAACAAATCATCATTCATATTTAATTAATTATGATTATTTTGATATTTATTTAAAAAAAGCCCCAAAAAATGCTAATCTTTACAAATATATTTATGAGTATCCGATCGTTTTCATGCTAAATCTTCGGTGAACAAAACAAGTTGAGGTATTTTTACACTAAAATTCATTTTTAAATGTTATTTTTTTATCATATGATCTTTTTACACATTGTATTTATATCAATAAATATTCTTTGATAAACATCAAAAGAGGGCTTCTAGAAGCACAAGTCACACGTGGTATTGGGGCCCACAGTGCCGCACCTTATTCTAGATGGCCTCCACTCCCGGTTTGGCTCTCGTCCTGATCGCTTCACAAGTGCCGCCTACACATCCAACATTAGATCTTAATAAAAAAAGGTTAAATTACATGAAAGTTCCGGAACTATACACCAAATTTCAGTCTCATATCCAAACTTTAAAAAGTAACAATCCGGTACTTAATTTTTAAGATTCGTACCGAATGCATTTTGAACTGATGTGCTCTAGCAAGTAAATCTCAATAATCGCAGATCATATTGAAACAAATATTTAAGATCGAGTACTACGTTGGTACCTTTTTAATGTTTAAATACGATATAGAAATTAGGTGTACGGTTTAGAAACTCTTGTATAATTTCTCTAAAATAATCGCCTCTTTCCAGACACTTTAGTTCTGGCAGCTCAAAATAAATAATAATATCAGCTTCCGTACCGAAATTTTATACAGTATTAAATCCGCTCGGTAGTTGAGCAGTATATTCATAACATAAAATATCTGATTCTAACACTAGGGTTTTTTTTAAAAATGATTATTAAAATATTCATAATTAATTAAATATGCATCAAGTTTTATTATTTTAAAAAATAGTTACGTGCTGATTTGGGCTGTAAAGTCCAAATCGACACCTCAGTTGCCGATTTGGATTTCTCCCTTCGAATATTTTATATTGATACCTTCTTTTTTATTCCCCATTCAGAGCACTCAGCACTCATTTTGTCTCTCAAAAGAAGTGATATAAATGTAAATAACCCAAAAGAAGCAACCCAAATCGACACATGAGGGACTATTTGCATTATTTTCATGTAACAGAAGCAAATTCGTGGAAACCTCTTGATTAAGATCGAACGGCTGCCGAACCTGCAACAGAGTCACTGCAGGCCTTGCTACAGCAGACGATCCAATCTCCAAATTAATGATACGGATTCCATTGGTTGACCATTCCGATTTCAAAATTTTGAATGGGTGGGGGGCATATTCGTAATTATAGCTAGAATCTTGGCAGCGTATATATTTAGACCTTGGAAGAACATTGATGTAGGAATTAACAGTAAGAGGGAATGGTAGGTAGAGAAAAATGGAAACCACGACCGTGGATATCCCTTCTCAACCTTCTGCTTATCCATGGATAGCTGCCGAGGAAGCCACCGGCGACTCCGAATTCGAAGGCGAGCCAAATACTAGCATCTACCACGGAGTCGACGACGACGATGATCGGGAGTCATGCATAGAAGGAGCTGATTATGACGGCGATGACGATAATCCGAAGCCAATTGAGACGACCGTCGATGGCCACACAACCAATCGTCATCAAGAGATTGAAGGCGAGCACAATGGAGAGGAGGAAGTAGAAGAGGAGGTGGAGTTCGCGTGTAGAGGGGACAGAGTCAGGGAGGAGGAGGATAGATTGTTTTGGGAGAATTGTCTCGCTTTCGGATATCCATGATAGGTATATATATGTATGTACGTATGTATGTATATATACTTCTTGCAAATTTTGTGATCCTTCTACTGGGATTTGACATCGTATAGCTACGAAGGAAAGTTCGTTTGGGAGTTCATGAGTCAGTTTGAGCTCAACGAGTTTTATCGAGATTGAGTTGAGGCTGACACGACTCGTTCAACTCGATAGGATGCACTGCGTACGGAGGCCGTGCAACTGGACCATTCGATCGTAGGGACCCCCGTCTCGTGAGGAGCTAGTCTTTTCTTAGTGCACTGGTATTTGTTACGAATGAGATACTTTGTAGTTTACTGAGATAAAACCCCTTTAATCTTTGCATCTTTAATTATGAAATCTGCGTTAAGTATTATCAGGCAAGCAATAAATCCACATGTAGCATTAAATAATATCAATTGCACCGGTCATCTATTGATGTACTCTGTATTAGAGCTGTAAGTACGAGTGATTTGTATAAATTTCAGATTGTATTCCTTACTCTATTTTGAAGATTTTTCGAGTTCGTAGGAATTTTCGGCGATTTTAGATAGTAGAAATATGCAAGATTACAAGGGTAGATGTTATAATTGAAACTGCGAAATTGATATGAAGGGCATTTGCTATAATTTACCTTAAGCCTGAAATAAAGCAAATAAATAAAAAAAAAAAGAAAAAAGGTGAAGGGAAAGCTCCTCAAGTTGCTATAAACTTGAATGGAAAGATCGACTAAAGTTAGAGTTTGTGATCCTAAGGTATTTGGTAGCTAGGACTTGAATTCAATGAGGTTAGGTTGTAATGGTATTATCTTATTTCTTGGATATTTACATCCATTGTATACTTTTGTAATTACGCATGTAACACTCGATAATCCATAATTATCGAAAAAACTCCGAATAGTTGTTAACCTTTACTTGTCGTATCCCTGTACTGACTTCCATCCATTCTCTCTGTAATCTTTGATGGAATCTGTCGAATTTTTTTACAATTTTGCCCTTGAATTCAATCGCATTTGCAAAAGATGACATCCATCGTTCTTTCCTCCATGGATTGATGATAACGAGGATAGACCTGTGATGATGAATGAGAAGAAATGCTTGGTGACGATTGGGAGGCCGTGGTCAATCAATAATATGACTAAATATCAATTGATCAGAACCGAGCTAGGTATCTCGGTGAAGAGAGCTTGGATTATTTAACCTGTATAAATCCATAGTCGAACACAAGGAAACATGCTTCTTGTTTATTTAGTTAAGTTCTAAATACCTAAAGTAATTAGGTATGTATCTAGGTTAGGTTCACAACACAAGATGAATGCATGAATTGTTTTTATGATTTTTAAAAACGAAAATCAAATTAGTTAAGAGCGACACAATGGAGTTACAAGACAATACAAAAAAACAAAGCTCACAAAATTAATTGCCAACTCATGTGAGTCAGTCCACTAATTAATAGCTAACAAATCCAATTTAAGAGGCTATTAGGCCGATTAAAGATCAAGTTAACTAAATGAGCTAATCAAGAATTCGATCTTACAAACCATGTATGATATTCAATCATTGAGAAAGTGATGTGATGAGATCTCATTTATTTAAGAATTCTAATCAATTTTCAAAGTCAATCAACAACTAAAAGGTACATTATTAAACATGTGATAAGCAAGAATTTGATTCTGTTATTAATTTACTAAACAATACATCAAAACAGAACAAAACAAGAACCATATTAAATAGCATTTAATCAGCATTTAAATGATACCGATTTCCCTTAATTTGAATTTATATATCTTAAGATACTAAAGATTTAACACAAGGGCTTAATTGCAATAAAAACTTAATTAAAAATTACATAAATTATTACAAATAGGTCCAAAATATATTAAAATACAATAAAGTATAACCAGAAGTGCTTATCTGTAAAAGTTCAGATTCACGGGCATGTGTATGCGAATAAGAACAACCCGGCAGGGTCTGGGTGTAAATTTCCCCGGCAGCGAATGTGCGATGCAGGTTTGGCCGAACCGGGAGCCTTGGATTACGTGTCACCCTTCTGTGCTTCTGTCTAGGTTTGGTTCATCCAATCACGCTTCGAGGTGTCTAAATGACCAAGGTTGAAGATGACACAATGATCGTCCGATGCCATCTGACCGTGGAGAAAAGGGCGACCTAGGTTCATCTAAGACTGCTTGATTTTTTATCAAACGGTCGAGACTTGGGCAGGATGGATAGTTTAATGTAAAAACCTGTCCGCTAATCTAATAAGCTAGAACATCAATCGTTGTGGCGACCGTTCTGTAATAAACAACAATCAACCCATAATTAGTGTAAAACAATGTTTATGTGTGACTCAAAATTTATTATAACTCTACAATAGATGTATATGTGTAAATATAGTAGAGTGTCGAAATCAAGGAAGCCAAATGAGGATAGATAAAACAATTATTATTTATTAAACTATATAATAGATGTTTTGGACTTTTGTTTCTCTTGTTTTTATTTCTTTGTTTGCTTTTTATGTTTTTGTAGGTTTTAATGATATTGATTTTTTTTTATAATTTTTAATGTTCTATATTTCTTTATACTTAATTTTTATAAAATTTTGATTAATTTTTATCTTTAAAACAAGATATATAATAACATATATATAATATAGGCTATATAGATAATATATAAAGAAAATGTCTTTTTTATATTTTTAAAACAAGTCAAATAAAATCAAAATAAAAATATTTTTTTTGGTATTACATTTTTTTATTTTGGTTATTTTTAGAGTTTTTTCTAATTTTTATAGACTTTTAAAGTTTAAAATAAGTCGAAATAGGGAATACAATAAATAAAAAAGCTTGTTTACGATTTTAAAAATAGATATTAGTGCAAAATAAATCCTATACTAATTTCAATATATATTACCTAAAATAAAGAAAATCGTAGACATAAAACATATTTTTTAGATTTTTTAAAACTTTTGTAAAATTTTATACAACTTTTAGTGTTTTGTATTTTTTAAGGTTTCTATTTTATATTTTTATGAGATTTTGGATATGAGTTATTGAAAATATAAATAATGCGGTTTGCAGGAGAATATGCGGGGAGTATGCAGTTTGGTTTTTTTATTATTAAAAATATAAATAATGTTTTAATATCATGTTAATCATCTAAATATTATATTTCTTAATTATAATAATAAAGAAGTGAAGGTACAAGGAAAAAATTATTGGGATAAAGGTAGAGTCAAATGAGCAAAAACATCAACTGAAAGAGCGTTAAGTCGGGTGTGCGAGTTTAGGTTAAGGTTTTTAAAAAAATTATTTGAAAACTGGCCGCATACTCGATCACATATATTGTATACTCGACCGATTATGCGGCCTAACCCGCATAGATGCTGATATCTCCATTAGAAGCAGGAACCATACTCCAGATACCTTGCGACTATAGAGTAGCCATCTCCTCCTCCATGGCCAAATGCCATCGATTGTCTCTCAAGGCGTAATTATGTGGGATTTCCACGACAGATAGAGTAGTTACAAATCTTCTGAATTCCTATACCAATCGATCAAAGGAAACTTGTGAAGCGAGATGATATGAGGCACATGTACGCTTATGCTTTCGAAGCGTAATAGATACATCCAGATCATTAGGAATCTCCTCATATGTATGTCAAGCGCCTGCAAAGATTCCTGGACAATCACATCTCCAGAACCATCGTTAGAAACTATGTATCCAGAACAAACCTGAGGCGTGCTGGATGAGTGGCGATGACCATGAGTAGAAGCGGGTCGTCAAGTATAGTATCGTGGCAATAATGGAACATGGATCGTGAGAGATAGTGGTATAGGAGGAGGTGATGTAGGTGGTGTAGGGGGTTGTGGTGTTGGTGTCGGAACAACTAACACAGGTGGAGGTGGTGGTGGACTCGTTGGAGGAGGTGGCATGTAGACCTCATCATATGAATATGATGACGTCAATTTGTCATCTGTAGGAGAAACGTGCATCACAGACTCAAAAAATGTGACATCAGCACTAACATAATATTTAATGCCCAATGGATCATATCATCTACATCCCTTATGTGTCTTGGAGTACCCAACAAACATTTGATAGCTCTAGGAGAGAACTTTTCAAGACGTGGAGATAACTAATGGACGAATGCAACAAAGCCAAAACATGAGGAGTGAGTGAGAACAACTCCTCTGAAAATGCCAGAGAGAAGGGAATTTTCTAACCTAGAACATACGATGGCATGCGATTCACTAGATATCATGTCATAAGAACAACATCACCCCAAAACGAATGTGGGCACGACTCTGGATAAGAAGAGTTCGTGTAACATCAGGTAAATGGCAATGTTTTCTTTATGCAACACCATTTTGCTGAGAAGTATAGGTACATGTCGTTTGATGAACAAAACACGAGATGAAAAGAATTGGGATAGTGCATGAGTACAGAATTCCAAAGCATTATATGTTCCCACATATTTGACAAAAAAGGAAAAAATATTTTGCACTTCAATGATAAAAGTTTTAATCACACCCCCAACCTCAGACTTATTTTTTAATAAAAAATCTATGACAAACGAGAAAAATCATCAACTACAACAAGGTAAAACATGTATCCCTGGTGATCGGAAACACGACTCGGACCCTAAATATCAACATGAAATAACTCGAAATGAGAGCTACTGCTCCGACTTTGATGACTTGGAAACACAGACAGATGGTGCTTCCCCAACTAACATGCCTCGCAGTGGAAGGATGTGTGAGATGAGATCTGAGGGAGAATATGACACATCTTCTAAACAGGAAGGTGACCAAAGTGCAAGTGCCACATGAAAGGAGAGGCAGGTATTGTGGAATGAGAAGATATGCCAATATATGGAGTTCGGACCTGTCGGTAGAGGCCTCCCTGCTCATGGCAACAACCAATCACCTTGCCTATAAGAATGTCCTGAAATACAAGAGACGACAGGTCAAAAATAGCACGACAATGTAACTCCTTCCTAATCAGATTGATAGACAATAGATTCATAGAAAATTCAGGTGAATGCAATACATTCTGCAGACACATCAAAGGCGTCAAACTGATCTCCCCATGTCCTGTAATCGGGGAATGAGTACCATCGACTATGACAACGGCTCTACCAAGAGGAACCTATAGGTAAACTGCAAACTGATCTCTATCCTCATACATGTGGTGCGTCACTTTGGAGTCCATAATCCATTCTATAATATCAGATCCATGACAACTAGTAAGAGCATAAATGCTACCTGAGGTACTGGCAGTAGAAGAAGTACTGACAGAGGCAGAAGCTGCAACATCTTAGTGGCCTCCTGGAGTAGGCGAAGAAGCTATAGAACTCCCTAAGGCATAATATCCCTCAATCGAGCAACGAGGTCATCATACCTATGATATGAAGAAGAAGCACCATAAGGGTCTGCTTGCTCTGCTACACGAGTCGATGTGGAAAACGATGCTTGGAGTAGTATGTGTCCTCCGTGTGCCCTGGATGGTGACAATAAGTGCACGACTAGCAAGGTCAACCTCTATCACGAGGTCTACAGCTACGAAACTGAGAAGAGCCTCATTTAACGCATATATATAGTGATGAATATATAGTCAATTGGCTACTCTCAGGGAGTAGCCTCATTTAACCCATATATATATATATATATATATAGAGAGAGAGAGAGAGAGAGAGAGAGAGTTTACTGGGGATGTCCCCTTGGGGCAGCCAACAATGGCTGCCTCCCCCTCCCCCACCCATCGTTTTCGATGTTTTTTTTTGAAAAATATCACCATGTATATTCATCTCTATATCCCTCTTATATGCCATTCGAATTTCGGCAGAAACAGGGACTCCTATGGCCTCCATCGAGATGGTGTCGATTTAAAAAATCCTGTTACCGTTAAAAAATGACTGTCTGGAGGTCGTAAAAGTCTCTGTTTCTGACGAAATTCGAATGGCATATAGGAAGGATATAGAGATGAATATACATGGCGATATTTTTCAAAAAAAAAAGAACGCCGAAAATGGCGTGGGGGCAACCATGTTGGTTGTCCCAAGGGGGCAGCCCCATTAATCGCACGCACGCACGCGCGCCTGCACGTACACACGCAAGGATGGGGAGTATGCACCCTGGCGCATGTAATTTTACATGCACCGGAGCTTATATCTCCCACATTTTTTTACTTTTGGAAAACATCACCGTGTACATTCATCTATATATCCCTTCAATGTACCATTCGAATTTCGTCAGAAACAGAGACCCCTATGCCTTCCATCTAGAATAGGCCAATTACAACAATTCTAAGACCGTTAAAATTACCAGTTACAGATGGAGGGCATAAGGGTCTCTGTTTCTGACGAAATTCGAATGGTATATTGGAGGGATATATAGATGAATGTACACAGTGATATTTTCCAAAAAAAGTGAAAAAATTGTGGGAGATATAGGCCCCGGTACATGTAAAATTAAAAGAGTTTAATGGGGCTCCTCCCCGGATGCAGCTTCCCCAGCCCATGTATATATATATATATATATATATATATATATATATATTTTTACAGGGGCTGGGGAAGCTGCACCCGGGGGTGTAGCTAACTAGCTGCACCCGGCCATTTTTTCATTGATTTTTTGTATTTTTGAAATGAAACCTAGGGAGATTTAAATCACTATATATCACCATGATATCATACCAATTTCAACTAAATTCGAAGTTTCTATCATCTCCATCAAGGCTATGATATTTTAACGTTTTCAGAATTATTGAAATTGACCATATCTAGATGGGCATGCTAGGAATGTTTGTTTTGCATGAAATTTGAAGCACATATTCCACACAATAAACTAAGTAAATCCTCCATAAGTTTCCTTCAAAAAAATCAATGAGAAAAATACCCGGGTGTAGCTAGTTGGTTGCACCCCCGGTGTAGCGTCCCTTTTCCCTATATTCTCTCCTGGGTGAATCATGTGGTCCAGAATGATCCCTCTCATGCTCTCACAACTTTTTGCTCTCATAGGATCACTCATCTCTCTCTCTCTCTCTATATATATATATATCCCCCTTCTCCCCCTATTTGTTATACATCTCCCTCCTCTCATTCTGCCTCTTTCTTCTTAATTCTACTTCTCTCCTCTCATGCTCTCATAACTTTTTGCTCTCATAGGATCACTCCTCTCTCTCTCTCTCTATATATATATCCCCCTTCTCCCCCTATTTGTTATACATCTCCCTCCTCTCATTCTGCCTCTTTCTTCTTAATTCTACTTCTCTCATTTCTCTCAATCCGTTTTCTAAAGCGACATTTTAACTTCTTAGCATCTTGTTAATCTGTTATTCTTATTTGAGTAAAAATAATATTTTTTCGTAGAACATTTTTCGTGAATTTTTTGCAATTTTTTTATCAATAAAGGTGATATATTATTGCGGATATTGGAATATTTTTTTTTTCTTTTTGGAAAACATCTCTATTCGAGACACGTGCCATTCGGGTAAATTTATATTTATTTTTTTCATTTTGTGATTGGAGTAATTAATTAGATGTGCAAAATTAGATATGTTTAAAGAAATTTAGTTCATTTAAATGTACATTAAAATTATGATCTTTTATATAATGCAATTGTAAATATTTGTGTTATAATTTTTTAGGAAGATCTGAAGTTGAAAAAAAAATAAAATTTTAATGAAATTTGAAATTATTATTATATCAAAACTAATATTAGTATTGTGGTTTTTTTACCTTTTTCATTTATTTTCGTTGTTTTTTTAATTTATTTGTGTGATTGAGCCTTAGTTGTAGGATTGTGTGCCAACCGATTATGGCCAAACACCTTATTATCATTGCATGCACCCATAGTTGTGTATGGACTTAGTCAAAATTTAATTGCTTCTCATTTTGATTTGGAATCGAGCATCGAGAGGGACTCTACACATCACTTGCAGGACTGACTGTGGTGATCACCGAAGAGCTCCCTAAAATCGGACTTTTGGATTCTATCTCTGAGTGATTAGCATATTATTTTTCACACTAATTGCAAAAATAAATAATTGAAAATATTACATACTTTTCAAAATTAAAATTAATATCTTAAATTAAATTGATAATTGACATATTAAAATTAATTATTCTCCTAAATGTATTGATAATGTATTTTTATTCATGGACCATATATAATTACCAATCTTTGTAATATCTTTTGATATGACATCTAACAATGTTCATATTTTATTATATTGAGGTGGAGTGGTGAATGTGACCGACGAGCACATAGATTATATTGGAGGACAAAAATATATGGTTATATTCCTACGTCAGATAACCTATTTTGATATGCTGGATCGAGTTTTCATGACCACCGGTATTCCTCTCGATCGATATATCCTTACATTAACTTGTAAGTAGTTGTATGAAGATTGACATTTTATCTAATACCAATTAATGAAGATGAATCCACTTTGGTGATGATGGATTTAATCGACAAAGTGAGATTCATTCACCTTTTTGTCGAAGCTGCCCCTCTTGATCAGGAAAACACGCCTTCTGCGTCGAGGTAATATGTTTATAATTAAGTTATGCAATAATTAATTTTCACAATGTCTAAACTAACAAATATGAAAATTAATCAGACCAACAAATAATTCAGTGTCTGCCAATATTGATGAGCCCTCACAATTGAACCAAGATATTGATATGTCAATACAAGTATCCGAAGAGGATAGCGAAGAAATTGAAGTTGACTCTGATTCATCTGATGAGGAAAACATGAACTCTTACACATGTCATGATTTCGAATTTGGTCAATTAGCATTAGCCTTAGATAATGAAGATTGGGGTAATTCTTATTGTGCCAATAATGATGATGCAGATGAAGTGTAGATGAAAGAGTTGCCTAATATATTTGACCATGAAACTACAGAGGCAGAAGATGTTGTTTTTGTAGATAGACAAGATGCTCCTACCACCGATGATTCTAATTAGATTATTGGTTTGGTAGGAGCTATAAGTTGAAAATATATTTGCAATATTATCTTCAGAAATGGAGTATGGAAAATCATGTCCAATATAAGCTGAAGGCCTCAAACAAGCAAATCTTTACTTTTGTATGTATTTATGATGATTGTGGATGTCATCTACATGAATCTGAGAAGAAATCTCATGGAGATTGGTATCTTTTAGGATATACAGGAAAGCAAACATGTCAGAACCCTGCCCTTTTACTCAAACACTGCCAATGCACATCCGTGTTTGTAGCACAATACATACTATCCTCATTTAAAGCACACGTTAGTATTACTCCGGGTGCAATTATGTATAAAATAAAAGATGAGCTGCAGATGGAGATTAATTACATGATAGCTTAGAATGTTAGAAGACGTGCGATGGATATTATTTATGAGAATGAGAATATATCTTATTGTAATGTTCGAAGATTCATTCATGCCTTAAAATGGAACAATTCTGGGACGTATACATGGTTTCAAATAGAATCAGGTGAAACCACGATCCATGTACATTTCAAGAGATTTTTTGTTTTGTTTGGTCCATGTCATAGAGCATTTAGATTTTGCCGTCCAGATTTAAGTATTAATGGAACACATTTGTACGGGAGATATGCCGGTCATATGTACGTTGCCACTGCCACTGATGCGAATCAAGTTTTAATTCCTCTCGTATTTGTATGGAGATGGTTTCTGAGTTTGGTTAGGCAAATTATCGATCGGAGGGATATATGCTTCAGTAGTGATCGGTTTCCTGATTTGAAGGATGTTGTAAGTGGTTTATTTCCATCTGAAGAAGGATTCAGTCACCATCATTGCCTTCATCATATGCGTGCAAATATGCATATGGCTGGACACAAGACTCGCTCCATTCTAGCAAGATTCTATGTTGTTGGGTAAGAGCTGTGTGAAAATAAGTTCAATAGCATGATGTGAGATATTAATATTCTCCATAAGGATGCATTTGAGTGGATCGTGTCATAGGATAATGGTGATCAGAGTTAATGGACGTTAAGTTGGGATAATGGACATCGATATGGACACATGACCACAAATTTATTTGAAAGTTTCAACGGAGTCATGAAAGGAGCTCGTGGTCTGCCTGTTATATCAATAATCTTAACAAATTATCTTAGAATTAATGGATACTTCAACGATCGATGCAATGAATCAGAGAGAATGTCAAGACACTTAACTAAGAAATATGAGGAGTTACTTGAGGTAAGTACTAGAGAAGCGAGATCATGCCATGTCCGTAGATTTACTCTAACACAATTTCAAGTATTGGATCGAGAAGGTTACACATACGAGGTTACCTTAAATGACGAGGAAAGCGATTGCATGTGTGGATTTATGCAAATGAAGCATTTCGTATGCCCTCATGTAATAGTCATAGTCGTCCACACGCGGACTCATCTAGACAACTACAACCTATATTCACATTATTATTTAAGAGAGTACTATCAGAAGACATATCGATTCTTTTTCCATCTGATTCCATATCAACGCTATTGGGGAGAAGAAGACAAAATCACTATGTTACCCTTGATTATCGGAAAGAGGAAACCTGAACGATTGATGCAAGGAAGAATTTGAAATGAAATAGACGAAATATGTATGAGATCAAAGTTGTGCAAAATATGCAAGCGACCTGGTCATAATAGATTAAGCTGTCTACGGAGAAATTAAAGAACCATGCCTATGATAGGTAATATATAAGATAATTTTTTAGTTTTTAATAAATACCTTTTCAAAAAATTCATTGTCATTTCTTTATTAATCTAATACATTGTTAAATGTAGATGGCATACATGGATAGAGTATCATGTCTAGTGGATGCATTTGTATTGTACATGCAGAGTGAGCATCGATATTCACAAGCCACCAGCTTGGTTAGTAATTATATTCATAGTAATAATAATATAGTAGCTTCTCATGTGAGATTTTTATAAATGTTGTGTTATTAATGCTATGTAGATCCGATTCGTTGAATACAATGAGATATTAAGATATTAAATAAAATTATTCAGTAGAAGAGTACAGTAATTGAAAGACTTCTTGAATTATACAGATTTTTAGTGTGTAGTAAACATGAGAAGGGTACAGATGGACCCTTCATTATTGACTAGTTTACTTGAGCGGTGGTGACCAGAGACTCATACATTTCACTTCCGATTTGATGAGGCGACTATTACGTTACAAGATATGGGATTGATAAGTGGAGTGAACGTCGATGGGTTGTCTGTTACTGGTCCGGATATTCCATCAGGAGGATGGGAATCACTTTGTCTTAGCTTGTTAGGTGTTATTCCCGCTCGCATAAAGAGAAGGTGATGTTATCATAGATCAGAGAGACCTTCTTTGCAGATAATGATCCACTTCTAGCTATTGAAGATGAGAATGAAGCAGTACGTCAATACGTAAGGTGAGGGCCCTGATTTTTATCATATTGTATGTAGTGTTCTCGCAGATAGGAGCAGAGACATAGTTCCTCTCAGGTAAGCATATGTAATGCTAAGCATGAGTATCTCATTTCATTTTAATACACATTAATAATATCATTTTGTTCAAATAGATACCTGCTTCATTTACGTGAATTAGAAGACTGTGCTCAAATGGTCTGGGGTGATGTTGCTTTAGCTCACATGTACGCATAGTTGGATAGTGGTGCAAAGATAGGCACATCTAGGATTTATGATTTTTTCACAGTTCTGCATGTATTCAAAGTTAATAAATATAGGGAGTTAACATTACTAGATCTATTTCGATTAACATGGATAATATACAGGTTTGGGCTTGGGAACATGTGCACATAGGCAGGCAAATTGTGAGACATCGTGCAAAGATTCAAGGAGGACCATTGGCTTTAAAATGGATTGGCGTGCGAAGTTTTAAGGAGAATATGCAGACAATGACGTTGGTATTTTACCATAACGAGTTAAGATACACAACAAGCACATCAGGTAAATATTGAAATAAATTAAATATCACCATTCAAGCAATGATTTTCCAACTTTCTTATGTCATGAATGTAGTTAATTTGGATACCATATGCTGATGAAGAAATCATACAACTGCATGAGATCTGTCAAAGAGGTCAGTCAGTTTGGATGAGTAGGGTACCATTGATATGCTATGATATTATAGCTATGCATCTACTGGATCGTGCTATGCGCCAATTTAGGATGCGACAACATATCCTGATCTCCATTGAGAGAATACACGTTGTCTCTCGACGAAATAAAACACAAAACATGGGCATCCTAGACCGATCAGTTCTACATTGACAATACTTTGTACGATGGGAAGAAATAGAAGAATCGATAGTACTTGAACATGCATATGCAAACAATGACTTGTACATGCAATGGTGCTAGAGCATTACGAGAAGGTGGATCTAGACGCAGATTCCACCTCATACAATAGCTTACCAACCTCATGTCCCAGTAGAAAGAAGACTGATATATTTTATATACTTATATTTAATTTTATAGTACTCTATTAATTGATTGAATCACAATAAATTAGGAGGATACGATTTTACAACGAAGGACCGGTCTTGATGAGATTTGACGGTCAATTGACTTACCTTATATGATAAAGGAAAAAAGGAGGATACAATCGCATACTTTGATGAGATAATAAATATATTCTCTTTAATGTATTCTTTCCATCACTACGACCAACAACACATGCCACAACAAGAGCCACGCACCATCGGAGCATTAGATTTTGCCATTTCTATAGATTTAGTTAGATCGCTTTTGAACTACTCATTTTGATAAGCGTATGATGCAAATCCCTTTAGGTATGAGTTATGTGGGATATAGTGAAGAGGGATCTCAACAATAATAATCGACATGTGAGACTTCAGGTGATAATAATTTCTTTTTTTATTATCAGAAAGTTTATTTTTGTTTTTTTCAATTTAAATTATTAAATTTAATCTAAATCTTTAGGTATGCATTATATGAGACTCACCGAATAAGGCTCTCAACAACTCAACAATCAACATTTGAGACTTCATGTGACAATAATTTCTTTATCTGATTATAAAAAAATCATTTTTATTTTTTCAATTTAAATTATTGAATATAATATAAATGTTTAAGTATGCATTATACGAGATTCACCGAACAAGGCTCTCTACAACAATAATCAACATTTGATACTTCAGGTGATAATAATCTCTTTCTCTAATTATAACAAGGTTTATTTTAATTTTTTCAATTTAAAATATTAAATATAATCTAAATATTTGTGTATGCATTATATGAGATTGACCAGGCAAGGATCTCAACACCAACAATTAATGTTTGATACTTTTGGTTTGTATTACATTTTATTGTTAAATTAATTCGATTTAGTTTTTCTTTTTTGATAATATTAAATATAACACAAATCTGATAGGTCTGCATTATGAAGAATTTAGCGGACAAGAGTTGTCACAAGAGAACCCACCTTTTGTTACTTCAGATTTCATTAAATTAAATATTTCATTATCTCAATTACTTAGTTTAGAATATACTTTTTTTAATCTTTGATTAATAGAATGCAATTATTTCATTCTTATAGGATATATTTTTATTGTAGCTTCGAGCCAATCACAGTTTGTAGGACCATTATATGTTGTTCTTTCAAGTCAATTTGACTCGGGACCCTCTCAGTTCACACAACCAACTCAATACAATTTTGAAACATTTCAAACAGAGATATTTACGATGATTCTTCAAAATGAGTCAAACGAAATAAAGGGATAATTACTTAGAGGTTCCATGCTATAGCAGCAGTAGTCTGTAGATCCGCCTCGCAGACCATCGGTAGGAGTAAGGATCAGAGAGCCCACATAGACAGATCGAGTTACTCAGCCAGCTGAATCTCCGAGGAAGTCCTTATCTACATTACATCCTCCTGCTCATGTACTAACTCATTCAGAACGGAATATCAAGAAGAAGGAAAAAAAGTCGTGAAGATATTCATAAGAAGACATGAGACCCCACCAAAGGAGGTGAAGGAAGAGGAGGAGGAGGAGGAGGCATAAAAGGAATTATAAGGAAATTGATATCATAGATCAATGTAAAATATTTTACATTATTTTTTAAAAATGTAATTGTTATATGATTTTAATATAATATATGTATTTTGTTTAGATGGATATGATTTATGATATTGAATGTTGAGATTATTCTATCATGGTGATTGTCTTCTTATTCGATTTATATTGATTTTTGAAAACTTAAGATAGAGGACCTTATAAGATGTCGTACAAAATTTTAGTCCTCATTTTAGAAAAAAATACACTTCTATCCACAACAATAAGTATTCATTTTAGAAAAAATACTATATTACACTGTAAAATAAGAGGAATAATGCATATGCAGAATTTTGAAAATAAATGATGACCATCTTTAAAATAATTTTAATAAATTTATTTCTTAAAAGGTTTGATCATTTTTAATATTGACATATATATATATATAGTATTGCATGAACTTGATTATTTTTTATGAGTTTTTCATTTTGAAATGTTTTTAATTAAATTTTTTTTAGATATATCATAATATATGTGAGAGATAAATACACATTTTTGTATTTTAAAAAGATAGTAAATCAAAATGCTAAATTATCAAGGGAAAAGGGGAGGGAGTGGGTGAAGGATATTGAGAATCCTTAAGTGCATCACGGAAGCGTGTTGATCGCATCGTATGCGATCGGAGCAACTAGTCGTACTAGATGCTAGATGCAGCGGAATTTAAAAAATTTAATTACAAAGATGAAACCACATGATCACGAGAACACTTCTCGGATCGTTTCATCAAACCACAAAGTACAAGGAATACCTCTCGAAGCGTGGTTGTGATCGCGAGATCCCAAAGTAGAGATCCTCCTAGCTTAAGTCCGACCCACGGAGAATGCGCTTGCGGGCACGATGATGAGTCGCGTCCTTCCCGCAATCCTTTGACGAAGATCCAAGCGAAGCCGAAATGCTCTCCTTCTTAATACACAAAGTGGACGGCCACTTGAATATTAAGGAGAGCCCACACGAGAATGAGAGAGAGAGAGAGAGTTCTTCAACTCAAGAATATTGTAGTTTGGAAAGGCTACCCTAGCCCTCCTTTTATACTAGTTTAGGATCCAATGGATCTCAATCCATGGGACACATGGATCCAAGGGCTATGCTTGGTCCATGCTAAATCAATGGCTATGATTGACTAAAATATGTTGCAAAATTTTCAACATAATTATCATTAACCAATTAAGAGATAATGTGGTAATTAAAATGGAGTCAACAACCACCCTAAAAATAGGGGGCGTCACCCATGAACAATTCATGGGTGACGCCACCTATGCATGGTGGTTATTTGGCTCCCTTTTATTTATCTTATTATTTCTTAATTAATCACAAAATAATATTCACCAAATTAATTCCAAATTAATTTGTGAATATTTCAATCATGCCATTGAATATTATATGAATCATATTCACAACCCAAACTAATTAGTAAATTGCATTTCCAATTAATTAACATATGTGAATCCAATCCACATTATTAATTAACAAATGCTATTTACATAAATTCTCTCTCTTATGTATGTATATTATAAATCATACATATATCATGGATAGTGTTATCCACATTCTCTTAATCCTTGATAATTAAATCTCATTTAATTATCTTAGATAATCATTTTCACAAAATGAATCATATTCATATTTAAGCTTGATCATTAAATCATATTTAATCATCAAGTCTTTGCTTGGATATTTCATCAAAAGAATTATTCTTGAACCCTTTCAAGAATAATGTGCTTTCTCTGCAGATACTTGGAGATAAGGACAGGGCGATTGTATTATTCCATGTATAGTGACTTGGATATTGAGATCTTATCTCAAATCCAGATCTTACGAACCTCCCACAGATGCTTGATTAAATCAAGACCGCAAATCCAATCTTCTCATTGAATCTGAATCTCATTCAGATCAATGTCCAACACTTGGACTAAGATCGGATTGCTTCTCTATTGAAAGGAGTCACTAAAATCCAGACCTGTTTCATCACTCCCTCGGAATGGAAGCGTCATGGATATACAATCGTTTATGATCACATCACCCTTCAGGTATTCCCAATACCTGTACATCCTGCATACTGGAAGATCCATGATCAACCCGAAGATCAAGATCATTTTATACTGTCTTCTTCAGGGTTTAATCATTAAGTTTCTCATTCTTGGTCATTGGGATTTGGTATCGATCATATGCTTTCCCAAAGCATATATCATACCTTCAAATTCATGTCATGCTTCCAAAGCACGACGACCATGCATGGAATTTGATCGGTCCCAATACCTCATGAGTGAGCTCATGTCTTCCGGTTCACAAGTGAACCTGTATGATCCCTTTGAGAGATCATATTGCTCATATACCCTTATATGTACACCAGCTCGCCGGTGTATAGACCTTGGTTAGGTCATCAACCTATTGGTCTGCCAAATGTACATACTTAGATATATAGCAATATATCTATCTCCAGTCAGAGGATGCATGCCTATGCTGTGACAGCATTCAACATAGGACTTAGGTTATCTCGATCTCGTTAGGTCAACCCATTGACCTAACTAATCTGACACCTCCGAATCACTATTCCCATGCAGAGGACCTGCATCAAGAGGTCGGTCAGATATCAGCCTATGTGAGAAAAGATTGCCATCTCCTACTCAGGCTGGAGATCTCCACTTGACAATCATTTGACAGTGCTTGATGAGTCCTCTATCTAACTCTTTAGATATTCATCCAAACACCAGCCTCTATGATTCATTTAATGAATCAACAGCTATATGATCATCAAGCTGGCCATGGTACATAACCCTAATTGTACAGAGGGACCTTATAGTGCATTCATTCATATAATTTCAGAAAGGGAGTGAAACATCAATAACTTTTATTGATAAACTTTAAATATTACAATAACATTTATTGTAAGAATGGTTCGCCCAGGGCTCACAAGTCTAACAATCTCCCACTAGCCCTCAGAACCATTCAGGTACAATCCGTAAACCCATACTCATTACATGCTGGTCAAAAACCTTCTGTGTCAGAGGTTTGGTAAGAGGATCAGCAATGTTGTCGGCAGAGGCCACCTTGGTGATGATGATATCACCACGCTTCTGAATCTCCCGAATGATGTGGTATTTCCTCTCCACGTGCTTGCTCTTCTGATGGCACCTGGGTTCCTTTGCTTGGGCAATGGCTCCAGTGTTATCGTAGAGTAACGGGACGGGAGTATCAGAGGAAACTACGCCAAGCTCCAAGATGAACTTGCGCAACCACACCGCCTCCTTTGCAGCATCCGATGCGGCAATGTATTCGGCTTCTGTTGTTGAATCCGCCGTAGTGTCCTGCTTCTTGCTTCTCCAGCTCACAGCACCACCGTTCAACAGGAATACAAACCCTGATGTCGACTTTCGATCATCAATATCTGACTGGAAGTCTGAATCTGTATATCCCAAGACTTGGAGATCACCATCCCCATAGACCAAGATGTAATCTTGCGTCCGTCTTAGATATTTGAAAATGTTCTTTACTGCATTCCAGTGTTTCTCTCCATAGCAGGATTGGTAACGACTTACCACTCCCACTGCATGGCAGATGTCTGGCCTAGTACACATCATGGCATACATCAAGCTTCCTACGGCTGATGCATAAGGGCATCCAACCATGGCCTTCTTTTCCTCAACACTTTGAGGAGCCATCCCTTTGGACAGATGGATACCATGTCCTAAGGGCAGGAATCCTTTCTTCGAACTATCCATGCGGAATTGTTCAAGAATCTTCTTGATGTATCCATGTTGTGATAATCCCAATATTCTCTTTTCTCGGTTTCTGAACAACTTCAGGCCTAAGATGTAAGAGGCTTCTCCAAGATCTTTCATCTCGAAGGTATGGGATAGCCAAATTTTCACACTGGTCATCATTCCTGTATCATTCCCAATGATAAGGATATCATCTACATAAAGCACGATGAACACAATGGCGCTCCCACTAAGCTTCTTGTACACACAAGGTTCATCAGGGTTTTGCACAAAATCATAACTTTTTATGGTTTCGTCAAATCTGATGTTCCAGCTACGAGAAGCTTGTTTGAGCCCATAGATGGATTTCTTCAGCTTGCATACTTTACCGTCCTCAGCTATGAAGCCCTGGGGCTGCTCCATATAGATATCCTCCTCGAGGTATCCATTGAGGAAAGCCGTCTTGACGTCCATCTGCCAGATGTCGTAGTCAAGAGATGCAGCTATAGCTAGCAGTGTCCTGATGGACTTAAGCATGGCCACAGGAGAGAATGTCTCATCGTAGTCGATGCCTTCTCTCTGTGTGTAGCCCTTGGCTACGAGCCGTGCTTTGAAAGTCTCTAGTTTCCCATCAGGTCCCCTCTTTCTCTTGAAGATCCATTTACACCCAATGGGTTTTACCCCTTTAGGTGGATCCTCTAGGGTCCATACACCATTCTTATGCATGGAGTCAATCTCTGACTTCATTGCTAGCATCCATCTATCCATGTCATGATCCGCAAGTGCTTCATCATATGAAGAAGGATCATTGTCAGTCTCACCTGACACATGGAATCCATACCTTTCAGGTGGTGCAACCACCCTTGAACTCCTTCGAAGAGGTATGGGTGTTTCATCTTCATTTATTTCTTCAGTTTTTGGTTCAGGAATCTCAGAATCCTCAGGAGATTCAATGAGCTCCTCTACTTCATTCTTGTCTTGACCTTTAAGGAAATCATCCTCCAGAAATTTCACATCCCTAGAGACAAAAACCTTTCGGGTCTCAGGGTCATAAAGTTGGTATCCAATATCATCTTTAACATACCCAATGAAGTAGCACTCACGAGTGCGAGATTCTAGCTTACTTGCGTCCACGTTCTTCACATGAACCAAGCATCCCCAAACCCTCAAGTGTTTAACACTAGGTTTGGTTCCATACCAGAGCTCATGAGGAGTCTTTGGTATAGACTTGCTAGGAATCTTGTTTAGGATATATATTGCAGTCTCTACTGCATATCCCCAGAAATTAAGAGGTAAATGTGCTTTACTCATCATTGAACGGACCATGTCCATGATGGTCCTGTTGCGTCTTTCAGCAACACCATTAAGTTGGGGAGTTCCAGGAGGAGTGAGATTGGAGACAATTCCACTCTCTTTAAGGTATTCCTTAAATTCATCTGAGAGGTATTCACTACCTTTGTCAGATCGAATCCGTTTAATCTTCCTGTCAGCTTGGTTCTCAACCAAAGCCTTAAACTCTTTGATCTTTTCAAAGGTTTCAGATTTATGACGTAGCAGAAAGATAAATCCATATCGCGAATGGTCATCGATAAACGTCAAATAATATCGATATCCATTTCTAGTCGCGGTATTGAAGGGACCACATACATCAGTATGTATTAGGTCGAGAATACCCTCGCATCTCGTAACCTTGTTACGGAAAGGCATCCTGGTCATTTTACCTCGAATACAATGTTCACAGGTAGGTAAAGTTTGAACCTGTAGAAAATCTAAAGGTCCATCCCTTATCAATCTATTGATCCTATCAACAGATAAATGACCGAGCCTTTGATGCCAAATCATATTCGAATGATTTCCATTCTCCCTGGATCTCTTGGGGTTTTTATTATCAGTGGTAGTGATATTTATGATACATTCATTAATGCACAATTCATAGAGTCCACCAGAAGTCAGAACACCTTCCGCAACAAATTTATCATATTGATTAATGACTAATTTATTACAGAACAGGAAGGAGTACCCATATCTAACAAGCTTAGACACAGATATCAAGTTCCTCCTGACCTCAGGTACATAAAGACACTCTTTAAGTACCAGGACTCGACCACTAGATAACGACAGTCTGCATGTCCCGATGGCGACTGCTGCAACACTTGCATCAGATCCCATCTGGATAACTATCTCCCCATGCTCCAGATTCCTAGTTTCCTGAAATAAATGCAACGAATTGCATACATGAACAGAAGCACCAGAATCTACAACCCAACTTCCTTCTCGTCCAATGAGAAAGCTAGTTTCAATGATGAAAGTAGATTTCATACCTGCTGGGGCTTTACCTTTGTCAGTGGACTTCAGGTAATCTGGGCAGTTACGCCGCCAGTGCCCCGGCTTCTTGCAGTGGTGACAGACATCGGCCTTTTTCGATGTCATCAATGTGGAAGCACTAGAAGATGAACCAACTCCTTGATTCTTCTTCTTTCTCTTCGAGGCTGGGCCCTTCTGAGAACCTTGCTTCCGCCCGCGCTTTCCTCTCACCTGTGTAACCATTGCACTAGCAGAGGGGCCGTCCTTCTTCATGACGTCTTCTGCAGACTTCAATGCAGCTAACAGCCCAACGTTTGTGAAGTCACCTTTGTTCATGTGGTAAGACACAACAAAGTTGTTGAAAGACTTAGGGAGCGACAAGAGAATGAAATCAACTTGCATTTCAGAATCCAAGTATGCTCCCAGGGTTTCCAGCTCAGAGAGGTACCCAAACATTTTGAGTACATGTTCTCTGACAGAGGTCCCTTCCTGCATCTTGCAGCGAATAAGTTCTTTCATCACATTATAACGCTGTGTGCGGTTTTTGTCACCGAACATTTCTTTCAGATTCAGCATAATCTCCTGGCAATGGTTCATTTCCACATGTTGCTTCTGAAGCACATTGGATAATGACCCAAGGATGTAACATCTTGCCAGATTATGGTCATCATCATATTTATCATTATATGATTTATCTTCATCAGTCACAGGGTTTGCTATCTTGTCCTTGCTAAGCACGTAGGAGATGCGCTCTGCAGAGAGAACAAGATCCAAATTTCGGATCCAATCCGAATAATTTGGTCCGGTCAACTGGTTGACCTCTAGAAGCCTGCTAAGTGGGTTCATGGACTTCATTTTCTGAAATTAAGAATGCACTATATTAGAATAATTATATATTCATTTTAAGAATAATTTGATTAAGGCATTTTAAATCAAATTTGTCTTGCCATGTCGACTTTGAAAGATTATTCCCTTATTTTTCTTTCAAAGAGATATACTTACCGCTATATCTCAAGCAAGATCTGGGATCTCCTCTCTATTCTTATCACATCCCAATAATATGAGAACCTGTGACTCGAATAAGAGAAGCGGGAACACATTCCGCCTTGCAAGTCCAACTTGCATTTCCCAATTCGGTCTTTAACACCCGGGCCCACCACCCCTAAGATGATGTTGACCCGTTGTTAATTGAACCAACCGTTAACAGGCTTAATACTCGCTATACGCAATCCAATATCGCCCCAATAATATGAGGACTCGATATTGGGGTCACTACGTATACGGCCTTACTCTTTCGAGAAGCAAAGAACCCGATCCAATTAAATCATGCACATGATCTGTCACTTCGGACAGGCGTCTCCCATACACAACAACTGGCGACGAAATCCTTTGCCTTGACGGGAGACCATGGATGTCACTTATGTGATCCTCCACCTCATATTCAAATTTTATAATTAATTATTGTGAATCACATTCACATAATTAATTCTTCCAAGGGAAATACACATCTATTCAAAATAGAGTGTTTATTGGATATGACTAATTTAATCATATTAAATTAATCATTAATCCAAACATCAACAAACATGTCTTTTACTTGAATAGTAGGTATAATCTCAAAATACGTATTATTCGAATTTTAATAATTAGAAAAATACATATTGTCTGTCTCCGGTATTATACCATCCCTACCCGCTGTCATGGCCAGTACCGACGAGAGTGGGACGGACCACATACGTTGCAACCCGCGACCCCAATGCTCTCCGACTAGGCACCACATCCGCCTCGGGAAAGGATAATACTAGATAGACCATCATGTATTTTGAGATGTTCATCGGTTTTTCAACCGAAAATTATACCATATAATATAAATCAAAACATTTTTGATTATAAGGAGATTTGCTAGACAAATCCCCAAATCCTATTCAAGCAAAAGGGTTTTCATGTAAGAGTTGTCCTACAACTATTGTAGGATAAACTATAGTTTTCATGAAAGCAATGTTTGTTGACGAAACAATGATCAAGATCTAATATCTCATCATTGTGGTTTAGGCAAGTGTCATTTAATGAAATAATCATTTCTTTAAATATTTCACAAATATTTATCACTAATTATTCCAGAAAATTAACAATTTATTTTCATCATAATAATTGAATGACATATCACAAGGTTCAAGATCAAAATTGTTAATTTCCAGCAGTGACCCCCAATCACTAAAATTAACTTATCTTGATCAATTTAAATCCAAAAAATGCAAACTCAGTTTCCAAAGATTGCCTATTTGATTTATTAAAGAACCCAAGTGATAATTCACGCATTTCAAGGTAGATTAAAACCGTAATCATCTCATTAATTACGTTCAAATCCGCAGTTCCCGCAACAGTGAATATAGTCATATTCAAAAAGCCATATCTTGAGCAAATAAAGTCCAAATTTAGTAAACTCAAGTCCTATGGTTTCCTTGTTTAATGGGGAACAAAATCCAATTGAAATTTTCGTGTTTAATCATTTTAAACAGTACGGAAAAAATCAATTAGACAGAGGTGCGAAAATTGAAATGCAGTAAGAATTTCGCAACCCTTTCAAGAACCAAATCGTCTAAGGTGTATGGATCATATCCAAAACCTTATTCGACCTATGGCTCTGATACCACTTGAAGGATATTGAGAATCCTTAAGCGCATCACGGAAGCGTGTTGATCGCATCGTATGCGATCGGAGCAACTAGTCGTACTAGATGCTAGATGCAGCGGAATTTAAAAAATTTAATTACAAAGATGAAACCACATGATCACGAGAACACTTCTCGGATCGTTTCATCAAACCACAAAGTACAAGGAATACCTCTCGAAGCGTGGTTGTGATCGCGAGATCCCAAAGTAGAGATCCTCCTAGCTTAAGTCCGACCCACGGAGAATGCGCTTGCGGGCACGATGATGAGTCGCGTCCTTCCCGCAATCCTTTGACGAAGATCCAAGCGAAGCCGAAATGCTCTCCTTCTTAATACACAAAGTGGACGGCCACTTGAATATTAAGGAGAGCCCACACGAGAATGAGAGAGAGAGAGAGAGTTCTTCAACTCAAGAATATTGTAGTTTGGAAAGGCTACCCTAGCCCTCCTTTTATACTAGTTTAGGATCCAATGGATCTCAATCCATGGGACACATGGATCCAAGGGCTATGCTTGGTCCATGCTAAATCAATGGCTATGATTGACTAAAATATGTTGCAAAATTTTCAACATAATTATCATTAACCAATTAAGAGATAATGTGGTAATTAAAATGGAGTCAACAACCACCCTAAAAATAGGGGGCGTCACCCATGAACAATTCATGGGTGACGCCACCTATGCATGGTGGTTATTTGGCTCCCTTTTATTTATCTTATTATTTCTTAATTAATCACAAAATAATATTCACCAAATTAATTCCAAATTAATTTGTGAATATTTCAATCATGCCATTGAATATTATGTGAATCATATTCACAACCCAAACTAATTAGTAAATTGCATTTCCAATTAATTAACATATGTGAATCCAATCCACATTATTAATTAACAAATGCTATTTACATAAATTCTCTCTCTTATGTATGTATATTATAAATCATACATATATCATGGATAGTGTTATCCACATTCTCTTAATCCTTGATAATTAAATCTCATTTAATTATCTTAGATAATCATTTTCACAAAATGAATCATATTCATATTTAAGCTTGATAATTAAATCATATTTAATCATCAAGTCTTTGCTTGGATATTTCATCAAAAGAATTATTCTTGAACCCTTTCAAGAATAATGTGCTTTCTCCGCAGATACTTGGAGATAAGGACAGGGCGATTGTATTATTCCATGTATAGTGACTTGGATATTGAGATCTTATCTCAAATCCAGATCTTACGAACCTCCCACAGATGCTTGATTAAATCAAGACCGCAAATCCAATCTTCTCATTGAATCTGAATCTCATTCAGATCAATGTCCAACACTTGGACTAAGATCGGATTGCTTCTCTATTGAAAGGAGTCACTAAAATCCAGACCTGTTTCATCACTCCCTCGGAATGGAAGCGTCATGGATATACAATCGTTTATGATCACATCACCCTTCAGGTATTCCCAATACCTGTACATCCTGCATACTGGAAGACCCATGATCAACCCGAAGATCAAGATCATTTTATACTGTCTTCTTCAGGGTTTAATCATTAAGTTTCTCATTCTTGGTCATTGGGATTTGGTATCGATCATATGCTTTCCCAAAGCATATATCATACCTTCAAATTCATGTCATGCTTCCAAAGCACGACGACCATGCATGGAATTTGATCGGTCCCAATACCTCATGAGTGAGCTCATGTCTTCCGGTTCACAAGTGAACCTGTATGATCCCTTTGAGAGATCATATTGCTCATATACCCTTATATGTACACCAGCTCGCCGGTGTATAGACCTTGGTTAGGTCATCAACCTATTGGTCTGCCAAATGTACATACTTAGATATATAGCAATATATCTATCTCCGGTCAGAGGATGCATGCCTATGCTGTGACAGCATTCAACATAGGACTTAGGTTATCTCGATCTCGTTAGGTCAACCCATTGACCTAACTAATCTGACACCTCCGAATCACTATTCCCATGCAGAGGACCTGCATCAAGAGGTCGGTCAGATATCAGCCTATGTGAGAAAAGATTGCCATCTCCTACTCAGGCTGGAGATCTCCACTTGACAATCATTTGACAGTGCTTGATGAGTCCTCTATCTAACTCTTTAGATATTCATCCAAACACCAGCCTCTATGATTCATTTAATGAATCAACAGCTATATGATCATCAAGCTGGCCATGGTACATAACCCTAATTGTACAGAGGGACCTTATAGTGCATTCATTCATATAATTTCAGAAAGGGAGTGAAACATCAATAACTTTTATTGATAAACTTTAAATATTACAATAACATTTATTGTAAGAATGGTTCGCCCAGGGCTCACAAGTCTAACAGTGGGAGGGGTGGGGGAGGGTAGCCATTGTAGGGGGTATAGTCCAAATCGGCACCTGAGGTGTCAATTTCGACACTACAAGCCAAATCGGCACCTCAGATAGGGGTGGGCACTATATGGGTCTACCCATTTAACCCAATCAAATTGTTGAAAATGGATCAGAATGATTGGGTCATTTGGATTTTGGGTCGGGTTGGACCCAAACCATATTCCTTCAATGGGTATTGGGTCGGTTAGTGGGTCTAATGTCTTCCACCCAACCCACTCAAATAATCCAAACTATTTCTTCGGATGACAAAAGGTTTAATCACACTCAATCTAAATGATATGTACTTAATATATAATATCAAGATTTCTAAACTCATATAAATTTCTAACGTACAATTCAGATTCTCCAATCCCAGTATGAACTTGTTAACAACATTGCCTCACTAAACATTATTTCAGTTGTTATTATTTCTTGTACTCAATATATTTTTCTCTGTCATCCTTTATATTATCATTACATACTATAAATAACGGAGAGCATGCTTTATTACCACACAACTATACTCCAATCTCTATCCACTTCATATGACATGAATTATTTTTGAAAATCACGTAATCTTAACTAAAGAACTCCATATCAACTTGAACATATCCGAACCTTCTTCATCCATGTTGAATATATTCCTCCAACCTTATTCTTCTTCTCTATTGAGCTTAATGCATGCTAACTTTGACATCTTTTTCATATATCATTGACCTCATCATTCCTTGACCTTCAATTTTCTATATGGGTAATTTAGTTTCCACCCAACCCAATCGGCCCAAATTAGTCACCCAAACAACTCAACCCAATCTAATTTGGTTGGGTAATGGGTGTCATTTTTGCAACCCAAATGGAGTTCATCCCAAACCGAAAAATCCAAACCCACCCAAACCAGTCAAATACCTACCCCTAACCTCATATGTTGATAGATGGTGGTTTTCTAAATAACAAATGATCATGTCTATTTAATTAATTATAATTATTTTGAAATTTATTTAAAAAGACCCAAAGATAAGGATATGCTAATCTTTACTAATATATTTGTATCAGTATATATTGGTATCAATATCCGATCATTTTCATGCTAAATCTCCGTGAACAAAAAAAGTTGAGAAATTTTCACTGAAATTCTTTTTTAAATGTCATTTTTTTATCATACGATCTTTCTACACATTATATTTATATCAATAAATATTCTTTGATAAAATGGAAACGGATCCTCTGCTGTAGGGCTTTTGCAGCAGAGGTCTTGTAATCATATTTAGATCATTTTTATGATTTTGATTTCAAAATCTAATCTTATAGATTGTATTTTAGTTTAATTCTCTACCTATACTCCAAATTTCATCCAAATTCGAACTTATTTGATATTTTATCTTAATTATCAAACATTCGGATCTTTTTTAAATCGAATTTAAGTTGCTTAGATTATGATCAAATGTTTGACCATTAAAATAAAATATCAAATAAGTTCTGATTTGGATGAAATTTGAAGGATAGGTAGAGAATTAAACTAAAATACAATCTATAAGGTTAGACTTTGAATTAAAAATCATAAAAATAACCTCAATAGTGTTACAACACCTCTGCTGCAAAAGTCCCTTCAGCAGAGGATCCCTTCCCATTCTAGATGGCCTCCACTCCTGGTTTGGCTCTCGTCCTGATCGCTTCACAAGTGCCACGTACACATCCAACATTATATCTTAATAAAAAAAGGTTAAATTACATAAAAGTTCCTCAACTATACACCAAATTTCAGTCTTGTATCCGAACTTTAAGAAGCAACAGTCGGATACTTAATTTTGAAGATGAGTTTAATGGCTGCACTCGCGATGTTTCCGGCATTTTTTTTTGAAAAATATCGTCATGTATATTCATCTCTATATCCCTCATATATGCCATTCGAATTTCATTAGAAACAGAGACTCCTACGGCATCCATCCAGACAGTCATTTTTTAATGGTAACAGGATTTTTTAAATCGACACTATCTCGATGGAAGCCGTAGGAGTCTCTGTTTCTGACGAAATTCGAATGGGATATAGGTATGAATATACATGATGATATTTTTCAAAAAAAACGCCAAAAACGGCACAGGGACAGCCAGTGTTGGCTGCCCCAAGGGGACAACCCCATTAAACTCCTTTAAGATCCTACCGAATGCATTTTGAACTGATGTGCTTTAAAGATATAGAGACAAAACTAGCAAGTAAATCTCAATAATCGCAGATCATATTGAAACAAATATTTAAGATCGAGTACTACGTCGGTACCTTTTTAGGGATTTTTACCCGGCAGACCCTGTAATCTTTTGCAATTACCGCTACGACCTCTGAAACATCCTAATTCCTCTCTCGACCCCGTAAACTTGTTAACCTTTACCCTACAAACCCTCTGGTTAACCACCATCCATGTAGCCGTTAAAACTAACCGTATTCCGTTATCTTCGTTTACATAATACCCATTTTAGTTATCAAATTTACTATGAGTGCCACCTCCTCCCCTGCAAAGCTCCCCTGTCGGTTGAAGCCCCTGCCCGCCGGTTGAATCCCGTCCTTCCCTGCGACCTGTAGCCACCCATGAGGAGACCCCGCCTGCCGGTCGGAACCCCTGCGACTGTCGCCGCCGCCCCTGCGAAGTCCCTCCGCCTGCCGGTTGAAGCCCCACCCCCAAGTCGTCGCCTCCCCCCGAAGACCCCACCCCTGCGAAGCCTCCCCGTCGGTTGAAGCCTGAAGCCCCCGACCCCAACGGCCCCCCTGCGTAAACCCACCACCACCATGCGCCTCCCCTGCGCCGTCGCCCACCCCGCCCCATCGCCCCCTGCCCCCCATCGCAACCCCCCCCCATCGCACATCCCCATCGCCCCCCCCTGCGGCGTCGCCCACCCCGCCCCCTGCTCCCATCGCCGCCCCCCCTGCGGCGTCGCCCCCCCCCCCCCCCCCCCCCCCGCCCCCTGCTCCCATCGCCGCCCATCGCCCCCCTGCGACGACGCCAACCCCGCCCCATCGCCCCCCTGCGTCGTCGCCCACCCCGCCCCCTGCTCCCATCGCCACCCCCCTCCCCCCCCGACCCCATCGCACATCCGCATCGCCCACCCCGCCCCCTGCTCCCATCGCCGCCCCCCCCCCCCCCGACTCCATCGCACATCCGCGTCGCCTGATGAATACCCATTCATCACTCTTTATTCTTATATTTTAGCTACAAAAACCTTTGCAAATACATGTAGATATGTGCAAATACAAATAATTACCAAAAGCATGCATTGTGTAAAAACTTATAATTAGCATGTTTTTGTGCACAAATAAAAGAACAAAGATCAAAAAGAAAAAGAGGGAAATATTTAGAATAAATATTGAGCAACTTAACCCAAGGGAGGGCTCAGCATGGGCCTGACCGCATAAAAGCCACAGTAGAGAGAGATAGGGGCTCATGTGTAAACATTCATGTAAATAAATAAAAAATATTTTCCTCAACCAAAAATATGCTTGTACATATTTTGTATATATTTAGAAACTATTAAAAACAAAATAAAAATCTAAAAAATCAAAAATTCAAAAATGCCCTTTCACCATGTACATAGACCATGCCTCCTTATGTATTTAACCTTGTAAATAAATGTATTTATTCTCAAAACTTTTTGTGAATATTCTATGGTATATATTGTAAATAAAATAAATAAAAAGAATTAAAACAAAAATCAAATAAAAATAACAAAAATTAAAAATACAAAAATATATTGTACATATGCCATGTATATAGTTATACATAACTATTTATTTCACCTATGTATATAAATAATAAAAATAAAATAAAAATATCCTTTTATTCCTCATTTTATTCTATAAATAAATAAAATCTAAAATAGGAATAAAAATGTATAAAAATAACTAATTAAAAAATCAAAATTAAAAACCCTATAGTGTACATATACCTATATATAGCCCTACTATGTAAATATCTCATTTTTATTTCCAAAAATTAATTAAAAATAACCAAAAAATAGAAAAAATTAAAACAAAAATATTTCATGTTTTAAGTTTTAATTAAATCGGCCATTTATTATTTTTAATTCAATTTCTAAATCTTTTCTGACATGGCTGAATCCCATTGGTCCACGGGGGATGTTGACCCTCGGTCAACTCCCCCCCTTGGACCACAAAGTGGCGGATCTGCGTTTGGACCCGACTTCTCGAATTTGTACCCGCTTGATCCGACTCCCGAATCCGCTAACCCCTGGCTCTAATCCGAGCTTGTTCTTCCCTGATCCACGCCCGGGGTGGGTTATGGGGATCCGCGCTCCAAGCTTCATGCCCGACTTCCATCTAGCCGGACCCCTAGCAGTATATAACCTGAGCTCCGCCGCACTCCATCGGGATCTTTGGCTCTCCACTCTCATTCCCGTGAACTCCATTGCAATCCCTGAGGTGACAGCTCGCGATTGCCCTTGTAGCAGTGAGGAGGGGGTGGCCGGACCATTGATCCGGCGACTTTGCGCCGCCGTGCTCCGCCCCGTGCAGGAGCTCGAGCCTCAGGCCGTGACAACCTTCGAGGCGACGACCAGGAGCTACCTTAGCTCCAGCACAGTCTTCCACACCGCCCAGGTAACCTTCTAGCCTTCTTGTTTAGCTTAATTTTGAGTTACCCCCAAATCTTAGTTTCGCCGAGCTCCGTTGATTCCGATCATATCGCACATCCTCTCGATCATCGGAGCACCCATTCACCATCGCCATCCTTCCGCGCACATTCTCCATCCCTTCGTTCATCCCAGCTCGCACAGGAGCTGGGGTTCGAGCTCCACCGTCCTCCGCTCGCCGGAGCTCGCTCACCCCGACGCACCGTCCACCCTCACGCCGCTTCTTCGGGTCGAGACACTTTGCCCTCGACCCGCGAAGCTCTTGAGCTGTTTTGCAGGTCAAGAGGAGGTCATCTGAGGCCCCCTCACATCCAGGCCAGGAGCTTCCCTCCGCCGTCCTCGCCGGAGCCTCTCCAGGGCTCGGTTGGGCCATCGGAGGCCACCACCAGCTGCGGGACGTCATCGCCGAACTTCTTCGATCATCAGAGGCAGCTGAGGAGGACTACAGCACGCGCACGAGGCCGGCGAACCTCGCCGGCCACCTGTTCTTCGAGGGTCCTCCACCACCGTCCGATCGCCCTCCGCTCCAGTTTCCATCGTGGCCGTCCATTCATCGAGGAGCAGCCACCGTTGATCACCTCGAGGGTCGATCCAGACCGTTAGCGCAGAGGAGAGAGGCACCTGCACCTGACCCGTCAGATCTTCCACGTGGCCCCCTCTGAGGCGTCGATCAGGCCCACGTGCGGAAGAGGAGAAGCGCCCGCTGTCCGAGACCGTTGGATCATCTACGTGGCGCACATCCAACCGTCGACGTAATAAAGGGGTAAATTACCTTAGGCCCCCTCTTAGTTTCTGTTTTACGTGTCAGTCCTGTAAATATTTTAGGAGTTTTTATTTACGTAGGGTAAATTGCACATTGGACCTCGCACTTGTTTATATTTGCATTTATGCCCCTGTTTGTGTGAACCACGTGCATCGTCACGTGTATATTTGGTGTATTTGCGCCTTTAGCCCTGTAGTTCTGGATGTTCTTTAATGAATGAAAACTTTTTGATAATTGCATTTATGCCCCTGTGAGTGTTGTATTTGCGCATGTGCGCCTTTTGAGCGGGTTATTTGCAACATAGCCCCTGGACTTTTTGGTACGAGTTACCAAAAGGTCCTCGGACTTGTTTTTCTTACATATAGGTCCCTGAGTGCCCCAGGCACGCGCCTAGCGCGTGATTTCTTGGGTATTTTGCACCAGGACCCCCAGAACTTTGGGTATTTGCACTTTGGTCCCTGTGCACAGTGCCCCCTTGTGATTTTTGAATAAAATATCAATTCATCTCCAAATTCGATAAAAATTTGACAGAGGAGCCATGTTGTAGGATTTTTGAGAATTTTGGGGGACATTTGTGAGCTTATTTGTTATTTTTAAAAATTCAAAAACTCTCATTTTAGCCACTGTCCAGTTTTAAAAACCCCAAAAAAATACAAAAACTCCTTGAAAAATTCTATAAAAATTAGATACTGTTTCTTGTGGGTTGCTTGATTTTCTAGCCAAGTTTGGCTATTTTTCATTGCTTAAAAACTCTAAAAATTCAAAAACACCTAAAAACTCATAAAAATCATATTAAATAATCTAAAAACCCTAAAACAATAATTTTAGTGCTCAAATTTTCCTTGTTTTCTCTAGCATACAGGAAAATTACCTCCAGACCCTCTTGAGATCCTTAAATATTTTATTTTTGGATTTTGGGCCTGGCTGGACAGTACCTTGCCTTTTTCGCACTGTTTGATTTTTAGAAAATAAAATACACCTTATAAAAATCCCAAAAATTCACCAAAAACACTTAAAAACCTAAAAAATATAAAAACAATTTTTCTTGAATTTTTGCTTGATTTTTGATGCTTTAAATAAATTGCTCAAGTGTGCTTGTTCTTGTGTTTTCTTATTTTCTTTACATATTAAAAATCCAAAAAAATTTTAAAAACAATTAAAAACCACTAAAAATGTTTTCCCTTCTTCTCTGATTCTTCGACTACTTCGTAGGCTTTTTAAGCCAACCCGTGCTCCTTGTGTTCGACCCTGGGTGCTATACCAGGTTAATCTCATAGCAGGACCGCTTTGTTTTGATTTCACATATTTTTCGAGTGGTTCATTTTTCTTGATATACCTATCCTCTGAGATCCGGGTCACAACGACCCTTGTCTTATTACCTTCACCCGGGTCTTCGAGAATTTCGGGATATCATCGCCCACCCCGCCCCATCGCCCCCTGCCCCCATTCCCCACCCCCCGCGACCCCATCGCACCCCCTGCGGCATCGCCCTACTGAAGCCCACGCCACCCCAACACCTCAGCCAGCCGTCGGTTGAAGCCCCTCCCCTCCCACAACATCCTGTGGTTCAGGTCCAGAGGTCTGGCACCGCGGGGGAGGCTGTCTACAGGGGAGGTCAAAGGAGGATACATTATTTTTTCTTTGGGTTAATTTTAGCCATCCGATCGTGGTTTGGTTAGATTAACTCGTCTTTAACTCAATGAAGTTAACTTTAGATGAGTCAATTTAACGGTAGGGTTCGTGGGGTAAGACGGAGCAAGTTTACGGGGTCGAGAGAGGAATTAGGATGTTTCAGAGGTTGCAGCGGTAATTGCAAAAGATTACAGGGTCTGCCGGGTAAAAATCCCACCTTTTTAATGTTTACTTACGATATTGAAATTAGGTGTACGGTTTAGGAACTCTTGTATAATTTCTCTAAAATAATCGCCTCTTTCCAGACACTTTAATTCTGGCAGCTCAAAATAAATAATAATATCAGCTTCCGTATTGAAATTTTATACAGTATTAAATCCACTCGGTAGTTGAGCAGTATATTCATAAAATAAATTATCTGATTCTAACATTACAGTACTGTTCACAAAAAAATAATGCAAATAAAAGTAAATTACACGTGTCCATTACATGAAAATTCCTTCCCATCCAATTTATTTTAACAACATTGTAATTGCTCAGATTTAGTCTCGCATCTAATTTTACTATTCCAATATATTCACGCTCACTGAAAGGGTGAAATTATCGGAGATAGGATCTGTCTGCTGGAGCAGGGGATGCAGCAGATTCTGCTGCAGGATCGGAGCCGTTCGATCTCCCACGAGGTCCACTCAATGTGCGAATTCGTGGTAACCGCTCGATCAAAATTGAACGGCTTCGGACCCTGCAGCACAGTCACTGCAGCCTGCCATTCCGATTTCAAAACTTTGAATGGGTGGGGGCATATTCGTAATTATAGCTAGAATCTTGGCAGTATATATATTTAGACCTTGGAAGAACATTTGATGTAGGAATTAACAGTAGGAGGGAATGGTAGGTAGAGAAAAATGGAAACCACGACCGTGGATATCCCTTCTCAACCTTCTGCTTATCCATGGATAGCTGCCGAGGAAGCCACCGGCGACTCCGAATTCGAAGGCGAGCCAAATACTAGCATCTACCACGGAGTCGACGACGACGATGATCGGGAGTCATGCATAGAAGGAGCTGATTATGACGGCGATGACGATAATCCGAAGCCAATTGAGATGACCGTCGATGCACACGCAACGAATCGTCATCAAGAGATTGAAGGCGAGCACAATGGAGAAAAGGAAGTAGAAGAGGAGGTGGAGTTCGCGTATAGAGGGGACAGAGTCAAGGAGGAGGAGGATAGACTGTTTTGGGAGAATTGTCTCGCTTTCGGATATCCATGATAGGTATATATATGTATGTACGTATGTATGTATAGTTCTTGCAAATTTTGTGATCCTTCTACTCGGATTTGATATCGTATAGCTACGAAGGAAAGTTCGTTTGGGAGTTCATGAGTCAGTTTGAGCTCAACGAGTTTTATCGAGATTGAATTGAGGCTGACTCGACCCGTTCAACTCGATAGGATGCACTGCGTACGGAGGCCGTGCAACTGGACCGTTCGATCGTAGGGACCCCCGTCTCGTGAGGAGCTAGTCTTTTCTTAGTGCACTGGTGTTTGTTACGATTGAGTTACTTTGTAATTTACTGAGATAAAACCCCTTTAATCTTTGCATCTTTAATTATGAAATCTACGTTAAGTATTATCAGGCAAGCAATAAATCCACATGTAGCATTAAATAATATCAATTGCACCGGTCGTCTATTGATGTACTCTGTATTAGTGCTGTAAGTACGAGTGATTTGTATAAATTTCAGATTGTATTAATTCCTTACTCTATATTTTGAAGATTTTTCGAGTGTGTAGGAATTTTTGCCGATTTTAGATAGCAGAAATATGCAAGATTACAAGGGTAGATGTTATAATTTAAACCGCGAGATTGATATGAAGGGCATTTGCTATAATTTACCTGAAGCCTGAAATAAAGCAAATAAATAAAAAAAAGAAGAAAGGTGAAGGGAAAGCCTCTCAAGTTGATATAAGCATGAATGGAAAGATCGACTAAAGTTAGAGTTTGTGATCCTAAGGTAATTTGGTAGCAAGGACTTGAATTCGACGAGGTTAGGTTGTAATGGTATTATCTTATTTCTTAGGGATATTTACATCCATTGTATACTTTTGTAATTAGGCACGTAACACTCGATAATCTATAATTACCCGAGAAACTCCGAATAGTAGTTAACCCTTACTTGTCGTATCCCCGTATTGACTTCCATCCATTATTTTTGTTATCTTTGATGGAATCTGTCGATTTTTTTTTACAATTTTGCCCTTGAATTCAATCGCATTTGCAAAAGATGCCATCCATCGTTCTTTCCTCCATGGATTGATGATAACGAGGATAGGCTGGTGACGATGGACGAGAAGAAACGCTCGGTGACGATTGGGTGCATTCTTCAGGAGGATGGGGAGGAGGCGAGGCCAGAGGAGGTTGAGGGAGCTACAACGAAGGAGGGGGCTGCGGAGGGATGTTGTTGCCGATGTTGTTGTTGTTGTAAGGGCGGAGGGAGGCTGGGGTTGGGGCTTTGTGTGGATGGGGGAGGGTTTTTGGGCAGAGGGTAGGGATGCAAACAGATACGGATATATCCGTATCCGATCCGTCACCGTATCCGTTTTACACAAAGTTTGACATCTGTATCTGTATCCGTTTTAAAATGGATACGAATATGGATATCGTTTTGATATCCGCAAATATCTGTATCCGTATATCTGTTTTTGTATGTGAATATAGTCATAGATTTATTTTTAAACTTATATAACATAATTATCTACCTCCTTTTACCATATTTGTATAATTTTTATGATACAAACACATTTAGTAAAGTAATATCATGTGTTTTCCATCCAATTCTTATATATTTAAGTCGATTCTATAGAGTATTTCTAGCATTACTCGTGCGCGATCAATATCCGTTTTACATCCGTATTCGTTTTTTAAGGATATGGTAAGATAATTTTAATATCCGTTAATATCCGTATCCGCATCCGTATTCGCATTGAAAAACGGATAAAGATACAGTAATACCTATATCCGTATCCGACCATTTGCATCCCTAGCAGAGGGGCAGAGGAGAGGCAGCTGAGGCTAAGGGGTTGGAGGGGAGGGGGCCTCGGTGGAGGGGCAGGAGGGAGGTTGTGATCAATCAATAATTGGCAATATTAATATTAACTCGTTGCAATATGATTGAATATCAATTGATCAGAACCAAGCAAGGTATCTCGGTGTAGAGAGCTTGGTTTGTTTAACATGGATAAGTCTAGGGTCAAACACAAGGACACGAGCTTCTTGTTTATTTAGATAAGTTTTAAATACCTAAGCTAAGTAATTTTAGTATGTATCTAGGTTAGGTTCACAACACAAGATGAATGCATGAATTATTATTTTGATTTTTATAAACGAAAATCAAATTAATTAAGAGCGACACAATGGAGTTACAAGACAATAAAAAAAACAAAGCTCACAAAATTAATTGCCAACTCATGTGAGTCAGTCCACTAATTAGTAGCTAACAAATCCAATTAAAGTGCCTATTAGGCCGATTAAAGATCAAGTTAACTAAATGAGCTGATCAAGAATTTGATCTTACAAACCATGTATGATATTCAATCACATACAATGATGCGTATGTATTAAATCATTCAATGAGAAAGTGATGTGATGAGATCTCATTTATTTAAGAATTCTAATCAATTTTTAAAGTCAATCAACAACTAAAAGGGACATTATTAAACAAGTAATAAGTAAGGATTTGTGTAACGAACCCGTTTCTCGGGCCGTCGGATCCTCCTATATCCGGATCTGGTTACTCAGCAATAATTTATTCAGCAATCACAACTAATATTCAGAAATAGACTGCAAATAAAAATACTCAGAAGAAAGTATTTCAACACTTTTCCATTCACAAAATAAAGTTTAGATGATACATTGTTCCACTATAACCATTTACATGTACATCAGCTTGAAAGGGAAATATACAAAAGATTACTAACTACCTTAAAGAAAGTAAAGCTACTGTGGCTGGCTGGATGTCTAGTATGTAAGCTGGATGATTTTTTTAGAGTCTTTGCGATGGCTCACCGATACATGTTGGGTTTTCCATAAATAATAGGATAAAAATTAACGAATGCTAAGTAACGAAGAAGAGAAAAGCAAACAAATTGTGTAATTTTTCAAAATTCATTGATATCACAAAAATTTCATTCCTTTCCATTAATTTAAGTCCTATTCCTTTCTATTCCACATCAGAGATTAGTCCAGGGGAACCCCACTATTCTTGGACTCCGAAGTTGTGGATGCTTCAGGATTGAAGATTGTGTTGATCTTGGTAAGTTTATGCTGCCGCACGTCGCCTCAACCAATCCTCCAATACTACCCTGACAATTTCCTTTTCATTTATTAAACAGGGTCTCAACCTTAGCCTAGAAAAACAAAAGAGCACACCGTCCTCGAGGACTCGGTTGCTTAAAACCTCAGGCTAACGTTTAATCATATAACCTAGCGGCTTTAATACATGTTATCGTGACCCAGCCGCTATTGAACCACCCGTGCCTCCACATGGCACGACCACATCTTCCGTCGTTCCAACCCGAATATATTGGCTTCCAGTACCACGCTTGCAAAACATTCATTTCGTGCGCACTTATCATAACAGGACAACCGTGTACCACCTAGATAGGGAAACGCCAATAAGGGTTCCTTCTGTCAAACCTACAGGTTGCATGCCCGACCTGTAGTTCTTCTCCCAGTCATCCTTAACGTGACACATGATCCTTTTCAGGATCCATCTCAAATCACACCAATTCACATGATGTAATTCTTTCGTTAAGTCTTTGATTTATACAAACCGCAATACTTAGTATCGACTCACATATATATTATTCATAACCATATGTATACTCCTATTTATGCCTATTTTAACTTCCAAACCCTAACTTTCAGAGCCAACGCATCAATTTGATGCGTAAATCTTATTTTAGTGGGAATCACAAAGCAATTCTTCAGACTTTTTCAAAAATAACCAAAATTAGGGTTCTTCGTAGTAAAGAACACAAAATCAAGAATTTCAATAATTTCGTATGAAAACCAACAGCAAAAGGAAGGATTTCGTTACCTAATCGAGCTCTCTCTCGTGTATTCAAGACTTTATCGAGTTTCGTTTTTAGAAAGGCTATTTTAAGGCTCCTGAAAAGATCGAATTTCATTTTTCGTATCAAAACGCTAAGAACATGCGAAGAACGAACGAAGAACGCGAAGAACGTCAAGAACATATTTTCTCTTAAAATTTTGGCAAAGTTTCCCCTTATATCGAGACATATTTCTTGGAAAATTTCGGTAGAGTTTCCCCTTATATCGGGACATATTTCTCAGAAAATTTCAGTAGAGTTTCCCCTTATATCGGAAAATATTTCAAAATAAAAACGAAAAGAGTTTCCTCTATAAAATCAATCGAGAGAAAAATAACAACGAAATTCAAAGAATATACTCAACAATAAGAGATGAAGAACCGGTAGACACCACACATCTTAGGTGAGTGAACGTGTGACGAAATACAGTGTCACTGACGTGCATATCCGCCCGCCCCTAAGTAGGGTATTACACAGATTTCTATCAAAATAACTATAAAAGCATAATACGAAGAATAGAAACATAAACGATGGAGAATCGGTAGACACCACGCGTCTTAGATGAGTGAATGTGTGACGAATCACAGGATCACTGATGTGCATAGCCGCCCGCACCTAAGTAGAGTGTTACACAGATTTCTCCTCGAACCACAACAGGAAAACGAATCGGAAAGAAATATGAATCAAAAACAAAACTTGTAGGAACAAGAATATGAATTGAAAGCCTAGCTTACGAAGCAACTAAGAGAGGATCATACCTTTCTCCTCCTCGTTCTCCCGACAGCGCTTCGCTAGCGCTCCTCCCTCGCCTCAAACTCCTCCTCCCAACCTCTCGACCCTAGCCCTTGGGGTGATAGTGGTAGTGGAAGTTGTAGAGAATGAATGGGTGGGGGGGTCTATTTATAGGCCCCAGAAAACCACTTACCATGGTTAGAAAACCATGGTTTAGACCTTAACCATGGTTTTAGCGGACCATGGTTTTGGCCCATGATTTTAGCCAAAACTTATCCTAAACTTGAAGCCTAAGTTAGAACATTATAGAGGATTCTAGATTCGCTAATGACGCTTAATTAACACTAATCGTGATTAACTTTCACTAATCGCGATTTAACTTTCGCGGCTTACGCTTATCTTTTGTTAACCATTGATTAGAGTTTACTAATGATCATTAGCGGCTTTCAATCGTCATTAATTTCTTTAATCATGTTTAATTAGTCTTAATAACAGTCATTATGGATTAATGATCTCTCTTTCTTTGGAAAATCATAACAATTCGAAACGAAGTCTGATTCACACGAAACAAATTTCGTTGGTTTTCTCTTGACGAGCCGGATCTTATTATATAGGATCCGAGATATATCAAGTTCAAGGCTTTATAATTATAACAACCTTAAAGGAAGTCTCGTCCTCGAGACTAAAAATGCAGGCATAACATCCTTAAAGAGGATTGAAACCATAACAACCTTAAAGCGAATGAACGTCATGTCATTTAAAATGAACATATACATAATACATAATGTTATCATTCAAACAAGTACGGGTATTTCTCTCTCATTTCTGCCTCAGGTTCCCATGTGGCTTCTTCAAAATCTTGGTTTCGCCATAATACTTTAACTAGAGGCACCTCTTTGTTTCTCAACTTCTTAATATCCCTTTCAAGTATTTGCACAGGTATCTCTTGGTATGTCAAGTCTAGCTCAACATGTAAATCATCATAACTTATCTTTTGCTCTGGATCCCTAATGTACTTTCTCAGATTTGATACATAAAATACATCATGTATTGCTTAAAGATGTGGAGGAAGTGCAAGTTTATAGGCAACTTTTCCAATCCATTGAATAATTTCAAAGGGACCCACGAACCTGGGTGCTAACTTCCCACGCAAGCCAAACCTCTGAACACTCTTCATAGGTGATACTTTGAGAAATACAAAGTCACCTACCTCAAATTCAAGGTCTCTTCATCTGGTATCACTATAACTTTTCTGGCGACTCTGGGCAGTTAATAATTTTTTTCTAGCAAGTTCTACAGTTTCCTGTGTCTCCTGAAGTCTATCTGAATCATAAAGGTTCTTTATTCCAACCTCTTGTCAACACAAAGAAGTAGTACATTTTTGTCCATATAGTGCTTTAAATGGTGCCATGCCAATACTTGTATGGTAACTATTATTGTAGGTGAATTCTACAAGAGGCAAATGTTTAATCCACGATCCCTTCCATTCTAGCATATCCTCTAGTGTTTGAATCGTACGTTCTGACTGATCATCTGTTTGTGGATGATATGCTGTACTCAAGCATAGTTGTGTACCTAGGGCTTTCATGAAGTTCTCCCAATAGTGTGAGGTGAATCGTGAATCTCGATCAGAAACTACTTCCTTCGGGATATCATGGAGGCAAATCACATGTGTAATATATAACTCATCCAGCTGGTCTGGAGTGAAAGATAAACTTATCGGAATGAAGTGTGCTACCTTTGTAAGACGATCTATTATAACTCAGATACTATCTTTACTACCAGTCGTCTGAGGTAAGCCAGTAACGAAATCCATGGAAATGCTTTCCCATTTCCATTCAGGTATAGGGAGAAGTTGTAATAATACCTGTGGCTTTTGGTGTGAAGCCTTTACCTGCTGGCAAGTGAAACATGAATTCACAAACTCAGCAACATCTTTCTTCATTCCCGGCCACCAAAAGTATGAATGAAGATCCTTATACATCTTCGTAATTCCTGAATGAATAGATAATCTAGAACAATGAGCTTCTCGTAAGATGTCTTTCCTTAGTTCAGGTGTGTTTGGTACACAAACTCTATGATGATTATACAGTAAACCATCTTGTATCTGGAATCTCTCTATCTCATTATTCTCAAGTTGTTGTTTCAAGTTTTTAAGGACTGCATCATCCTCCTATCCCTTCTTTATTTTATCCCATATTTCTGGTTTGTATCGATGAGGAATAGTTATAGTATCAACACTACTATCAAATGCTTTCCATTCACTTAACGTTGATAGTAAACCCCAGAAGTGGATAGCACTCACTAACCCGGGTGAATAAGTTCTTCTGCTAAGTGCATCTGCTACGACGTTCCCCTTACCAGGGTGGTAGGAGATAGTGCAATCATAATCTTTCAACAATTCTAGCCACCGTCTCTGTCCCATATTGAGCTCCTTTTGATCAAACAGATATTTCAAGCTTTTATTATCGGTGAAGATTTCAAAAGTAATATCATACAGGTAGTGTCTACATATCTTTAAAGCGAAAACTACGGCAGCTAATTCAAGGTCATGTGTTGGGTAGTTCTTCTCATGTGTCCTGAGCTGTCGTGATGCATACGCAACTACCTTACCATGTTGCATAAGAACCGCCCCAAGTCCTTCTTTAGATGCGTCAGTGTACACTGTAAACCCTTCACTCCCGGAGGGTAGAGTAAGGATGGGTGCAGATGTTAGGCATTCTTTCAGTGTCTGAAAACTAGCTTCACATGTATCAGACCATAAGAATGGGACCTCCTTTTGAGTTAGTCTAGTCATTGGCAATGCTATTCGTGAAAAGTCTTTCACGAATCTTCTATAATATACAGCTAAACCCAGAAAAGATCGTATTTCTGTGACAGTCTTCGGACGTTCCCAACTCATCACTGCGCTAACCTTTGTAGGATCAATTGATATACCTTCCCCAGAAATAACATGGCCTAAGAAAGATACTTCAGGTAGCCAGAAGTCGCATTTGTTATATTTAGCATACAGTTTGTTCTTCCTTAGAGTTTTAAGTGCCTGCCTGAGATGGTGTTCATGCAGATACTTATCCTTGGAGTAAATAAGCACATCATTAATAAATACTACTACAAAGTGATCTAAGAACTCCTTGAATACTCTATTCATGAGATCCATGAAGCTTGTTGGGGCATTTGTTAGTCCAAAAGGCATAACTAAGAATTCATAATGTCTGTATCTAGTTCGAAAAGTTGTCTTGGGAATATCTGTATCTTCAATTTTCAACTGATGGTATCCAAATCTTAAATCAATCTTGGAATACACAGTTGAACCTTGTAACTGATCAAAGAGATCATTTATTCTTGGCAGAGGATACTTGTTCTTTATTGTCCTCTTATTTAGTTGTCTATAGTCAATGCACAACCGCATCGACCCATCCTTTTTCCTAACAAATAAGACAGGTGCACCCCATGGTGAAGTAGTAGGACGAATTAATCCTTTATCTAACAGTTCTTGCAATTGTACCTTTAACTCTCGTAACTCAGCCGGTGCCATCCTATACGGAGGGATAGAGATAGGCTGAGTATCAGGTATGAGAGAGATTTCAAATTCAATCTCTCGCTCATGTGGTAATCCGGGTAGTTCCTCTGGAAATATATCAGTAAACTCGCACACTATAGGCACATCTTCTATCATTCTTTCTGACCATGATATAGTGGATACATAAGCTAAATAACCTTGGCACCCTTGCTCTAATAATTGTTGTGCCTTCAATGTAGAGATATATTTGATATTATCATTGGATGTCTTTCCAATGAACTGGAACTTTATCGAGTTAGGAAGGTGAAATGTTACTGTCTTCAGAAAACAGTCAAGACATGCATGATGCCTTTCTAACCAATCCATTCCTAGTATAAGATCAAAGTAATTCATTTCGATAAATAGCAGATAAGCAGGTGAGTGATGTCCTGCAATTCATCCCACACAGTTGTCTAAGATCTCCTTGAATTATAATTAACCTCCTGGTTCTTTACTGAGATAATGGTTTTGCGCTTGTATCGGAATCTTATCCTCACAATAGGTATAATATATTCTTATCCTTCTCTTTTTTCCCCTACGAAACACCTCCTCTATTGCTCTTCCAAATGGAGTAGGAACAAACAAATTCTATAGACCGATGGTATCATGACTTATTCTTATAAGGGTGAATAGAACCCTCAACTCTAGCATCTACGAGTCTGGAAGACTTTGATCTCTCATCGTGTCATTAAGTCTTTGCTCTAATGCCTACTATCTTTGACCCATGTCTTGAAGAATTGCCATCATAGCCGTTAATTACCTAAACATATCTTGGTCTGCCATAATCCTGGGATGAGTTAAGGTCAAAGGTCAGTTCCTATATGTCTTAGCATGATGTACATAAGGGACAATGACTTGTGAATGGTACTGCAGTCATTTATTAAGATCAAAGGATCTTAATACAACCTTAGTTTCTGAATACCGCTCATAGTTATTAATTACTAAATAAATTAATGGAGTAACCAAGCTTTGATACCAATCTGTAACGAACCCGTTTCCCGGGCCGTCGGATCCTCCCATATCCGGATCTGGTTACTCAGCAATAATTTATTCAACAATCACAACTAACATTCAGAAATAGACTGCAAATAAAAATACTCAGAAGAAAGTATTTCAACACTTTTCCATTCACAAAATAAAGTTTAGATGATACACTGTTCTACTATAACCATTTACATGTACATCAGCTTGAAAGGGAAATATACAAAAGATTACTAACTACCTTAAAGAAAGTAAAGCTACTGTGGCTGGCTGGATGTCTGGTATATAAGCAGGATGATTTTTTTAGAGTCTTTGCGATGGCTCACCGATACCTGTTGGATTTTCCATAAATCATAGGATAAAAATTAGTGAATGCTAAGTAACGAAGAAGAGAAAAGCAAACAAATTGTGTAATTTTTCAAAATTCATTAATATCACAAAAATTTCATTCCTTTTCATTAATTTAAGTCCTATTCCTTTCTATTCCACATCAGGGATTAGTCCAGGAGAATCCCACCATTCTTGGACTCCGAAGCTGTGGATGCTTCAGGATTGGAGATTGTGTTGATCTTGGTAAGCTTATACTGCCGCACGTCACCTCAACCAATCCTCCAATACTACCCTGACAATTTCCTTTTCATTTATTAAACAGGGTCTCAACCCTTAGCCTGCAAAAACAAAAGAGCACACCGTCCTCGAGGACTCGGTTGCTTAAAACCTCAGGCTAACGTTTAATCATATAACCTAGCGGCTTTAATACATGTTATCGTGACCTAGCCGCTATTGAACCACCCGTGCCTCCACATGGCACGACCACATCTTCCGTCGTTCCAACCCGAATATATTGGCTCATAGTACCACGCTTGCAAAACATTAATTTCGTGCGCACTTATCATAACAGGGCAACCGTGTACCATCTAGGTAGGGAAACACCAATACGAGTTCCTTCCGACAAACCTACAGGTTGCATGCCCGACCTTTAGTTCTACTCCCAGTCATCATTAACGTGACACATGATCCTTTTCAGGATCCATCTCAAATCACACCAATTCACATGATGTAATTCTTTCTTTAAGTCTTTGAACATAAACCGCAATACTTAGTATCGACTCACGTATATATTATTCATAACCATATGTATACTCCTATTTATGCCTATTTTATCTTCCAAACCCTAACTTTCAGAGCCAACGCATCAATTTGATGCGTAAATCTTATTTTAGTGGGAATCACAAAGCAATTCTTTAGACTTTTTCAAAAATAACCAAAATTAGGGTTCTTCGTAGCAAAGAATACAAAATCAAGAATTTCAATAATTTCATATGAAAACCCAACAGCAAAAGTAAGGATTTCGTTACCTAATCGAGCCCTCTCTTGTGTATGCAAGGCTTTATCGAGTTTCATTTTTAGAAAGGCTATTTTAAGGCTCCTGAAAAGATCGAATTTCATTTTTTGTATCAAAACGCTAAAAACATGCGAAGAACGAACGAAGAACGCGAAGAACACGAAGAACGTCAAAAACATATTTTCTCTTAAAATTTCGGCAGAGTTTCCCCTTATATCGGGACATATTTCTTGGAAAATTTCGGTAGAGTTTCCCCTTATATCGGGACATATTTCTCAGAAAATTTCAACAGAGTTTCCCCTTATATCGGGAAATATTTCAAAATAAAAACGAAAAGAGTTTCCTCTATAAAATCAATAGAGAGAAAAATAACAACGAAATTGAAAGAATATACTCAACAACAAGAGATGAAGAATCGGTAGACACCACACATCTTAGGTGAGTGAACGTGTGACGAATCACAGGGTCACTGACGTGCATAGCCGCCCGCACCTAAGTAGGGTATTACACAGATTTCTCAATCAAAATGGCTATGAAAGCATAATACGAAGAATCGGCAGACACCACGCGTCTTAGATGAGTGAACGTGTGACGAATCACAGGGTCACTGACGTGCATAGCCGCCCGTACCTAAGTAGGGTGTTACACAGATTTCTCCTCCAACCACAACATGAAAACGAATCAGAAAGAAATATGAATCAAAAACAAAACTTTGAAGAACAAGAGTATGAATTGAAAGCCTAGGTTACGAAGCAACTAAGAGAAGATCATACCTTTCTCCTTCTCGTTCTCCCGGCAGCGCTTCGCTAGCGCTCCTCCCTCGCCTCCCACTCCTCCTCCCAACCTCTCGACCCTAGCCCTTGGGGTGGTGGTGGTAGTGGAAGTTGTAGAGAATGAATGGGTAGGGGGGTCTATTTATAGGCCCCAGAAAACCACTAACCATGGTTAGAAAATCATGGTTTAGACCTTAACCATGGTTTTAGCGGACCATGGTTTTGGCCCATGGTTTTAGCCAAAACTTATCCCAAACTTGGAGCCTAAGTTAGAACATTCTAGAGGATTCTAGATTCACTAATGACGCTTAATTAACACTAATCGTGATTAACTTTCACTAATCGCGATTTAACTTTCGCGGCTTACACTTATCTTTTGTTAACCATTGATTAGTGTTTACAAATGATCATTAGCAGCTTTCAATCGTCATTAATTTCTTTAATCATGTTTAATTAGTCTTAATGACAGTCATTATGGATTAATGACCTCTCTTTCTTCGGAAAATCATAACAATTCGAAAAGAAGTCAGATTCACACGAAACAAATTTCGTTGGTTTTCTCTTGACGAGCCGGATCTTATTATATAGGATCCGAGATATACCAAGTTCAAGGCTTTATAATTTGATTCTGTTATTAATTTACTAAACAATACATAAAATCAGAACAAAACAAGAACCATATTAAATAGTATTTAATCAGCTTTTAAATGATATCGATTTCACTTAATTTGAATTTATATATCTTAAAATACTAAAGATTTAACACAAGGGCTTAATTGCAATAAAAACTTAATTAAAAATTACATAAATTATTACAAATAGGTCCAAAATAGATTAAAATACAATAAAGTATAACCAGAAGTGCTTATCTGTAAAAGTTCAGATTCACGGGCATATGTATGCGAATAAGAACAACCCGGCAGGGCCTGGGTGTAAATTTCCCCGGCAGCGAATGTGCCACGCAGGTTTGGCCGAACCGAGAGGCTTGGATTACGTGTCACCCTTCTGTGCTTCGGTCTAGGTTTGGTTCATCCAATCACGCTTCGAGGTGTCTAACTGACCAAGGTCGAAGATGACAATGATCGTCCGATGCGATCTGACGGTGGAGATAAGGGCGACCTAGGTTCATCTAAGACTGCTTGATTTTTTATCAAGCGGTTGAGACTTGGGCAGGATGGATACTTTAATGTAAAAACATGTCCGCTAATCTAATAAGCTAGAACATCAATCGTCGTGGCGATCGTTCCGTAATAAACAACAATCAACCCACAATTAGTGTGAAACAATGTTTATGTGCGACTCAAAATTTATTATAACTCTACAATAGATGTATATGTGTAAATATTGTAGAGTGTCGAACTCAAGGAAGCCAAACGAGGATAGATAAAATAATTATTATTTATTACTATATAATAGATGTTTTGGACTTTTGTTTCTCTTGTTTTTATTTTTTTTCTTTTTATGTTTTTGTGGGTTTTTAATGATATTGAATTTTTTATAATTGTTAATGTTTTATATTTCTTTATACTTAATTTTTATAAATTTTTGATTAATTTTTATCTTTAAAACGAGATATATAATAACATATATATATATAATATAGGCTATATAGATAATATATAAAGAAAGTGTCTTTTTTTTAGATTTTTACAATAAGTCAAATAAAATCAAAATAAAAAATATTTTTTTGGTATTAAATATTTTTTCTATTTTGGTTATTTTTAGAGTGTTTTCTAATTTTTATAGACTTTTAAAGTTTAGAATAAGTCAAAATAGGGTTACAATAAATAGAAAAGCTTGTTTACGATTTTAAAAATAGATATTAGTGCAAAATAAATCCTATACTAATTTTTAATATATACTACATAAAATAAAGAAAATCATAGACATAAAACATATTTTTTAGATTTTCTAGAATTTTTAAAATTTTATATAGTTTTTAGTGTTTTGTATTTTTTAAGGTTTCTATTTTATATTTTTATGAGATTTTTGGATATGAGTTATTGAAAATATAAATACTGCGGTCCGCAGGAGAGTATGCTGGGAGTATGCGATTTGGTATTTTTTATTATTAAAAATATAAATAATGTTTTAATATCATGTTAATCATCTAAATATTATATTTCTTTATTATAATAATAAAGAATCGAAGGTACAAGGAAGAAAATTATTGGGATAAAGGTAATATAGAGTCAAATGAGCAAAAACATCAATTGAAAGAGCGTTAAGTCGAGTGTGCGAGTTTAGGTTAGGGTTTTAAAAAATTATTTGAAAATTGGTCGCATACTCGATCACATATATTGCATACTCGACCGGTTATGCGGCCTAACCCACCTAGATGCTGATATCTCCATTAGAAGCAGGAACCATACTCCAGATGCCATGCGACTATAGAGTAGCCATCTCCTCTTCCATGGCCAAATGCCATCGTTTGTCTCTCAAGGCCTCCTGGTAGTTCCGTGGGATTTCCACGGCAGATAGAGTAGTTACAAATCTCCTGAATTCCTCTACCAATCGATTAAAGGAAACTTGTGAAGCGAGAGAATATGAGGCACATGTACGCTTATGCTTTCGAAGCGCAATAGATACATCCAGATCATTGGAAATCTCCTCAATATGTATGTCAAGCCCCTGCAAAGATTCCTGCACAATCACATCTCCAGACCCATCGTTAGAAACAATGTATTCAGAACAAACCTGAGGCATGCTGGATGAGTGGCGATGACCATGAGTAGAAGCGGATCGTCAAGTATAGTATCGTGGCAATGATGGAACATGGATCGTGAGAGATAGCGGTATAGGAGGAGGTGATGTAGGTGGTGTAGGGGATTGCGGTGTTGGTGTTAGAACTACTAACACAGGTGGGGGTGGTGATGGACTCGTTGGAGGAGGTGGCATGTAGACCTCATCATAAGAATATGATGAAGTCAACATGTCATCTGTAGGAGAAACGTGCATCACTGACTCAAAAAATGTGACATCAGCACTAACATAATATTTAATGCCCAATGGATCATAGCATCTACATCCCTTATGTGTCTTGGAGTACCCAACAAACATTTGACAGCTCTATGAGAGAACTTTTCAAGATGTGGAGATAACTAATGGACGAATGCAACAGAGCCAAAATACGAGGAGTGAGCGAGAACAACTCCTCTGAAATGCCAGAGAGAAAGGAATTTTCTCACCTAGAACATACGATGGCTTGCGATTCACTAGATACCATGTCGTAAGAACAACATCACCCCAAAATGAATGTGGGCACGACTCTGGATAAGAGAGTTCGTGTAACATCAAGTAAATGACAATGCTTTCTTTATGCAACACCATTTTGCTGAGAAGTATAGGTACATATCGTTTGATGAACAAAACACGAGATGAAAAGAATCGGGATAGTGCATGAGTACATAATTCCAAAGCATTATATGTTCCCACATATTTGACAAAAAAGGAAAAAATATTTTACACTTCATTGATAAAAGTTTTAATCACATCCCCAACCTCAGGCTTATTTTTTTAATAAAAAAATCTATGACAAACGAGAAAAATCATCAACTATAACAAGATAAAACATGTATCCCTGGTGATTGGAAACACGACTCGGACCCTAAATATCAACATGAAATAACTTAAAACGAGAGCTACTGCTCCGACTTTGACGACTTGGAAACACAGACAGATGGTGCTTCCCCAACTAACATGCCTCGCAATGGAAGGATGAGCGAGATGAGATCTGAGGGAGAATATGACACATCTTCTAAACGGGAAAATGACCAAAGTGCAAATGCCACATGAAAGTAGAGGCAAGTATTGTGGAATGGGAAGATATGCCAATATATGGAGTTCGGACCGGTCAGTAGAGGCCTCCCTGCTCATGGCAACAACCAATCACCTTGCCTATAAGAATGTCCTAAAATATAAGATACGACAAGTCAAAAATAGCACGGCAATGTAACTCCTTCCTAATCAGATTGATAGACTATGTTGGAGTATTCGTGTATGCGCCATATTGAGTTGTAGCAGGGTAAATAGATCATGTAGAAGATCCATTTACCCCATCTAGTGTTTAGTCCCATCTAGTGCCTAGTGGTGGGACTTGGAGGCTTTGGAGAGGCTATATAAGGAGCCCCAGACCTCCTATACTCATTGAGAAAAAGCAATGCATAGCATGCCCCTTTGAGGGCTTCTCCCGTGGTTTCATCTCACTCCTCACGGAGTAGGGTTCCACAAAAAATCATGGTGTCCCATGTTTATTCTTTCTTGTTTATGCTCTGTTTATCAATCGCTTCCGCATTCTTCATATTTTATAACATGGTATCAGAGCGGGTCGATTCTCGAGGATTTCAAGTTCTTATATATGTTCGAGATTTGTTTTTTTATGGTGAAGATTTGTTGCTCCTGTTCAAGAACTGTTCTAGTCTGATTATTATACTAAGTTCTGAAGTTTGTTCAAGCTCACGTTCTCATATATACCAGGCTTTGCTTGAGCCTCACAATTGTTTGCACGACTGTTTGAGGTGATGACAGAGGGCACAACTCCTCCATTCTTTGGCGAAGGTCCTTCTCCCTCTAGACCCATTACTCTTCTTCTTCTTCTATTTGTGTTTTTCTTCACTTACCCTCTCTCATGTCATCCATTGTGTCTTCTATTTATCCCATGCTCATGTATGCTTCACATCTCCAACTTCTCTTGCTATGTGTAACTCCAATCAATATACAAGATATACATGCCTCATCTCTTGGTTTATGCTTCACATGCGATATTGCATATCCTTACTACACTATGCTCCATCTTTCATTCAATCAGAGCAAAATCTACATATTCACTCAGTTTCTCCCATTCTCGTGAGCTGAGCAGACCCCAAATAACATCTAGCTGAGCATGAGAGCCTTAATCATAGCATTACTCTTTGCAAAAATGTTATCTTAGAAGGCTTAGCAAGATCATGATTATTGATTGAAGACCATCTCGGATCTCTGCCATCGACGGAATCACCTGCTCCTCCACCATTTTGTGTCTGCAATTGGAAGTGAAAGGGAAATAGGGTAGAAGTCAATAGCTATTAGATCATACCTCCTCCCTCCCTTGCATCCATGTAGAGACATTAGTGATCGCCTGAGCGTCCACCAAGCCAAGCATCCTTGTGCCTTCAGTGAGCCACATGGCACGAACCTCCGCTACGGAACTAAGTGAACCTCTTATTCAGTTGTGTGCCTCAAGAACATGATTGTGTAACTTTCTCAAAACCCATGGATAGATGGATATTAGTGTTGACACCCTTCCACCACTGAAGACCCCAGGCACCTAGATGGCTGGCACGTGTCCAGTGGGAAAATTTTCAACATCCCCGCTCATGGATTTTGTCAATAGCAGATAAGTCCTTGCTCATGCTTTTAAAGTGTCGTTGTTATTGTTGAATATTGCAAAAAAGGACCTTAAATACCAAGCTTAATTTCACTCAAAAAAAAGATACCAAGCTTAATATCTTGCAACTCTCTATTTGGATTTTAGTGTTTTTAATTTTATTTCAAACTTGAACTCCTCACCTTTTATGTAAAACATTGCATTTCTTGGATTGCTCTACAATTGAATACTTTTCCACAATTTTGGGGAAATTTTGTAAATAAAGATTGAACTATAGCAAGTTTAGCTTCTATGGTACTTGATTTTTTTGTTTAACCATCTATTTCTAAATTATAAACAAATTGTTTAACCATCTATTTTTATTCCATTTTATTTCTAAAAATTATAAACAAAAGCTTAGGAGTCAATTCAAGAGAGAGAGGCACACATATGTCCGTCCGCACGCAGAATTAGAACTGCTATGAGAAAGGGACATTAGTACAGCGCAGAAGGAATCGGCCTATTCCTTCCTCAGGCTATTTTTTCAAGCTCACGTTCATAAATCATACATATTGTCTGCAATTGGCAAAGGTATGTCAAGACCCTTCTCCACTGATGCATAAGAATCACCTTGTTCTGATTCTTTTTGTTGTTAAAAGGATTACCAATGCATATATTAAACAGTAAACCATCGGATCCAAATGAATTAACAGAGAAACAACACCGAATAAGATTATATTAATCGTATGTTTCCCAATCATTAACCGATTACAAAATGCAAACAGGAACCGATTAAATGAACAGAAACATAAATAAGGGCATGATCCAGAAAGGGTAAAGCAATAAACATATTGCGACAACAAAAATAAGAAAGAGGTTAGTTTAGAATTCACCGAAGCGTCCATGAAATGAACTGTCCTTAGAGAAGATATCGCCCCCACAATACCGGTGCATAGGGTACTGGCGATCCGCTCCCAGGATACGACGGCTCACGATCTTCGTCGGCGCACACCAACGGGATCGTCCTCGATTATACCTCAGAGAACTACAGCCGAAAGAAGAAGAGGGAGACGTTCGTCCGTGAGAGGAAGAACCAGAGAGAGTGACGGTGTGAGTGGTTTTTCTTGCGAGTGAAGAAAGACGGCGTCGGGTGGGGGATATAAAAAGAAGGGCTCGCGTGCCCTAGCGCGCAGTCTCTTCGGTTTCCGAAAACGCCCCTCAACAGTCGTATCCTTTCGGATTCCAAAACTGCGGCTAAGTCGAGCCGTTTGGATCAAGTCTTATTCCCAATGTGATCGCGATTAAATTAATTTGTCTGATTAATTTAATCGATCAGCCAAATGAAACCCGCAGCAAAAGTATCGCGATCCGAGATCCGAATTAACTCTCCCGAGCCAGAGCTGGAGCCAGAGCGGAGCGGAGCGCACGTGCGCGTGTGGTCCCACATTCCTCCTCTCTATTATTGCTACAAGAGCTTGGGTGTGAACTCATATATAAGTCCACCAAAAGTTTAGTTCTCCACGGTGTGGTACTAAACTTCCACCCAAACTCAACCATGTTTCAAATTTGGGAATTTCCAACTTTCCCTCCAAACCATTTGGTTTCCCAATTAAAACCAAATTAATATCAATTGTAATTAATAGGTTTTCCAATTTAAAACCTAAATAATATTTTTAATACAACAATCCTCCACGAATTCACCAATTTGAAAAAGAGATTCAAAAGGAATTAAGAGACTTCTTTCGGCTGCCCACACTTTGCTTTCAGTAAAGGTATCTTCCGGTTTTACCTCTACCTGAGTTTACTACTTTCACTTTAACAGGAACGAAATGAACTACGTCTTGAACTTCAGACCTTAGTGTTAAAGTATACAGTAGAAACAACAAAGCATTGTTCTTGGTGCAATCTTCAGGGTTGGTGCTCTTAAAAGCCATGCACCCTTATCTTGTTTCATTAAAGTGTTCAGGAAAGACCCTCTTCCTTTAACTGCAGCCCACAGTAACACTCACATAGGTGGCGTTCTCCAAGGATGCACTGCTAACATCCTGCCCAAAGGCTTGAACCCATTCAGAGCCCACACTCTTCATAAACTTGCAGCTTAAGTGGCACTCAGGCTTCCAGGGATAAGACACTCATGCTTACGCATTAAAATTAGAGTGCCAACCAGTTCTCCAAACAGCTTGTTATTACCACATTGAACCTACTTTGTGGGATCTCCACTCAGATAGGTTGGGTTGCTACTGTAGAGGAACTCCCAATGAGTCTCAGTCCCATCCCAAGCCTAGACTTTAGAACTAAAGATCTATCAAGTCCCTTAGTCAGCGGATCTGTCGTGTTGTCTTTGGATCCAATAAAGTCCACAACCAACACTCCTCGAGACACCAAATCCCTTAACGTCTTAAGTCTGATTTGTATGTGTCTCCTTGTTTTCTAATTGAACTTTGAACTCTTAATCTTGGCAATTGTGGTCATATTATCACAATGTACCGAGATCGCAGGAACATGCTGACCTACCATGGGAATTTCAGACAGAAGTTCCCTTAGCCATTCAGCCTCAATTCCAGTAGTGTCCAAAGCACATAGCTCGGCCTCAAAGGTGGATCGAGCTAGAATGGGCTGCTTCACAGACCTCCAGGAGACTGCACTGCCTCAAAGGGTAAATACATACCCTGTAACACCATTACTCCCAGACTCCTCTATTTTCCCTGTCCAGCTTGCATCACTGTAACCTTCTAGTATAGAAGGATGCCTACCATAATGCAAACTAAGAGAAATAGTTCCCTTCAAGTACTTCAGTACTCGATCCAGAACCTCCCAGTGAGTACGGTCAGGCCAGCTAGTATATCTACTCAGTTTTGCAACCGAGAATGAAATATCGGGTCTCGTACAATTTGCAAGTTACATTAAACTTCCTATCACTTGTGAATACCTTAGTTGGGCTACAGGTACTCCACTTTTATTCTTAAACAGCATTTTAGATGAATCAAAAGGAGTGCTTACAGCTTTGCAATCTTGATATCCAAATTTCTCAAGTACCTTCTCAATATAGGTAGATTGAGAAACTACAATCCCATCAACTGACCTTGTCAGTTTGAGACCCAAGATCACATCAGTAACACCCATGTCCTTCATCTCAAACTTGCTACTCAAGAAAGCCTTATTCTCATTAATAATCCTCATATGTGATCCAAACAACAATATGTCATCAACATATAGGCACAAGACAATACACTCATTACCTTTCACCTTGGAATAAACACACTTATCGGAATCATGAACCTTAAAGCCATATGACAAAATAGTCTTGTCAAAATTTTCATGCCACTGCTTTGGTGCTTGTTTCAATCTGTAAAGGGATTTGACGAGCTTGCAAACCTTTCCCTCATTCCCAGGAGTCACAAGCCCATCAGGTTGATCCATATAGATCTCTTCCTCAAGATCGCCATGCAAGAAGGCAGTCTTCACATCCATCTGGTAGATAGAGAGATCATATACAGATGCCAATGCTATGAGCATCCGGATTGTGGTCATCCTAGTCACAGGGGAATAGGTAGCAAAATAATTGATACCTTCCTTTTACCTAAAGCCTTTGGCAACTAATCTGGCTTTGTACTTTTCAATTGATCCGTCAGGTCTAAGCTTTCTCTTAAACATCCACTTGCACCCAATGGTAGAACATCCTTTGGGTAAATCAACGAACTCCCAAGTCCCATTAGCCATAATGGAATTCATCTCAGATTTGATGGCTTCCTTCCATTGTTTTGCTTCAGAAGAAGCCATGACTTCCTTGTAACTTGATGGATCACCCTCGATCTGATAGACAACGAAGTCGCTAACCAGATCCTTGGCTATCCGAGGTTTTTTACTCCTCCTTGGCTCAATTTCTTCAGAAAGATCATTGGGTTGAGGTTGAGTCTCAACCCCCACATTCGATATCCTTTCCACTTGATCTGGAATAGATCCTGATGTGGAGGCGCCCTCAATGGTCATATTCTGAGGAATCCCAGTCTTCAACGGAAAGACATCCTCAAAGAAGGTAGCATCACGGAGTTCAACAATAGTGTTGACATCTATGCCCGGTGTCTCGGACCGAATTACCAAGAACCTATATGCATAACTATTTTCTAGGTAACCTAAGAAGACCGCATCAACAGTTTTAGGACCAAGTTTCTTTCTCTTGTGTTCTGAGACTAAAACCTTAGCGAGACAGCCTCACACTTTGAGATATCTTAAACTCGGTTTCCTATTTCTCCAAAGTTCAAAGGGACACTTTTTCCATATGTCTTGGAGGCACCCTATTCTAGAATATGGCAAGCCGTATTCAAGGCTTCTCCCCACATATAGGTTGGAAGTCTAGAACTTTGTATGAGAGCATTGATCATGTCAGTTAAGGTTCTATTTTTCCGTTCTGCTATCCCATTTGATTGCGGTGAATATGGGGCCGTAACTTCATAAACTATGTCAAAAGATTTGCATTGTTCATCAAATAAGTTAGAGGTATATTCACCTCCTCTATCTAACCTAAGGTGTTTAAGCACTTTTCCTGTTTGTGTCTCAGCCTCATTCTTAAAGATAAGAAATTTATCTAAGGATTCATCCTTGGTTTTCATTAGATATACATAGCAGTATCTACTGTCGTCATCTATAAAGGTAATAAAGTATTTCTTATTGTCTCGGGTCAACACACCATTAAACTCACAGATATTCGTGTGCACTAGATCCAAGATCTCACTATCTCTAGAGACAGACTGAAAAGACTTCTTAGGTGTCTTATCTTGCACACATATTTCATATTTTTGACTTTTATCAATAGTGTGTTTAGAGATCAGTTCTAAATTCATCATTCTTTTAATTGAATTTAGGTTTACATGTCCCAATCTAGCATGCCACAGATCACAAGATTCTAGATTATTTACAACATGAGACACAGAACTAGAATATTCAGCATTCAAAATATTCATTTCATTTATGTTTACTGAATCACATCTAATTCTAAATAACAAATCAAAATCAGCCAAATAGCCTTTTTCCATAAAAAATGTCATGTCTCAGAATAATAACTTTATTACATTTAAAGTTTAACTCAAAACCATTTCTAACTAAGATAGAGCCAGATAACACATTCTTCTTGATGTCGGGAACATGCAGCACCCTGTGCAACGTCCAGACACGTCCAGAGGAGAACCTCAAGTTGACTTGTCCCGACCCTAGCACCCTGGCTGCAGAATCGTTCTCCATCTTCACAGTCCCACCGCTGCAGGTCTGATAAGAAGAAAACAACGTTCTGTCAGAACATATATTTACATTGGCTCCCGTATCAACAAGCCACTCATTTGGATCATTGATATTGTATAGTTCAGGTTTTACAGAGACATACCCCTCGCTAGCCCTGAGTCTCATAGTGATCATGTTCACTTGTGGACTCCCGTCTGTAGCCTTAGGTTGAGCCTTCAAGGACGGACAGTCCTTCTTCCAATGACCAACCTGATTACAGTGCCAGCAGGATTTATTCTTTGTCTTTTCTGGATCTTGCCCTTTGGTTTTATTTTATTGTTATTAGGACCCTTTCCCTTCTTATCCTTACCCTTCGAGGTAATAAAATTGACCTTAACTTGAATATCAACAGGAAGCACAGGTTTTTGTTTCCTGTGTTCCTCCTCTATGGCAATTGCCACCATCAAGTCATCCATATAAATTTTCCCCTTCCTGTGTTTCAGGATCATACCGAAGTCTTCCCACGACTTTGAGAATTTTTCTATGATGTACATGACCTGAAACTTCTCTGGAAGTTTCATTTCGGCATCCTCTAAAACATGGAGCAGGAGTAAAAACTCGTGTGCCTGTTCAGAAACAGACTTCCCCTCGGCCATGGAAAACTTCAACAATTTAGCTACAGAGTATTTCTCAATACCGAGGTCTCCGGTGTTATACTTCCGATCTAAGTCTTTCCATAGCCCCTTCGCAGTCTGCGTGGACGAATAATATACGTCAAACAAAGTGTTGTACAGAGCCAACAAGATGCAACCATGACATATACGGTCGCGTCCCTTCCACGTAGATTGCGCCTTATGGCTATCGGGTGAGGGGTTTTCCATCTCCACCGTAGGACAGTCGGTTTCAAGCAACGAGATTAACCCTATGGTGGTTAATCAGATCTTCATGCGTTGTTGCCAACGCTTAAAGTTCTGTCCACCGAATTTTTCAGGCATACCCGTCATATCTACCCTCGATTTAAACATTGTTTCCGACATTCTAGAATCGGTTCGGGATATCTTCTCTAAGAATGTTGTTAAAAGGATTACCAATGCATATATTAAACAGTAAACCATCGGATCCAAATGAAATAACAGAGAAACAACACTGAATAAGATTATATTAATCGTATGTTTCCCAATCATTATCCGATTATAAAATGCAAATAAGAACCGATTAAATGAACAGAAACATAAATAATGGCATGATCCAGAAAGGGTAAAGTAATAAATATATTGCGACAACCAAAATAAGAAAGAGGTTAGTTTAGAATTCACCGAAGCGTCCATGAAATGGATTGTCCTTACAGAAGATATCACCTCCACAATACCGGTGCGTAGGGTACTGGCGATCCGCTCCCAGGATACGACGGCTCACGATCTTCGTCGGCGCACACCAACGGGATCGTCCTCGATTGTATCTCAGAGAACTGCAGCCGAGAGAAGAAGAGGGAGGCGTTCGTCCGTGAGAGGAAGAACCAGAGAGAGTGACGACGTGAGTGGTTTCTCTTGCGAGTGAAGAAAGACGGCATCGGGTGGGGGATATAAAAAGAAGGGCTCGCGTGCCCTAGCGCGCAGTCCCTTCGGTTTCCAAAAACGCCCCTCAACGGTCGTGTCCTTTCGGATTCCAAAACTGCGGCTAAGTCGAGTCGTTTGGATCAAGTCCGATTCCCAATGTTATCGCGATTAAATTAATTTGTCTGATTAATTTAATCAATCAGCCAAATGAAACCCGCAGCAAAAGTATCGAGATCCGAATTGACTCTCCGGAGACGGAGCGGAGCGGAGCGCGCGCGCGTGTGTGGTCCTCCATTCCTCCTCTCTATTATTGCTACAAGAGCTTGGGGTGTGAACTCATATATAAGTCCACCAAAAGTTTAGTTCTCCACGGTGTGGTACTAAACTTCCACCCAAACTCAACATGTTTCAAATTTGGTAATTCCCAACTTTCCCTTCAAACCATTTGGTTTCCCAATTGAAACCAAATTAATGTCAATTGTAATTAATAGATTTTCCAATTTAAAACCTAAATAATATTTTTAATACAACACTTTCAACAGGGGATTGATTTTCATTTCTTCCTTGGCGATAGATTCTCGAAAATTCTCCTACATATCCAACATCTTCCTCATGCAACAAAATAAAAAGTGAATGCGATTGGGGACACTACAAGGATGAGGCTAACTTCGAAGATCTCCGCACAAATGTGGCATATGGAGGAAGAGGAAGTTGACGACTGAGCAAGTTGCTGGTGAAAAGCCAAAAACTGAGAACCAAAAGAGAAGATTTCAGCAAGAAGGCCAAAAACGAGAACCAACTCCTGTCAATATGTCCATTAAACAAGATCCCGGAAGACTGTTAGAGTAAAGGGTCTACTTAAACACATACATCCTCGTTACAAGAAAAAACGAGCGAAATATGCAAATAAAAGCTCAGGCATCAAAATAAAGTTACAACTACGGTCAACAGAAAGAACAAAAGATTATGTACTAAAGAAGACATCTGCAGCTTTGATCATCCTACCAAATGATGGGCAAACCCTCGAATTGATACCAAAAGACGCATCTTCACATTGATCTCCATGAACAGAAAACAAAATCCCCAGTGAACAAAAGAGGACAGAAGAATATTTAAGACCCAGCCAGGAAGGTCAAAGAACCAGCCAGACCCCCAGATCCAAAAGAAAAAGGACTGCAGGCAGATTACGTTGCAAGATCAGAATCCAGAGATACCAACATCACGATCTACACGCCAAACCCAAAAAACTTGTAACTTCCCCTCTTGCTGGAGAAAGAAGATAAAAAAAGCAACAAAGTCGAGAACCTTGAAGAGTGAGGAGGGAGTCTTGTTGGGCAGTGATCCTCCTATGCATGTCGACGAGCATCTCGCAGATGGTTGCAAATGCGGCGATCTGCTTCCGGAGTACGAAGCCAATTGAGACGACCATCGATGCCCACGCAACCAATCGTCATCAAGAGATTGAAGGCGAGCACAATGGAGAAGAGGAAGTAGAAGAGGAGGTGGAGTTCGCGTATAGAGGGGACAGAGTCAGGGAGGAGGAGGATAGACTGTTTTGGGGGAGAATTGTCTCGCTTTCGGATATCCATGATAGGTATGTATGTGTATATATGTAACGATAAATTCTGAATAGTAGTTCAATGAAACGATAAGGAAAAAAACATATTTTGAGAAGAAAATGAATTTAATTCGAACATAACCAATCCGCGATAAAACTGGAATTCAATTGAATTCCACCATATCTGACGTCATTGATAGAATATGATAACTTTCTAAAAATAAAAATTAATCAATATAGTCGTAGTGGTTTCGACTCTCTAAAGGTGGTTTTTACTTTGACCGCCGATGGTAATCTGACGTGAATAATTAAGTATCGCACCATGTTTGCAATGAGGCTCCACCTCATTTCAAGTTTGACATCTTTTTCATATATCATTCACCTCATCATTCCTTGACCTTCAATTTTCTATATTAATTTGGTTATATATATATATATATATTGTAACGACCCGGGCTTAAGTTCCCGGTCCGTTAGCGGAGCATTACTGACCCTAACAACCTCTTGGGATCGAACCCATACGAATCCGATTAACCACCCCCAAAATGCTTAAGCCGGGTTATTAGGTAGTAACCTCCTCACTATTTATCCTACCCGGAAACTACATGTTTCCACGGTGTGGGACTTTGTTGGGGTTTTACAACCTCCCCCACTTATATTCGCAGCGTCCTCGTTGCGACACATGGCACATCACTTCTTCCCAGTGACAGTGGCGGCTGCATGCTCTGGGTAGTCATTTCCTCCAACCTCTTTGTAGGGGCGGCTCCACCTCTCGGGTAGCCCTTTCCACTGTCAGAAGGCGTTCGGCTCTGATACCATTTGTAACGACCCTGGATCCGAGGGGCTTAACGAAAGCATTTAAATATATACTCAATTGCCACGTTGGCCCCGGGTGTTACTTGATCGTATACATTGCACAATTCTCAAACAAGTGACATGAAACGTCAACTTATGATTATAACAAAAGATAACTATTACATGTAAGTGTTGTCCCTTAGATATAATGTAGTTCTAACAAAAAGGGGTCCTTGTGCAAAAAGATCTTCTAGGTCAAGCTTTCCTTTCTGGCACCGCGTCTCCTCCTACTTTTACTCCTATGTAGTGTCTGTGGCAGGGAAACCACAGGAGCGTACAAAATGCTCGTAAGCAACATGCTTAATATGGTATAAATAGGAGACAGAGAATTGATAAAATGACTAATGAAAACATGTCAGAATATTATCAAATTTTATCAAATATATCATTGAAAAATTCATGGCCAATCTACTAACCATAATATTCTTGGCAATCATTTTTCATGGCAGTATTATAAAAAAATTTGTTGGCAATAATTCTGACTTCGTTGGGACTTGACAAAAGCAATTAGTCAATAGTATAAATAACTATTAAATCATTAGTTAACCACTGGCACATGTGGTCCATATCAATCAATCAAAGGTGACATCAGCTGATACATTTGTTCACTTAGATTCCTTCGAACCCTAACACCCCCGGTAGGTGTTGCCCTCTTTGGCCAATATGCCTGTCAGGACCCGGCCATATGGACTCTAGAGGTGGCTCCCGCTTTAAATTGCGTAGCACTTAGCTCCATTGGTCGTTAATGGTTCCCTCAGGCCCGACACAGGGACTTTAGAGGTGGCTCCCGCTTGCGCGTAGCATTTAGCTCCAAGTGTCGTACGGTGCCATTATATTTGATAAATTACAAACAAATCTTCGAAATCTTGCGATTCTATGTATTCAATTATCACAGTAATACTAAATCAGACATTATTTTAACATAATTATTTCTTTACAGAATTCATTATACGAAATGCAATCTTAATAAATTTCAAATAAATTTAAAACTTAATGTACTGAACGATGATGAAATAATTACGAAGTAATTAAAATGCACAGACAGATGCCCTTCAAAAGTTGAAGTATAGAGTAATACAGATATCTATTTTGGTAGCATAACGCTACATTTATTTGATCAAATGGGCCAATGGCAGAGTCATACTATATATGTAAAACTCCAACAAAGTCCCACACCGTGGAAACATGTAGTTTCCGGGTGGGATAAATAGTGAGGAGGTTACTACCTAATAACCCCGCCTAAGCATTTTGGGGGTGGTTAATCGGATTTGTATGGGTCCGATCCCAAGAGGTTGTTAGGGTCAGTAATGCTCCGCTAACGTACCGGGGACCTAAGCCCGGGTCGTTACAAATGGTATCAGAGCCGAACGTCTTCTGACAGTGGAAAGGGCTACCCGAGAGGTGGAGCCGCCCTTACAAAGAGATTGGAGGAAATGGCTACCCAGAGCGTGCAGCCGCCACTGTCACTGGGAAGAAGTGATATGCCATGTGTCGCAACGAGGACGTTGCGAATATAAGTGGGGGAGGTTGTAAAACCCCAACAAAGTCCCACACCGTGGATACATTTAGTTCCCGGGTTGGATAAATAGTGAGGAGGTTACTACCTAATAACCCGGCTTAAGCATTTTGGGGGTGGTTAATCAGATTCGTATGGGTCCGATCCCAAGAGGTTGTTAGGGTCAGTAATGCTCCGCTAACGGACCGGGGACCTAAGCCCGGGTCGTTACAATATATATATATATATATATATATATATATATATATAACCAAATTAATATAGAAAATTGAAGGTCAAGGAATGATGAGGTCAATGATATATGAAAAAGATGTCAAACTTGAAATGAGGTGGAGCCTCATTGCAAACATGGTGCGACACTTAATTATTCACGTCAGATTACCATCGGCGGTCAAAGTAAAAACCACCTTTAGAGAGTCGAAACCACTACGATTATATTGATTAATTTTTATTTTTAGAAAGTTATCATATTCTATTAATGACGTCAGATATGGTGGAATTCAATTGAATTCCAGTTTTATCGCGGATTGGTTATGTTCGAATTAAATTCATTTTCTTCCCAAAATATGTTTTTTTCCTTATCGTTTCATTGAACTACTATTCAGAATTTCTCGACATATCTCCGTGAACTTCAATGGAAATCGACGAAATAGCAGATCCCGAATTTTACAGAGATAATGCACAGGTAATGTACGTTGTTCATTTCCCTTTAATAATGTTATGTATGCAACTCACGAGGAATATTTTAATTTTTATTGAAAGACGATCTGGTTCTTGAATCGAAGTCGTAATATGCGTTAATATTTTGGGCTTTTACATTTTAATATGTGACATTATTATATTCATTTTGTCCAGTTATCTGACGGAGACGGTGAAGTTAATGGAGTGGTGGCACGAACTGATGATAATTTGCATCAACCAGGTATGTTGAATTACACAGATGTTTCAAAGCACTACAGTCATTGTTCATTTATATGCTGTTGCAAATAAAAGTTTTCATTTTATGTAAATTCTGTATATTTGATGGTATAGTTCATTATTTTACATTTATGAACTATAATTTACAATTTTGAACATCATTTTACATTATAGGATACGATGTAATATCGCCCAAATGGTACTAATACCAGTCCATTATCCGATAAATTACATATTCGTGCATCATTTTACATTTTCTATCATTATTTTACATTTATAAGACATATTTTAAATTAATTGTAACTAATTGTTGCAATTATATTTCGAATGAATTTCAGATAACTGCTCTATCAGTGACCTTGTCATTGGTATTACACCTCATATAGGCCAAAAATTTCAATCTATTGAAGATGCATATAAATTCTATGAGGCATATGCAACTGAGAATGGATTCAATGTTAGGAAAGCAAGCCCTAGAGTTGGTAAAGATAAGATTTCCAAGGAGCGGATAATTATATTTAAATCTTTTGTTTGCTGAAAAGAGGGGTATTCTAAAAACACAGATAAAACAATGTCAGTGGACAATGCAAGAAGTGATGAGAGCGATGAATGTATTTTTTATAAGGAGGAGCGCCGTGTTGGCATATCAAGGACTGGGTGCAAAGCTTTCATGTCAGTCTCATATAGGCCTGATCTCAATGATTGGTTTGTATCAAATTTTGAACCTGAGCACAATCACAATCTTGTTTCTCCATCTAAACGCAGATACCTCAGACCAAATAGACGTTTTTCAAAAGCCACAAAAATGCTTGTGAAGTGAATGAATGATGTAAACATACCTGTATCCAAGCAGTCAGCTTTCATAAACATGTCCAGTGGTCAAGTTGGTAGTATTGTTCAAGATATTTACAATTTGAACAGAAAGGAGAAAAAACAACGTATTGGGATGGATGTGCACCTTCTAATTGAACATTTTGAAAGTTGTAAGGCCAATACCCATGAATTTTACTATGCTTACACAACCGATGATGATAACAGGCTTACTCAATGTATATGGATTGATAGTGCCTCCATTGAGGATTACAAATTATTCGGAGATACAATATCGTTCGATACAACATATAGGACCAATGAATACAATCTGGTATTTGGATCTTTCTGTGGTGTTAACCATCACGGTTAAACAATCTTCTTTGGAAATTCATTCATGAGTAGGGAGACAAACGAGTCATTCTCGTGGGTATTTGAGAGATTTCTAGAAGTAATGAGCAAACATCCAGTTTCTATAATCACAGATGAAGATCCGGCAATCTGTGTTGCTGTTAGGATATGCTTTCCTCATACTGTTCATAAATTCTGCACTTGGCATATAATGGCCAAGCTTAAAAGCAAGCTTGGAAAGATTAAAGATATAAACGAAGTTCTATCTGTGTTTTCCACAGTTGTATGGAAAAGTATAACTATAAGTGAATTTGAGCAAAGCTGGTGAAGATAATTGATCTATATAATTTATCATCTAATGTCTGGTTGAATGAGAAGTATAGTATCAGATTTAAATGGATTAGTTTATATCTTAAGGATTATTTTTGGGCTGGTCAGCGCAGTACACAGAGGAGTGAAAGTATGAATGCATTTTTGCAACACCACATCACTAAACAGAACTCCTTGCTTGAATTTGTTTGTAGATTTCAAAGTACAATTCAACGACGCATGGAAAGAGAGAATGACATGGATAATATTGGTGAAGTTTACACTCCAAAATCAAACTTCAAATGGAAGATGGAAGTACAGATGGTTCGTATATACACCAAGTTCATATTTTATAAATTTTGTTTTGAATTGAACGAAGTGAAGGAACTTAATATTCGAACTCATCTGAACTCTCTGGGTTACTGTCAATATTTTGTGTCATATATTGGGAAATCTGATGAAGAATTATGTGTTTCTTCGTCAACTGAAAATGACTTTCTTGTTTGTGAATGCAAGAATATGCAATTCTTTGGATATCCATGTAGGTACATACTTGCAGTCTTGAAGATATAGAATGTGGAGCTTTTGAATGAGGAATATATATTGAAAATGTGGACAAGAACCATTAAAAAATCAGAAATATCGTATTTATGTGAAAGTTGCACACCAAGAAAGGTTGTCTCAGCTTAATCAATTGTGTTCGCATATTATTTCAGCTTCAGTTGAACAGGATGAGGATATATTCTTATTTGCTAAGGAAAATTTAAGTTATTTATGTAGCAACATTGATCGTATGATAAGTAACAAACCTTCTTCGAGCTCTACAACAGTGAAAAATACAAATATTCCAGATATGATTTCTAAATCAGTTGTTAAAGAACCTAATGTTGCTAGAAGGAAAGCAAGTGGTCGCGGTGGTAGGCCTAAGGGCGTTGGCAATCGCATTAGATCCGAATCTGAAATGAGAAGAAATAGAGGTTGACAATGCAAATCTTGCCTCAAATACAATGTTGGACACGATTCTAGAAATTGTCCTAATAACAAAGCTGTGAATCATGGTAAATATTTAACATTCGTTGTTTATTGATATGTTTTTTCTGTTCACTAATCCTTTTGTTTTATTGTGTAGTTGAAGATGAACGAAATTAAAATGAATTGATCAAATTCTTATAAAGTAAGAGAATATTTTTTTATATTTTGTTGTAACATTTTATACATCTCATATAAATCATTTTAATGTTGCTTATTATATTCCTTTCATTATGGTTGTTTTTTCAGGGTTGCAATCTTCTGAAGGATTCTTGGCTGCAATAGAGCTTTGACGTTTGGATGCTTATCAGACTTAGATTTTTTATTTTTATGTTTTTTTTCTTATTGTTCTGTGTTCAGTTTTTGTAGAATTCAAATAATGTGTTATTTATATTGTTTCAGTTCAGATGTATCCCTCTGTAGTATCATTAGATAGAGTATTTCAGAGCTTTGATTATAAAGTTGACACATTTCCGTATCCCATGTCGTTATCATATTATTTAATTTTTCTTACCAACAAGACGAACAATTGCAGTAAAATTCACGGTTGTAGGAATTCTCTCTGTACATATCTGCTAATAACTGCTAATAAAATCCAGTATCTTTATTTTATACTCCAGATATATGTTTCAAATATACGCAGTAGTTTACAACTGTATTCGATATTTTACATTTCTATGTAATATATTACACATTGTAACCATACTTTACATTAATTTTCATTATTTTACAAATATCTACACGATCGGTAATAACGAAGAATAACAAGCAATTAGTAATCATCGTGATGTTAATCTTTAAAGTATAAGAAGATTTTTGATCATTGGAAAACTCTTATCTAACCAGAAAGTCCTTTAGTTATCGAGCATTGTAATATATCCTATACTTTTTACCATTAGCTTCACTATTTTACATACAATATTAATATTTTACAAATTGTTACCCTAATTTAAATAAAGTTTCATTATTTTACTAATAGCAACATTTTTTGTATCAAAATTGTGAAGCTATATGCAAATACAAGTCTAAATCAGCATGAGTAATAACAAACAGTTAGTAATCATCGGGATGTGTATCATTAAAGTAGAAGAAGATTTTTCAACATTGGAAAACTCTAACATAACCAGAATGTCGATTAGTTATCGAGTAATATAATATATCTTATACTTTTTACAAATAACTTGACTATTTTACATATAGTGATAATATTTTACGTATTGTTTCTACCTTTTACAAACATTATCATTATTCTACAATTAGCTACATTATTTTTGACATATTTTGATCCTATCTGCAAACACAAGTCTATATCAGCATTAGTAATAACAAACAATTTGTAATCATCGGGATGTCAATCTTTAAAGTAGAAGAAGTTTTTCGACCATTGGAAAACACTAACATAATGAGAATGTACTTTAGTTATCGAGTATTGACGTAACCAATGTAACATATAATCAATGCAAACATATATTACTCGTCATATTTAAACGAAATGTTTGGTTCTAGAGAAGTTTTAAACAAAAACTGTGGAAGCATAACACAATTTAAGACAATCAACAGTACATAGTTCTGACTTAAAATGCAAAAACTCTAAGAGCTGTGTTTTCTATGTCTTCTATCTTTATCACCGCATCGCCGAGTTCTCTATGTGACCACACGTTAACAACAACGAAGCTATTTCAGATCTGAATCTGTCAATATCATCGTAGCTGAAGTCCAACGCCCTTCCTTCACATAAGTACTCCATCATCTTCATCATGTAGATCCCACAATCGAGACTCTGTGAAGGTTGTTGCGGGCAATCTTGCACGTATATGATTTCCCACCCTGCAAGGCAATCATCTGGAATGCTGTAAATGAAGTATTCCGAAATCCAACCATGCTGATATGTAAATAAAAAAGATTATTTTTAACACTGAATTAAAAAATTTAATAAAATATAAATTTTAATTATGTTATACCCATTTCAATACATCCTTTTTATGGAATTTTATTCCTTTCATAGAATTGTATGAAAGGAACTTTCTTACTTTAAAATCAGTAACAGGAAGGTGCCAATGGTTTCTTGTGTGGATAACAGTGAAGATTTTCTCCAACTCTGGCATGAATAATCCTTCATTGTATAGCTCCTCGAGCTTATCAAATTCATTTTCTGTAGCATTAACCACCAGATTCACGAAATATTGTTGGAAAAATTCAAGTAAGAATACTAAATGGGACATTTGATATTAAAGATATTTGATATTATTTATATCAGTAATCATAATCTCACCATTTGAAATATTGGTGTAAATACAAATGGGACATGATCATTATTTGTGTTGTATTTATGGTGCAGCACGTCCATAAACATGTCGATTATCTACAATATCAAAAACAATTTAGGCATAAACAAATATAAGAAGGTAAATATTATAAATAAACGTACCGTATCCTCGACCATTCTTTCGTAAAAAAAGTTATGAACATCTCTTCCTTTACAACTCCGATTTCCCGGAGTAAAGTATGTGGCATTCAATCTAAGGAATTTTATTTAAATAATATTATACATCTAAAGTTAAAGGTTTTTACATATAAATGCTGGAATGTCTGTTAAATTACTTACTTGTCTGCCGGATCACGAAGAAATTCTTGAATGTTTTTCTTTGTCTATTCTGATACTTTTTCGTAACCAATTAAATCGGTTACGAGATCGCATAGATACTGATTCTTTTTCAATCAATTATAAACAATGTCACAAATAATTAATATCATAATCATATAGAATATACAGAGTTGTTCGAGCAGTATTGAAAATATACATTATAAGACATTTGTATTCAATGATACAAAAGAAGTTGTTTTATATTATATTGCTTACCTCACTGGCTGTGTCATCCTCTTGTTTTTCAATTTCTTCTTTCCCTTACTTCTCTTCTTCTTTTAAGATTTTTTTCGTTTCTCTTCTTTGTTTCAATCTTTTTATTATTGAGCTTTGTTGGACAGTGACTTTTTCCCATTTTCTTCTCTTTGCAGTAGGCTCTGTGTGCACATTTTCTGATTTTGAATTGTCACCAATATTTAGATCAAAAGAAGGCATGTCACTGTTGATAGGTGCATCTTTTTTGTTGTATCTTCATATTGATACAGTGGATCTTCATCACAGATTGCAGAAATTAAACTCTGAAGTTTTTCACCGATATCTGAGTCACTAGATTCCAAATCTCATATGTTGACATCAGATTAATTGCGTGTTGGTGCATCCATGTGTTGGTCATTGTCATCAATGTCACCTTCATCTATATTTACAGATTTATTCTCCAACGTTTCTTCTGTTTGCAATGCATTATGACCAAGATCAATCATATCATTATAAGGAATCACTTTTAGTTTTTCCTTCAGCTCCGTAATCTCAGATGTCAACTTATCATTCTCTTTCTTCAATTCAGAATTTATTCTGATATGTTCTTCATCTTTTTTCCTGTACATTTCACTTATTGCTTTAATTTTATCCTTCAGCTCCTCTATCTCAAACGAAAATGCATCACACATACATGTTTTTTGTTTTTTTACGGCGTCTGAAACTGAAACACAAGCATCTGTTTTTTGATCACACAATTCTTCTAGATGTTGCTTTCCTTTCTTTTTTAAAACTTCCCGTGTTATTGGGATGGGGTTTATGATCAAAATTTCCGGTCTTCTCACTGCAAAACCACCGATTGTAAACTTTCTAAACGGGAAAACATGCTCGTCTGCTCCTATCTTTACAATTTCAGTTTTTTGAAGTTGCAAAGCAGGCAATATCTATATAAACAAGATCATTTAGTAATGAAAAAAAATAAAATTACGAGACATTCAGGATATTATTAATGATCTTAACAATGCTTACTTGATCATAACTTATTTAAACCAATGCTCTGGAAACTCCTTTGATTGGTCCAGCCCACTTCCTTATTCTTGGCCTAAGGTCTCTGCTGACCAAAAGATCTTTGCAGCAGTACTCCATCATCCATACCTGATACATTGGTTTTATTAATATTTATTTTTTTGATCAATTAATAAAAAATATTTTTGAAGTACTCACATATAAGCAGGCAACACATCCTGTAAGGTAGCCAAGTATTACCCTTGATGAACCTGCTCTTCTCTTCTGAACTCTACTTACTACGTCATCCATGTTGAATAGTATCATCCTTGCTACAGCACCAGACCAGTTAAAGTATCGTGTATCTTCAAGTGATTCTACATAGTGTAACAAATCTTTTGGAAAAGAATAAGAACTGTCTGGGAAAAGGAATGCGACAAACATCAAAAGTATCAAGCATGTAACGTAAATAGAGACCGAGTTGTCATCATCTCTATTGTAATAGTCCTCGAGAATGTTATTCAACTTCTTTCTATTGAAAATCATTCCTTCTTCAAACATTTTGTGAGATATAAAAGATTTCCATTAAAGGTGTCTTCCTCTAACTATTATTGAGAAACCAGAGCTTGGCAAGCCTAAAATTGCTCCAACTTCTTCATCACTGAAACTCACTACCTTATTTCTAAATCTGAAATTTCTCCCTCCTTGGTACTGTTCAACCAACCAGTGAAGGTTTTTTCTTTGTATTTCAACATGGCTAATGTTAATTAGCTTCCTGAATGCCGTCTTTGACAGAAGTGCTTGTTGTTTAGGAGTGGGTCTGTGGTTATCAATGAACTGAAGAAAATGTTCAATGTAGCATCTGTGTTGTACATACCCTCTGCCTAAAAGAAGAGAAAAAAAATATTTTTGTGGTTGCAATGATCAATGATTTTATTCATGCAAATAAAAAACGAATTTATATTTAAATTCACATAAATCTTCATACTCCCAAAATCATCATCAAGCTTCAGAGCATCCTTCTCAATCTCAAATTCCTTTGTTTTGCTAATTGGTAGTTGTGTTCCTTCTGTTCATAACATTTACCAGAGATATAATTTCTATAAAATTGTTAGAATAGTCGTATTAATTTGAAAATATACCTACTTCTGTTTTGTTGCTTCGGCCGATGGATCTAGAGTTCCATCATTGTACCCCCACTGTTCTGATCTGAGTTGTCATCCCGTTCCCTCATGGGTTCAAACAAGTTCGATTGCATCTCCTCCATCATCGCCTGTTGTCGTTCCTTTCTCCTTAGAAAGCGATTTCTGGAGTCGAGACTCTCTCCTCAATTGAGTCGCTAGAAGAGCGACGGTATGCGGTAACCCTCTTCTTGCTTAATTTCAAATTAGGTTTTTTCTAACATTATTTTATGAATATACTTCATATTTTTACTTTCCTTAAATTCGATTTCATTAATTCATAGATCTCTAATTTTGATTTATTGGCAATGTCGTATTGTTTGAAATTAAACAGGATCTTGTTTCCGTGTTTGACTAAAAATAGAAAGAATTTGAAATTTTAAATTTCAAATTGATTTAACTTAATCAATGAGTTATCATTATTTTGGTAATTAAATAATACTCGAAAACTTCATTTCCCTTTTTTTCCTTTGCTCTTCAACCATTGTTAGCTATTGTTTGCGTTGGAAATTCATTCATGCTTTATCATCTCTACGTCTAAACAGGTTAGTATTTTATCTTCATCTACATACTATGTTTACTTTTCTTTGTAGTTTCATTTGTTCCAAATTCCGGTATATGTTTTCATCAATATTTCTACCCAATTTAAATTTAAAATATTCATGTTTGCGTTGAGTTTTGGATTCTTTGAATCGGAAATGTGTTTCTCGCAAGAAATTATTCATAGCATTTGCAATCTCATTCTCTAGCGATTTTTCCTGTTTTATATAAAATCAGTAATATATTTTTTTAAATCCGTAAAACAGACATTGTATATTTATCAATGCTTATGTCATTTTCTGAAAGCATCAAAAATTACAAAGAGAAAATTTTTAAAATGTTATATAATACTAATATCAACATGAGAGAAGTTACTCTGTATATGTTCTTATTTTATTTGTAGAATCGAGAATATCAGTCCAAGAGAAATATCAAATTGTAGAATAGAAGTCGAAGATGTAAATTATAACATGATTGTGTAAAATATATACCAGTACCGTAAAATAGTGGCAACATTGTCAATTAGTTAATGCAAAATGTCATAATAAATCAGTAAAATACCATCAATTCTTGTAAAATAAATTGTTCCTTTCTAATATATTAATATATAATTGTAATTATATCTGATATCAAGAATCTGAGAAATTAAATATACATTCGTATACGTAAATTACATATATTAATTGAAATATACATTAACAGAATATAGTAGCCTTTAGTAAAATATAGAATGTATACGTAAAATATGATAATTGTTGGTAAACTAGTTTTAAAGTTTGTAATAAATGTTCTCAAGTTATCATAATAGAATTGTAAAATATAATTCAAATTTGTAATTTCAATCTTCTATTGTGTAAATTATAGATATATAACGTAATTCATATTCCCATTTCCTTATATCTAAATTTCTCATTTTGTATATGCGTTTAGGAGATTTTGTAATGTCTTGATCAATTTCGTATTTTATTACGTAACCCAATGTATTTTTTCCTTAATATGTGTAAAATTCAATTGAATAAACGCAAAATGTCACCGTAATTAGGCTGTTTTCTGAATAAGAGGTAGATAATATGTTGTAAAATATGACAAGAAGATGTAAAATAGCACAATATTTGGTATTTGTATAACAGATTATTTCAAAATGCGGTGCTTTTATTCAACCAAATGTTTATGTAATGTTGTGATCTTAAATCTGCTTATTTAATAAATATAGAATGTTTAATGACGTGTAATACTTTTATTTAGCATTAATTTAACCATCCCACATTATAGGAATGTTAGTTGGCACGAAAACCACTTAGTGGTTTTAATCTCCTTCATACACTCTTCATCCCACGGCCTAAGATGGCACCTTTCCATAATCAAGGAAAGGTGTCACCTCAATTCAAGTGCACGTATAGAATGCAGTCCTTCTTAAGTTAAGGAAGGTCGCCCCTTTTTTGTATAAAGCAAGGTACTTTAGTAGAATACGTATATAGTTTGTATTATAGGTGCACGTTATAAATACAAAGCTGCATACAAAACTGTGCATTATAATACAAACATTAAAACTGCACATTATAATACAAAACTGTATATGTATTCTACTAAAGTCATCATGTTTTATACAAAAAGGGGGTTGGCCTTCCTTAGCTTAGGAAGGACTGCGTCCTATTTGAAAGAAATCCTATATATATAGGGTGCACTTGAATTGAGGTGGCACCTTTCCTTGATCATGGAAAGGTGCCATCTTAGGCCGTTGGATGATGGATGTACATGCGAGATTGAAACCACTAGGTGGTTTTGATGCTAACTAACATTCCTAATATGTAGGTAGATTAAATTAGTAAAATACACGTCATTAATCATTCTGTATTCAGGAATAAATCGAGTGATGTACGAAATTTTCCAGAAATATCTTATGTAATAAATGTTCGCATTTTGAAATAACTGTTATCAATTTACCAACGTTTGAGATATTTTACAATTCTGTGTCATAAATTACAAAAGCGTAACCCCTTGTATTCGCAAAAAAGTCCAAATCCGACGAAAATTTGAATTTTTGTATAGACGTGTTTCCTAAAAAATAGGGTGCTTGGATCATATGCTAATTAATTGATGTAAACGTGGAAAACATTCCTAAAATTATGGGATTTTTGTTACAACTATATTTCCTAATATATTAGATGAGGTAAATTGCGAACATGTTAAAAATGTTAAATGTCATATGCATATTAATTTTAAGAGCTATTAAACCCACTTTGTAATGAATGAAACAAATAGTCCTTATTTCACATTCATCGAGTTTATTTTACATTCCATGTACAAACTTTACGTCCATCCAATACCATGTTACAATGTCAAAGATTTCAACAAAATGAAGACTTGTAATAAATGAATCCATCATTTTATCAACATATGTTACAATTGTAATTCATATTTTACATTTCTCTCATTCTTTTTACATTCGTCTCCTATTTTTCTGCAGTCAATTCCAAATTGATGACATCCGTAAGATATGGTTGTCTCGATCTTTACCCTTCTTCCTCTCATTAAAAGTTATCCAAGTGACCTACATAATATAAAAATAAAATAAGATATTGTAAACAGAATATGGAAGTATAAAATGATTGTAAGTAATATAAAAATAAGAGGAATGTTTTGTACAAGTAGTGCATCAGTCATTTGAATGTAAAATACATTCTGATGATGTAAAATGAGACAGAAAAATGTAAAATGATCAAATGTATTGTAATTTTGTGTACTGCATTGTAAAATAATGTAATCAACATCACTGAACTTAAAACAAAATGCGTATATATACGGATCATGCAATAAAAGCAATGACCCTGACATAAAAAAGAAGTACAGAAAAAGTAATAGAACAGGAGTGCACGAAAATAAAATAAAACAGAATTTTACAAATTGAAAATGAACAGATGAAAATATAATGAAGCCACAAACGATTTGATATTAGTAAGTAATCGAGAAATCATCTTCATCATTTGAAAATCCGATATGAAAAGGTATAAAAACATATAAAAACTGCAATGAAAAAATAATGAAATTTTTTAATAGGGAGACGAAGAATTGAACTAAGAAAAATGAAAAAAAATAAGAACATGCAGCCTTCATGCGCAAAAAATACTTACCTGGAACTTTTTTTAATGGAGATCTTGAACACGTCGTCAATATTTTGATGAAATCGAAGGAGAATAACTCAAAAATCATGAAGAACATAGATGGGAATCTCGAGTAAGGGAGAATGACATTTAAAAATATGCTATATTTAGTAATCAAATATGCGTAATCAATATTTCACATGATAATCGGGATTGAGAGGGAAGAGAGTTCTTTTTCTAAAAATAGCATAGTGGTTTTTGTGCAGATTAGTGGTTTTATCGGGTGCCGTTGATTAATATCGGATGGATGGTAGGAGGTGTCGCACCAAGTGCATGGAAAGGTGGCACCTCAATTCAAGTTTTTCCTATATATATATATATGGGAAAAATGTGGCTGCTCCTTGAGAGAGTCAACGGGCTGCTCCCACCCCCATTTTCCCCCAATTTTTTTATTTTTTGGAAAATAAAAATTTGTATATTCATCATTAAATCCCTCTAACATTCTATTAAAATTTCGTCAGAAACAGAGACTTCTATGACCTCCATCCAAACATGGTCGATTTAAAAAGTCCTGCGACCGTTAAAAAATGACGCCCGGATGGAGGGCCTAAGAGTCTTTGTTTCTGACAAAATTTTACTAGAATGTTAGAGGGATATAGGGATGAATATACAAATTTTTATTTTTCAAAAAAAATAAAAAATCTGGAAAAAATGGGGGTGGGAGTAGCCCCGTTGGCTCCTCCCAGGGAGCAGCCACATTTTTCCTATATATATATATATACATATACATATATATGAGGTAAATGGGGCTGCCCCCAGGGAGTAGCCAACTTGGCTACTCCCACCCCTACTTTCCCCCCATTTATTTATTTTTTTGGAAAATAAAAATTCGTATATTCATCATTATATCCCTCTCACATTCTATTAAAATTTCGTCAGAAACAGAGACTCCTACGGCCTCCATCCAAACATGGTCGATTTAAAAAATCCTGCGACCGTTAAAAAATGACATCTAGATGGAGGGCTTAGGAGTCTTTGTTTCTGACGAAATTTTAATAGAATGTGAGAGGGATATAATGATGAATATACAAATTTTTATTTTTCAAAAAAATAAAAAATGAGGGGAAAAAAGGGGTGGGAGTAGCCAAGTGGGCTACTCCTTGGGGGCAGCCCCATTTTACCCTATATATATACACATATAGAGCTAAATGGGGCTGCCCCCAGGGAGTAGCCAACTTGGCTACTCCCACCCCTATTTTTCTCTCATTTTTTATTTTTTTGGAAAATAAAAATTTGTATATTCATCATTATATCCCTCTCACAATCTATTAAAATTTCGTCAGAAACAGAGACTCCTACGGCCTCCATCCAAACATGGTCGATTTAAAAAATCCTGCGACCGTTAAAAAAATGATGTCTGGATGGAGGGCTTAGGAGTCTCTGTTTCTGACCAAATTTTAATAGAATGTGAGAGGGATATAATGATGAATATACAAATTTTTATTTTCCAAAAAAATAAAAAAATAGGAGAAAATAGGGGTGGGAGTAGCCAAGTTGGCTATATATATATGAGTAAAATGGGGCTGCCCCGAGGGGGTAGCTAACTTAGCTACCCCCGCCCCATTTTCTTCAAATTTTTTATTTTTTTTTAAAATTTTTTCCCGTGAATATTCATCACTATATCCCTATATTATGTCATAAAAATTTCGTATGAAACAGAGACTCCTACGGCCTCCATCTAGACAGTCATTTTTTTAACGGTAACAGGATTTTTTGAATCGACCCCGTTTGGATGGAGGTCGTAGGAGTCTCTGTTTCGCATGAAATTTGAATGACATATTATATGGATTTAATAATGAATTTACACGGTTTTATATTTCAAAAAAAAAATAAAAAAAAATATGTGAAAAGGGGCGGGGGGAGCTAAGTTAGCTCCCCCTAGGGGGCATACACATTAGCCTATATATATATATATGGGTAAAATGGGGCTGCCCCCAGGGAGTAGCCAACTTGGCTACTTCCCCTATTTTTTATTTTTTTGGAAAATAAAAATTTGTATATTCATCATTATATCCCTCTCACATTCTATTAAAATTTTGTCAGAAACAAAGACTCCTAAGCCCTCCATCCAGACGTCATTTTTTTAACGGTCGCGGGATTTTTTAAATCGACCATGTTTGGATGGATGCCGTAGGAGTCTCTGTTTCTGACGAAATTTTAATAGAATGTGAGAGGGATATAATGACGAATATACAAATTTTTATTTTCCAAAAAAATAAAAAAATGAGGGAAAAATAGGGGTGGGAGTAGTGATGAGCGCTCTCGCACCCTTAGTTAATTCGAGCAAGTTAATGTCCAAATTAATTTTTAATTGTTCGTTGCAGTCGGATACGAGAGGGAATATCAAAAACCACTTTAATTAGATTCGAGTTAATTTCAAGCGGCGGATTTTTTTACTTGGTGAAGTCCAAGGTCGAACTCATGGAGGCATCTCTCCTTAGGACAAATTTTAGAAAAGTTCAAGTGTGAGATTTCGGGGAATATATTTTTGGTCTTTTTCTATTTTCTATGCAGGACACATGCAAAAATCAAGCCAATTTAAAGTTAAATCAGTTAAGGTATCAAATGAAGTCCAAAAATTAATAAAATTGGCCAGATGATGGAATATGATGAAATTAAACTACCCTAATTTTTTTGGAATTTTTCGACACTAAATGAATTTACTGGGAATTTAAAAATGAATGTAGTGTGATTTTCACTAATTTAATTTTAATAAATATCAAATCACAACATTTTAGGGAAATAAAATTATCCTAGATAGATCAAATGATGAGGAATCCAGGGAAATTGTCAAACCTTAATTTTAATGTGAAATGAACCTATTAAAATTAAATTAAGGAAATCACCAATTAATTTATTTAGTCATCGAAATGTGTGCAAATGAGATGAAACTTTTATGCCATGTCAAGTTAACTAACCTAGAGCGTCTGCGAATTTTTGAGAATTTTTGGAGTTACAGAGAATTACTTATCAATTAAAAGGTCCAACTAGGCAAAATAACACAGAAATCAACCAATTAATTAATTTAAAAATCTACTGATACCACAAAATATGACAAGTGTCACAACAGCTAGAGGACAAGTTACTCAACAACGTGCAATTTTTAGAATTCAAAAATGATGCAAAATGACACCTAGGGATGCATGCAAAGACAGGGGTGTAATTGCAATACAAGAAATTAAAATTACATAAAAAGAAACATGCTGACAGGGACTTAAATGCAATTACCTATAGTGCTGGGGGTGGAATACAATTTCTACACTGGGCACGTGCTCCTCACGTGGGGGCGCTTCACAGGGACCTATTTACAATTTCGAAAAGTCCCCAGGGCCTCTATGCAAAATACCCAGGCCGCACGTGCTCCTCACGTGGGGCGGCCTAGGATCGGGCGGTGTTGGAGGCTCGGGGCTTGGCTCGGGTGCTCCGGGAGGTCTGGAGGGAGGCTCCCAAGGTCTTGGATTGATTTGTTTGCTTCAGGTAGGAGTAAAATCCTATCTTCTTCTCGCCACATCAAGATGAGTGGCCGGGGGGATTTTGATTCTTTATTCACTGATCTCTCTATGAGCCCCCCGCGGAACTCCTCTTCATCGGCCCAAGCGCACCTTGGACCACCCAAGACTCATGACCCTCTTGAGTCCTGGTTCCCTCATACACAGGGTGGTTACTCTCAAACCAACCCTTTCCTCTCCTCCGAGCTTACCGAGGAAGACCATCGCCTCGGTAATCCCTTTCTTGATTTATCCTCTGACACCGATCTTATTTCACACCCAGGAATAGAGAACAAGATGCCACCTAAGCAGCCACCACCGGATGAGGAGCAACTACAACAGATTCTTAATCGCCTTGCTGAAGCCGAACAAAGAAATGCAGATCTCACAGCTAGGATGGGACAAATCATTGTAGCATGAGGTATCGACCGACCAATGGTTGATGCCTACAACCCAGCGGAGAACGAGATACAGAATTGGTTGGCACCGGCGGTTCCCGCCGAAGCATTTGAGCTGAAGCCCCACTTCCTTAGCCTGCTACCGAAGTTCAATGGAAATACCAATGAAGAACCGTACACTTTCCTCCGAGACTTCGAGCTGGTTTGCAACAATCTTAGTCATCCCAATGTTGGCCAAGATTACATTAGATTGAAGGCCACCCCATTTGCCTTAGGAGATAAGGCAACACATTGGCTGAAGAACCTAGGGGTGATATGTACTACCTGGATGCAGTTCAAGGACCTCTTTCTGAAAAAGTTCTACCCTCTCAGTAGAACTAACCAAATGAGAACGAAGATTGTCAGCTTCTCCCAAGGACCCAGTGAACCTTTCCATGATGCCTGGGATAGGTTCAATGACTTAGTACAGAAATGTCCCTGCCACGGCATTTCTAAGGCGATCCTAGTTCAGACCTTGTTCTGTGGTCTAACCCCGGAGATACAGGGGTTAGTAAGTGCCGCCTGTGGAGGAAGCTATCTGAACAAAAATGAGAATGCTTTATGGAAGATATTAGAGAAGATGGCGGAAACCGGCAGGTCGCAGGACACCATGGCCTATACGTTGTCTCCCTCAATCCTATCCAACGAGATAACCCGAAGTACTGTAGCAGATCTGAACGAGGACCTCATCCCCAGCATGGGGATGATTGCTGACAAGTTGACTATGGTCGAACAAATCCACAAGAGGGTCACTGATCTTGAGTCTCTCTCGCGTCTACCAAAGCAAGTTGAGGAACTTTCTGAGAAGGTAGCTAAGATCAAACTACTTGCTCCTTCTGCACCACCTGTACCTTTACATTGAGTCCATCTTGTACAGGAACATGCATCGGGGCCTCAGAGTGGCTGATTTCAGACTTACACCCAGCAGGACCAGCATGCACCCCCATGAGTGGAGACCGGATACGAGGAGCCTCCGCAGGAGTACGAGATCAACGGGCTTTGGTATAACCGTGTCCCCATCGTCAGACAAGCGGAGATGGGGAATGGTCAGCCTCACCGACCATTTCCAGCTTACCAAGAAACCAGGTCCGGTCCGACACCACGCTTTGCTCAGTCCCGACCCGAACAAGGGTACCAGCCTCAGCAACACAAGCAGCAGCAGCACGCATTCCAGCAGAGTCCGTCCCAACAGCATCAGCAGTATCGGCATGGCCAGCAGGGCCAGTATAAAACCTCGTCTGCAGGTCAGCATCACCAGCCAGCTCAACCCACTGAATTGGAGTCCCTCACCTTGGCGATCCAGACCCTGTCTGATAGGGTCCAACAGATGCAGAACGACTATCTGGATATAAGAACTGATATCAATCGTGTTTCTCGTACCCAGGACCAACAAATGGCACTAAAGAACCCAATTCCCGCCCAAGTTCAAGCCAACCCAAACAGCCTAAATCAAGGCCAGAATCGACCTCGTGATCAGGTATACTATTCAGATAAGTCTTTATCTGAACATGAGATCTTTTCATATGATAATGTTAATCATATATCCCTCAGGAGCGGAAGGACCGTGATCGTACCTGATCGGGCACGAGCACCGAAGGAAGGAACCGCCAAGTCTCTACCTGAGGAGAACTTGGTGGAAGAAGAGGAGCAACACCACCATCACCACCACCGGCAGAAGAAGAAGAGGACTTCTGAGTCCTCGAAGCAGCATTCCCGCATCATTAGTGAGTCTGACGAAACTGATAAAGAGCCCGCACCTCCATCTGAGGAGGACCGTCCAGAAGAAGCGGAAGATGCATCACCGGTTTCGCCCCAGCATGTTTCTTTTAGTCCAAGTTAGAGTCCGAGTCTGTTTCAGAGTCCGAGTCGTGTACATAACTCAGTTCCAGCTTTCAATGAAAACATTTCAGTTTCAGAACATGAGTTAGAGTCAATAATCCCTTTTCCTCGAGCTCTTACGGGTGGAAAGAAGAAAATCAAAAAAATCCAAAAAAATGACCCTGAGATGGCCGAGCTCTACAGCAAATACATCAAGGTCACAATCCCTTTTGACAAGTACGTGGAGATGACCCCTGCATTCCAAAAATACTTTAAGGTGAGATGCATACCTACTAGGATTAGCAGGAAGACCAAAAGCCGTGTTGAGAAATACGTTCTATCAGTAGCCACAACTTGTGCAATAAATAACTCGTTTCTAAGGAAACGAAGAGACATGGGTGCACACTATGTAGTGAATCATGTTGATGACATCGCATTTGCACACACTCTCCTGGACAATGGTTCCTCAATTAACTTAATGCCTATAGCTCTCTATGAGCGACTTAGTCTCGGACCTCTTAGGAAATCTAGAGCCCTCCTGCAGTTCGCTGATAAATCAATCAAGAGGTCCCAAGGAGAATTGAGGAATGTTGTGATTAAAGTCGAGGGGCAGGAATACATGGTGGACTTCACTGTCCTAGATATGGAAACCCCTCGTAATTGGAGAGATTCCCAGATCATCTTAGGCAGACCCTTCCTCAGGACAGCGGGGGCCTTGTTTGATTACAAGATCGGGAAGATCCAGTTCCAAACTCCAGGCGGAGAAGAGGAACTTGAGATGAAGCAGACCAGATGGCAGAGATCGGATTCCGAATCCAGCACCGAGTACTCTTCAACTGAAGCAGACTGCGATCATGTAGACATAGTTGGGCCATGGAGACAGAACCCAGCCAGCATCGATGAGTCCCTCCCTTCCGTAGATAATCCAGTGCATGAGTCAGTTTGCGAGATCCTCAGAGACGAGTACAACTCACAACCTGCATCACCCTACATCTTCGATGACTTAGAAGCCCAGTTGGGCTCGTCAGTCCTTACCTCTTTAGGACAATCAGAAGATGAGGATGAAGAGTCGAACGTGGCTTTAGCCGATTACATGGAGACCTTTGACGATTTGACTCCAGAGACAATTAACCTGGCGGCAGCTATTACAGAGAAAGATCCAGCCACTTCCAACACTGAGCCAGATTTGATTGAGCCAGATTTCCTAGATGATCACACCCTACCTGAGCTCAAACCTTTACCCACAACACTTAAATACGCCTTTCTTGCGGGTCGGGAGAAGAAATATCCGGTCATCATCAGTTTGTGATTGACCGAGGAGCAGGAATCTCGCTTGCTAGAGATCTTGGAGAAAAACCGCAAGGCGATAGGCTGGAGCATTTCTGATCTCCATGGGATAAATCCCGCTCTGTTTTCGCACCATATCTACTTGGAGAATGAAGACAAACCCTCTCGTGAATTCCAACGTCGTTTGAATCCAAATTTGCGAGAGGTAGTGAAGAAGGAGATATAGAAATGGTGCAACGCGGGTTTTATTTATCCCATCTCCGACTCGAAATGGGTGGTCCCAATCCATGTTGTCCCGAAAAAGTCGGGAATTCAGACGACCACCAACGAGGACGGAGAGGAGATCGTTACGCGAGTGCCCACGTCGTGGCGCGTCTGTGTGGATTACAGACGCTTGAATTCCGCGACAAAGAAGGATCATTTCCCCCTACCGTTCATTGATCAGATCCTAGAAAGACTAGCGGGGAAAGAATTCTTCTGCTTCTTGGATGGGTTCTCAGGCTACAATCAAGTAGACATAGCTCCGGAGGACCGGGAGAAGACCACATTCACATGCCCCTTTGGTACCTATGCTTTCAGACGCATGCCCTTTGGGTTATGCAATGATCCGGGTACTTTTCAAAGGTGCATGATTGTTTTATTCGCCGAAATGGTCGGCGAATTCTTAGAAGTCTTCATGGATGACTTCTCGGTCCACGACGATTCCTTCGATTCCTGTCTTAGGAATCTGGACCGAGTCCTCAAACGATGTTGTGAGGTTAATCTGGTGCTCTCCTGGGAGAAAAGTCACTTCATTGTGACGGAGGGCATTGTGTTGGGGCACGTCATCTCCAAGAGAGGAATGAAGGTTGACCCTGCCAAAGTGGATGTGATCAGACGACTCCAGCCACCAACCAACGTCAAGCAGTTGCGGTCGTTCCTCGGGCATGTTGGATTTTATCGGAGATTTATTAAGAATTTTTCTAAGATTGCCCGACCGCTAACTGAGCTTTTAGGCAAAGATATGGAGTTTGTTGTTGATCACAAACATCTTGAAGCCTTTAAGCTATTGCAAGGGATGATCATGGACTCACCTATCCTACAAGCCCCAGACTGGTTTCTACCTTTTGAGATCATGACGGATGCCTCAGATTTTGCTGTTGGGGTTGTGTTAGGATAGAGGAGAGATGGCATCCCATTTGCAATTCACTACGCAAGCAAAGTGCTTGATATCGCTCAGCGTAACTATACAGTTACGGAAAAGGAGATGCTTGCGGTAGTGTTTGCCTTGGACAAGTTCAGATCTCATTTAATTGAATCCAAGGTTATCGTGTTCACTAACCACACGACTCTACGGTATTTGATGGAGAAGAAGGACGCGAAGGCGCGTCTTCTTAGGTGGATTTTACTTATCCAGGAGTTTTATTTGGACATCTGTAATAAACCTAGAAAGAAGAACGTAGTAGCCGATCATCTATCTCGTCTCGAAGATCTTAATACTTCCGAAGATTCACCTATTCGAGACTCCTTCCCTGACGAGTCGATTTTTGTTGTCGACTCACTCCCATGGTACGCAAATATCGTGAATTATCTTTTCTCCAAGAAAGTTCCCGAAGATTGGCCCAAGAGCCAAATTGACCGACTGAAGTTGGACGCTAGACACTACCATTGGGAGGATCCGATCCTTTTCTTCGAAGGACCGGATTGTGTCTGGAGACGGTGTATTACTCAGGAGGAATACTAGAGTGTCCTTTCTTTATGCCACAGCTTGGAGGCAGGAGGACACCACTCCGAGAAGAGGACCGCATGGAAGGTACTTCAGTGTGGCTTTTACTGGCCGACTCTGTTTCGCGATGCCACCGTCTTCGCGAAGTCGTGCCCGGTATGCCAGAGAATGGGAGGAACCGTTGGTTCCAAGGATGAGATGCCGATGCAGCCTGTCATCATTTGTGATGTCTTTGACGCCTGAGGCATCGATTTCATGGGCCCATACCCTGTTAGCCACGGGTTCGAATATATCCTTCTTGCGGTAGATTATCTATCTAGATGGGTGGAGGCTATCCCGACTCGAGCCACATACAGCAGGACTGCCTATAAATTCATCAGAGAACACGTAATCTCTAGGTTCGGGATCCCCAAAATGATAATATCAGATAGGGGTAGCCACTTTGTGAACCGGGAGGTGAAGAACATATTGCAAAAGCTTGTCCGCCCAAAAAGGAAGGACTGGTCTCAGATCTTGGATCAGGTCCTATGGGCGTATAGGACAGCTTACAACACACCGTTAGGAACCTACCCTTTTTGAATGGTATTCGGAAAGACGTGCCATTTGCCCGCAGAACTAGTGCATAAATCAGAATGGGCTATTAAGAAGGTCAATTGGAAAATGCATCTTGGGCAGAAGCAGAGAGAGATGGATCTGAATGAGCTTGTGGAAGTCAGAAATCGTGCATATGACAACAGTTTGGTCTACAAGGACAAGGTGAAGCATTGGCATGATAGATATATTAGACGAAAGACCTATTTTGGAGTTTGTATGAGGGAGGTAAGGGCATTTTGTGGACCAAGGGCTTTAAGGCTTTATTTGATGTTTTTACAAAGGGGATTCATGATTTTCTTCCTTATATTATTAACTAAGGTGTACATATATTATTAACTAAGGATTCATGATTTTACAAAGAGCTTATTTTATGAGTGGATATGTTACAAGTGATCTTGGCTTCTTATTTACTGCAACATGTGAATGCTAAAATGCATATTTTATGAATGCATGTATGAATGCTATTTATGCATTATAAAGGGAAATATGCATCTATTTACTTGGGAACAAGCTTCTATTTTCAACTTTTAGAGTGATGAATCACAGATTCATCAAGTAGCCAAGTTCGCTACTCCCTGAGGGCAGCCCCATTTTACCCTATATACATATATACATATATATATATATATACATATATGTATGTATATATATATGTATGTATATATGTATATAGGGTAAAATGGGGCTGCCCTATATGTATGTATATAGGGTAAAATGGGGCTGCCCCCAGGGAGTAGCCAACTTGGCTACTCCCACCCCTATTTTTCCCTCATTTTTTATTTTTTGGGAAAATAAAAATCTGTATATTCATCATTATATCCCTCTCACATTCTATTAAAATTTCGTCAGAAACAGAGACTCCTAAGCCCCCCATCCAGACGTCATTTTTTTAACGGTCGCAGGATTTTTTAAATCGACCATGTTTGGATGGAGGCCGTAGGAGTCTCTGTTTCAAACGAAATTTTAATAGAATGTGAGAGGGATATAGTGATGAATATACAAATTTTTATTTTCCAAAAAATAAAAAAATGAGGGAAAAATAGGGGTGGGAATAGCCAAGTTGGCTACTCCCTGGGAAAATACAGCAAATCTGTGACCGTTAAAAAATGACTGTCTGGATGGAGGCCGTAGGAGTATCTGTTTCTGACGAAATTTGAATGACATATTAGAGTGATATAATTATAGCTAGAATCTTGGCAGCGTATATATTTAGACCTTGGAAGAACATTTGATGTAGGAATTAACAGTAGGAGGGAATGGTAGGTAGAGAAAAATGGAAACCACGACCGTGGATATCCCTTCTCAACCTTCTGCTTATCCATGTATAGCTGCCGAGGAAGCCACCGGCGACTCCGAATTCGAAGGCGAGCCAAATACTAGCATCTACAATGGAGTCGACGACGACGATGATCGGGAATCATGCATAGAAGGAGCTGATTACGACGGCGACGACGATAATCTGAAGCCAATTGAGACGACTGTCGATGCACACACAACCAATCTTCATCAAGAGATTGAAGGCGAGCACAATGGAGAGGAGGAAGTAGAAGAGGAGGTGGAGTTCGCGTGTAGAGGGGACAGAGTCAGGGAGGAGGAGGATAGACTGTTTTGGGAGAATTGTCTCGCTTTCGGATATCCATGATAGGTGTGTGTGTGTGTGTGTGTGTGTGTGTGTGTGTGTGTGTGTGTGTGTGTGTGTGTGGTAAAATGGGGTTGTCCCTAGGGAGTAACCAACTTGGCTACTCCCACCCTTATTTTTCCCTCATTTTTTATTTTTTTGGAAAATAAAAGTGTGTATATTCATCATTATATCCCTCTCACATTTTATTAAAATTTCGTCAGAAACAGAGACTCCTAAGCCCTCCATCCAAACAACATTTTTTTAACGGTCGCAGGATTTTTTTAAATCGATCATGTTTGGATGGAGGCCGTAGGAGTCTCTGTTTCTGACGAAATTTTAATAGAATGTTAGAGGAATATAGTGATGAATATACAAATTTTTATTTTCCAAAGAAATGAAGAAATACGGGAAAAATAGGGGTGGGAGTAGCCAAGTTGGCTACTCCCTGGGGGCAGTCCCATTTTACCCTACATATATATATATATATAGGGTAAAATGGGGCTGCCCCATATATATATATATATATAGGGTAAAATGGGGCTGCCCCCAGGGAGTAGCCAACTTGGCTACTCCCACCCCTATTTTTCCCTCATTTTTTATTTTTTGGGAAAATAAAAATCTGTATATTCATCATTATATCCCTCTCACATTCTATTAAAATTTCATCAGAAACAGAGACTCCTAAGCCCCCCATCCAGACGTCATTTTTTAACGGTCGCAGGATTTTTTAAATGGACCATGTTTGGATGGAGGCCGTAGGAGTCTCTGTTTCTGACGAAATTTTAATAGAATGTGAGAGGGATATAGTGATGAATATACAAATTTTTATTTTCCAAAAAAGTAAAAAAATGAGGGAAAAATAGGGGTGGGAATAGCCAAGTTGGCTACTCCCTGGGAAAATACAGCAAATCTGTGACCATTAAAAAATGACTGTCTGGATGGAGGCCGTAGGAGTCTCTGTTTCTGACGAAATGTGAATGACATATTAGAGTGATATAATTATGAAAATCTATGGTGACATTTTTGAAAAAAAATAAAAAATTTTGCAAAAAAATGAAATGTGAAGTAGGTAAGTTAGCTACTTTACAAAGTAGGCTCCCTTTCCTCTCTCTCTCTATATATATATAGAGAGAGAGAGATAGATAGATAGATATAGATACACGTACGTACGTATGCATATACAGTTCTTGCAAATTTTGTGATCCTTCTACTGGGATTTGACATCGTATAGCTATGAAGGAAAGTTCGTTTGGGAGTTCACGAGTCAGTTTGAGCTTAACGAGTTTTATCGAGATTGAGTTAAGGCTGGCTCGACCCGTTCAACTCGATAGGATGCACTGCGTACAGAGGCCGTGCAACTGGACCGTTCGATCGTAGGGACCCCCGTCTCCTGAGGAGCTAGTCTTTTCTTAGTGCACTGGTATTTGTTACGATTGAGATACTTTGTAGTTTACTGAGATAAAACCCCTTTAATCATTGCATCTTTAATTATGAAATCTACGTTAAGTATTATCAAGCAAGCAATAAATCCACATGTAGCATTAAATCATATCGATTGCACCAGTTGTCTATTGATGTACTCTGTATTAGAGCTGTAAGTACGAGTGATTTGTATAAATTCCAGATTGTATTCCTTACTCTGTATTTTGAAGATTTTTCGAGTGTGCAGGAATTTTAGGCGATTTTGGATAGTAGAAATATGCAAGATTACAAGGGTAGATGTTATAATTTAAACTGCTGCGAAATTGATATGAAGGGCATTTGCTATAATTTACCTGAAGCCTAAAATAAAGCAAATAAATCAAAAAAGAGAGGAAAGGCGAAGGGAAAGCTCCTCAAGTTGCTATAGGCTTGAATGGAAAGATCGACTAAAGTTAGAGTTTGTGATCCTAAGCTATTTGGTAGTTAAGACTTGAATTCAACGAGGTTAGGTTGTAATGGTATTATCTTATTTCTTAGGGATATTTACACCCATTGTATACTTTTGTAATTATGCACGTAACACTCGATAATCCATAATTACCCGAGAAACTCCGAATAGTTGTTAACCCTTACTTGTCGTATCCCTGTATTGACTTCCATCCATTCTCTCTGTTATCTTTGATGGAATCTGTCAATTTTTTTTACAAATTTTCTCTTGAATTCAATTACATTTGCAAAAGATGCCATCCATCGCTCTTTCCTCCATGGATTGATGGTAAGGAGGATAGGCCGGTGACGATGGATGAGAAGAAACACTCGGTGACGATTGGGTGCGTTCTTCAGGAGGATGGGGAGGAGGCGAGGCTGGAGGAGGTTGAGGGAGCTGTGGCAAAGGAGAGGGTGGCAGAGGGATGTTGTTGATGCTGTTGTTGTTGTGAGGGTGGAGGTAGGCTAGGCGGGGGATTCGCGTGGATGGGGGACGGGACTTCTGTTGTTAACAGGATGAACAGTGCATATATTAACACGTAATTCCACAGATTCAAATGAATTAACAGAAAAGCGTCATAGATTAAAATCATTTTAATCATGCATTTCCATTTGGTTATCCGAATACAACATGCAAATAGGAACCAATTAATAAAATCGAAACAAATATTAGAGCATGATCCATAGAAGGTAAAGCAATAAACAGATTGCGGCAAACATAGTAAAAGAAGAATAAGGTTAGAGATCACTGAAGCATCTATGAAATGGACTGTCCTTAGAGAGGATATCGTCCCCGCAATACTGGTACGCCGTACGTAGGATACTGGCAATCCGCTTCTCGTATACGACGGCACATGATCTTCGTGTGCACACACCGACAAGATCGTCCCCGAATGTACCTCAGAGAACTGTAGCTGAGAGAAAGAGAAGCAGGTTCGTCTGCGAGAGGAAGAACGGGAACAGAGGCAAGGCGACGTGAGAGGGTTTTTCTTGTGAGTGAAGAAAAACAGCGTGAGGAAAAGTGTATAAAAAGAAGAGCCCGTGTGCCCTAGTGCATTGTACCTTTTGATTTCCGGAAACGCCCCTCAGCGGGCGTGTCCCTTCGGATTCCAAAAAACACGGCTAGAACGAGCCGATTGGATCGAGTCAGATTCCCAGTGCGATTGAATCCAAATTAATCTTTCTGATTAATTTAATCAATCAGCCAAATGAAATTCGCAACAAAACTATCGAGATCCGAATTGAGTCTCCCGAGCCGGAGATGGAGCGAGCACACGCACGCGCGTGTGTGTGGTCCTCCATTCCTCCTCTCTAGTATTGCTACAAGAGCTTGAGGTGTGAACTTATATATAAGCCCACCAAAAGTTTAGAGATACTTGGTATGGTACTAAACTTTCATCCAAGCTTTTGCATGTTTTAAATTTGGGAATTCTCAACTTTCCCTCCAAGCCATTTGATTTCCCAATTGAAACCAAATTGACTCTTGTGGTAATTATATATGTTTTCCAATCAAAAACTAAATTACTTATTTAAAATACAACTATCCCCCATGAATTCACCAATTTGAAAAAGAGATTCAAAGAGAGTTAAAATACATCTTTCGGCTGACACATTTTGCTTTCAGTAAATGTACATTCGGTTTGAACCTTTACCTGAGTTTACTACTTTCACTTTAACAGGAATGAAGTGAACTACGTCTTGAACCTCAGACCTTCATGTTAAAGTATACAGTAGAAACAACAAAGTGTTGTTCTTGGTACAATCTTCATGGTTGGTGCTCTTAAAGGTCATGCACCCTTATCTTGTTTCATGAGTGTGTTCAGAAAAAACCCTCTTCCTTTAACTGCAGCCCACAATAACACTCGCATAGGTGGCGTTCTCTAAGGATGCACTGCTCACATCCTGCCCAAAGGCTTGAACCCATTAGAGCCTATGCTCTTCCTAAACTTGCAGCTTAAATGGTACTCAGGCTTCCAGGGATAAGACACTCATGCATAAGCATTAAACTAAGAGTGCCAACCATTTCTCCAAACAGCTTGTTTTTACCACATTGAACCTACTTTATGGATCTCCACTCAGATAGGTTAGGTTACTACTGTAGAAGAACTCCCAATGGATCTCAATCCCCTCCCAAGCCTAGACTTTACGACTAAAGATCTATGAAGTTCCTTAGTCAACAGATCTGCCGTGTTGTCCTTAGATCCAACAAAATCCACAGCGAATACTCCTCGAGACACCAAATCCCTTAATGTCTTAAGTCTGATTTGTATGCGTCTTCTTGTTTTCTGATTGAACTTTGAACTTTTGATCTTGGTAATTATGGTCATATTATCACAATATACCGAGATCACAGGAACTGGCTGACCTACCATGGGAATTTCAGATAGAAGATCCCTTTGTCATTCAGCCTCAATTCTAGTGGTGTCCAAAGCATACAGCTCGGCCTCAAAGGTGGATCGAGCTAGAATGGTCTGCTTCACAAACCTCCAGGAGACTACACCGCCTCCAAGCGTAAAAACATACCCAGTGACACCATTACTCCTAGACTCCTATATTTTTCCTATCCATCTTGTATCACTATATCCTTCTAGTACATATGGATGTCTACTATAATACAAATTAAGGGAAATAATTCCCTTCAAGTACTTCAGTACTCGATCCAGAGCCTCCCTGTGAGTACGGTCAGGACAGCTATTGTATCTACTCAGCTTTGCAACCGAGAATGAAATATTAGGTCTCATGCAATTTGTAAGATACATTAAACTTCCTATCACTTGTGAATACCTCAGCTGAGCTACAGGTACTCCACTTTTATTCTTAAACAGCATTTTGGCTGAATCAAAAGGAGTGCTTACAACTTTACGATCTTGATATCCAAATTTCTCAAGTACCTTCTCAATATAGTGAGATTGAGAAATTACAATCCCATCAAATGATCTTGTCAGTTTGAGATCCAAGATCACATCAGCGAATGCCATGTCCTTCATCTCAAACTTGCTACTTAAGAATGCCTTAGTCTCATTAATAATCCTTATATGTGATCCAAACAATAATATGTCATCAACATAAAAGCACAAAACAATACACTTATCACCTTTCACCTTGGAATAGACACACTTATCGGATTCATGAACCTTAAAGTCAAATGACAAAATAGTTTTGTCAAGTTTTCATGCCACTGCTTTGGTGCTTGTTTCAATCCGTAAAGAAATTTAACAAACTTGCAAACCTTTCCCTTATTCCCAGGAGTCACAAGCCCATCAGGTTGATCGATATAGATCTCCTCCTCAAGATCGCCATGCAAGAAGGCAGTTTTTACATTCATATGGTGGATAGAAAGATCATATACAGATGCCAATGTTATGAGCATCTGGATTGTGGTCATCCTAGTCACAGGGAATAAGTATCAAAATAATCGATACCACCCTTTTGCCTAAAGTTCTTGGCAACTGATCTAATTTTATACTTTTCAATTGATCTGTTAGGCCTAGGCTTTCTCTTAAACACCCACTTGCACCCAATGGTAGAGCACCCTTTGGGTAAATCAAATAACTCCCAAGTTCCATTAGCCATAATGGAATCCATCTCAGATTTGACGACTTCCTTCCATTGTTTTGATTCAGATGAAGCCATGGCTTCCTTATAACTTGGTGGATCACCCTCGATCTGGTAGACAACAAAGTCGCCACCCAGATCCTTGGCTATCCGAGGTCTTTTACTCCTCCTTGGCTCAATCTCTTATGAAAGGTCATTGGGTTCAGGTTGAGTTTCAACCCCCAAATTCGTTGTCCTTTTCACTTGATTGAAATAGATCCTGATGTGGAGGCACTCTCAATGGTCAGATTCTGAGGAATCCCAGTCTTCATAGGGAAGACATCCTCAAAGAAGGTAGGATCATGGAGTTCAACAATGGTGTTAACATCTATGCCCGGTATCTCGAACCGAATTATCAAGAACCTATATGCATAGCTATTTTTCAAGTAACCTAAGAAGACCACATCAACAGTTTTACGACCAAGCTTTTTTCTCTTGTTTCTGGGACTAAAATCTTAGCGTGTCAGCCCCACACTTTGAGATATCTTAAGCTTAGTTTCCTATTTCTCCAAAATTCAAAAGGACACTTTTTCATATGCCTTGGAGGAACCCTATTCAGAATATGGCAAGCCATATTCAAGGCTTCTCCTCACATATAGGTTGGAAGTCCAGAACTGTGTAGGAGAGCATTGATCATGTTCATGAACTATGCCAAATGATTTGCATTGTTCATCAAACAAGTTAGCGGTATACTCACCTCCTCTATCTGACCTAAGGCATTTAAGCACTTTCCTGGTTTGTGTCTCGGCCTCATTCTTAAATATAAGATATTTTTTCTAAGGCTTCATCCATGATTTTCATTAGAATATACATAGCAGTATCTGCTGCCATCATCTATAAAGGTGATAAAGTATTTCTTATCGTCTCTGGTTAACACATCATTAAACTCACAGATATCTGTGTGCACTAGATCAGGATCTCACTATCTCTAAAGACAGACTGAAAAGACTTCCTATGTGTCTTAGCTTGCACATAAATTTCAAATTTTTTAGTTTTGTCAATAGTGTGTTTTGGGATCAAATCTAAATTCATCATTCTTTTAATTGAATTTAAGTTTACATGTCCCAATCTATCATGCCACAAATCAAGGATTCTATATTATTCATAACATGAGACACAGAATTAGAACATTCAGAACTTAAAAAATTCATCTCATCAATGTTTACTAAATCACATCTAATTCTAAACAACAAATCAAAATCAACCAGATAGCCTTTTCTATAAAAATTGTCATGTCTCAGAATGACAATTTTATTACATTTAAAGTTCAATTCAAAATCATTTCTAACTAAGATAGAGCCAGATAAAACATTCTTCTTGATATCAGGAACATGCAGCATCCTGTGCAACGTCTAGACACGTCCAGAGGAGAACCTCAAGTTTGACTTGTCCTGATCATAGCACCCTAGCTGCAGAATTGTTCTCATCTTCACAGTCCCACCACTGCAGGTCTGATAAGAAGAAAATAAAGTTCTGTCAGAACAAATATTTACATTGGCTCCCGTATCAGTGAGCCACTCATTTGGATCATAAATATGGTATAGCTTATGTTTTACAGAGACATACCCCTCGCTATCCCCAAGTCCCATAGTGATCATATTCACTTGTGGACTCCCGTTTGCAGCCTTGGGTTGAACCTTTAAGGACGGACGATCCTTCTTCCAATGGCCAACCTGATTACAGTGCCAATAAGGTTTATTCTTTACCTTTTTCTGGATCTTGTCCTTTGATTTTATTTTATTGTTGTTATTACCCTTTCCCTTCTTATCCTTACCCTTCGAGGTAATGAAATTGACCTTAGCCTAAATATTAACAGGAAGCACATGCTTTTGTTTCATGTGTTCCTCCTCTATGGCAATTGCCACCATCAAGTCATCCATAGAAAATTTTCTCTTCCTTTATTTCAGGGTCATACCGAAGTCTTCCCAAAACTTGAGGAATTTTTCTATGAGGCACATGATATGAAACTTTTTTGGAAGTTCCATTTCAACATCTTCTAAACCATGGAGCAGGAGAAAAAACTCATGTGCTTGTTCAGAAATCGACTTCTCTTCGGCCATGGAAAACTTCAAAAATTTGGTCAAGGAGTATTTCTCAATATCGAGGTCTTCGGTATTATACTTCCGATCCAAATCTTCACATATCCCCTTCGCAATCTGCATGGACAAACAGTATATGTCAAACAACATGTTGGACAGAGCCAACAGGATGCAACCATGACATATACAGTCATGTTCCTTCCACGCACATTGCGCCTTCTGGCTATCGGGTGAGGGGTTTTCCTTTTTCCACCGTAGGACAATCAGTTTCAAGCATAGAGATTAGTCTATGGTGGTTAATCAGATCTTCATGCAATGTTGCCAACGCTTAAAGTTTTTACCATCGAATTTCTCAGGTATACTTGTCAGATCTACCCTCGATTTAAATATTGTTTCCGACATGATTTTAAAATCAGTTCCGAATATCCTCTCTAAGATTGTTCTTAACATGATGAACAATGCATATATTAAAACGTAATTCCACGGATTCAAATGAATTAATAGAAAAGCATCACATACTAAAACCATTTTAATCATGCATTTCCATTTGGTTATCTGATTACAACATGCAAATAGGAACCGATTAATAAAAGACGTGATCCAGACAAAGTAAAGCAATAAACAAATTGCGGCAAACATAGTAAAAGAAGAATAAGGTTAGAGATCACCGAAGCGTCCATGAAATGGACTATCCTTAGAGAGGATATCACCCCCACAATACCGGTGCGTAGGGTACTGGCAATCCGCTTCGAGGATACGACGACACACGATCTTCATCTACGCACACTGACGAGATCGTCCTCGAATGTACCTCAAAGAACTGTAGCCGAGAGAAAGAGAAGCAGGTTTGTCCGCGAGAGGAAGAACGAGAACAAAGGCAAGGCGACGTGAGAGGGTTTTTCTTGTGAGTGAAGAAAAATGACGTGGGGAAAGGGGTATAAAAAGAAGAGCTCGCATGCCCTAGTACGCTGTACCTTTTGATTTCTGAAAACACCCCTCAACATGCGCGTCCCTTTGGATTCCAAAAAACGCGGCTAGAACGAGCCGATTGGATCGAGTCATATTTCCAATGCGATTGAATTCAAATTAATATTTCTGATTAATTTAATCAATCAATCAAATGAAGCCCGCAGCAAAAGTATCGAGGTCCGAGATCCTAATTGACTCTCCCGAGCCCGAGCCGGAGATGGAGCGGATCGCGCACGTATGTGGTCATCCTTTCCTCCTCTCTACTTTTGCTACAAGAGCTTGGGGTGTGAAGCAGTAATTTTGAAACTGGACCGGACCTGCCGATTCGACCGGTCCGACCGATGAACCGGACCTCAACCGGTCCGGTTCGATTATTCAAATTTTAATTAACCCGCCCGATTCAACCCATTTTTTTGACCCAGTTTAACCAAGTTCAACCGAAGTTGAACCACATTTAATTTTTAAATTATTTAAAAATTTTGTTAGTAGTGGGAGTTCAATACATGACCTTTGGTTACTTATTTCACACTTCTAATAAAACTACACTAACACAACTTTTTGTATTTATTGGGTTTTAAATATAATTAAACTACTATCATGTTAGTATCTAGTCCAAATAATATATATATATATGATATGTATGATATTTGATGGTGTATAAGAAAAATACTTTATGTATAGTGTGAAATATATACATTATTTATGTATTTTATATATATATATATATATATCAAGTATATTTAAGTGTATATTATATATATTATTTCATTTCGGTTTGATTAGCCGGTTCAACCACTTTTTTTCACCGATCCGATTTAATCTGGTTTTAAATAATGACATCATCATCATCCGGTTGAACCGGTTTGATTACATGATCTGACCCGATCTGACCATTTCAACAAGGTTTCCAGTTCGGTGTCCGTTTCGGTTTCAAAAACCTTGTTGTGAACTCATATATAAGCCAACCAAAAGTTTAGAGATACTAGGTACGGTACTAAACTTTCATCCAAGCTTTTCCATGTTTCAAATTTGGGAATTCTTAACTTTCCCTCCAAGTTATTTGATTTTCCAATTAAATTAAATCAAATTGACTCTTATAGTAATTACATTGGTTTTCCAATTAAAATTTAAATTACTTATTTTAAATACAACAACTTCAGGCAGAGGGGCAGAGGGGAGGCAACTTGAGGCTAAGAGGCTGGATGGGAGGGGGCTTCAGTGGAGGGGCAGGAGGGAGGTCGTGATCAATCAATAATTGGCAATGTTAATACTAACTCATTGCAATATGTCTGAATATCAATTGATCAGAACCGAGCTAGGTATCTCGGTGAAGAGAGCTTGGATTATTTAACATGGATAAGTCCATGATTAAACACAAGGACATGAGCTTCTTGTTTATTTAGTTAAGTTCTAATTACCTAAAGTAATTAAGTATGTATCTAGGTTAGGTTCACAACAAAAGATGAATGCATGAATTATTTTTATGATTTTTATAAATGAAAATGAAATTAATTAAGAGCGACACAATGGAGCAATGGAGATACAAGACAATACAAAAGAACAAAGCTCACAAAATTAATTGCTAACTCATGTGATGAGTGAGTCCACTAATCAATAGCTAACAAATCCAATTTAAGAGTCTATTAGGCCGATTAAAGATCAAGTTAACTAAATGAGCTAATCAAGAATTTGATCTTACAAACCATGCATGATATTCAATCACATACAATGATGCGTATATATTAAATCAAATTAATGTGATGAGATCTCATTTATTTAAAAATTCTAATCAATTTTCAAAGTCAATCAAAAACTAAAGGTACACTATGAAACACGTAATAAGTAAGCATTTGACTCTGATATTAATTTAATAAACAATACATAAAATCAGAACAAAACAAGCACCATATCAAAGAGAATTTAATTAGCTTTAAAATGATATCAATTTCACTTAATTTGAATTTATATATCTTAAGAAATTAAATATTTAACACAAGGGCTTAATGTAATAAAAACTTAATTAAACATTACATAAATTACTACAAATAGGTCCAAAACAGATTAAAATACAATAAAAATATAACAAGAAGGGCTTATCTGTAAAAGTTCTAGTGCATGAGGATATGTATGCAAATAAGGACAACCCGGCATGGCCTGGGCATACATTTCCCCGACAGCAAACGTGCTATGCAGGTTTGGCCGACTCTGGGGTGGAGGCTTGGATTACGTGTTACCCTTCCGTGCTTCGGGCTATGTTTAGTTCATCCGAGCCTGCAGGGGTGAAGTAGTGGCTCATGACTTCTCTGGGCTGTAGAATCAAGAAGATCCTATGGTAGTTGTTGTATGATAGATCTCCTCCGCCGTGTGTTATGGCTGCAAGGTGGGGCTCCGATGAGAGCCCCACTCCTCCATGTCTGTCTAGATATGGTAAGATCCTGGAAGCTTGCTGGGGTTAAGGCAAAGTCGATGGTGGGTTGATGAAGACTTGAAACCCCCTAGAGTGTCATGTATGATAGGGTTTTATCTTGTGTAAGGACCCCATCTGGGAAGACTAGATATTTTGACATCAACATTGGTTTACATCAAGGTTCTGCTTCGAGTCCATTTCTTTTTACTTTGATTATGGACGAGTTGACCAGTCACATTCAGGATGAGTTGCCTTGGTGTATGTTATTTGCTGATGATATTGTGTTAATTGACAAGACTAGAGATGGAGTAAATGAGAAGCTTGAGGTCTGGAGACATGAGTTGGAGACTCAAGGATTTCGTATAAGTAGGGCTAAGATGGAATATATGGAGTGTACCTTTGATGGAAGCAATGGTGAAGGAATCGAGGTGAAGATTGGTGACGATAACATTCAGAAAAGAGATTCCTTTAGATATCTGGGATCTATTCTGCAACATGATGGGGAAATTGATGGAGATGTTACTAATATAATAAATGTAGACTGGTTAAAGTGGAGAGGAGCCTCTGTTGTTCACTGTGATAAGAAAATTCCTTTAAAGATTAAAGAAAAGTTTTATAAAGCAGTCTTGAGACCTGCTATGCTTTATGGATCTGAATGTTGGCCTGTGAACCATAGACATGTGCAGAGAATGAATATAGCAGAAATGAAAATGCTAAGGTGGATGTGTGGACACACACGTAAAGATCGGATTCGGAATGATGCAATCAGAAAGAAAGTTGGTGTAGCTCCCATCGAGGATAAGATGCGAAAAAACTGCTTAAGATAGTTTGGACATCTATAAAGAAGATCGGCTGATGCACCAGTTAGGAGATGCGAGTATTGGGATGTTGAGCCAGCTAAGAGAGGGCGAGGACGGCCCAGACGTGTTGGAAGAAATACGAAGGGATCTTAGTTTTGTGGATATAAGCCCAGGATTGGCCCAAGATAGATCTGAATGGAGGCGAAGAATCCATATAGCCGACCGTACTTAATTGTGGGAAAAGGCTTTGTTGTTGTTGTTGTCTTGGGTGTTTTGTTGAAAAATAAATCTGAAGCAGGGGATGTTATCAAAATCTTATAAATGAAGTGCAGAATGTTTTTTCGTCTACTGTGAAAATTGTACGAACATATAATGCTTTGGAATTTTGTATTCGTGCTCTTTCTCATTTTTTCTTGTCTAGAGGCATTATCCATCAAACAACATGTGCTTACACATCCCAACAAAATGGCATTGTAGAAAGAAAGCCTTGTCATCTCCTTGATATCTGTCGGGCACTTCTTATTCAGAGTTGTGCACCCATTTCCTATTGGGGTAATGTTGTGCTTATGGCATGTTACCTGGTGAATCGTATGCCATCCTCTGTCTTAGGTGAGAAAGTTCCTCTTTCACTTGTCTTCCCTGATAAGGAATTATTCTCGCTTACTCCTTGTGTCTTTGGTTCAGTTGCTTTTGTCCATCAACTCTCTCCAGGACTTGACAAGCTCTCACCTAAGACTGTCAAGTGTGTTTTTGTTGGGTACTCTTGTACGCTAGAGGGTTACCGATGCTATGATCCTTTGAACAAGAAATATTATTGTCAGTGTCGACATCACATTCTTTGAGTCTGTGATGTATTTCTCCCCTGCATGTGACAGGTTGACTTCCTCCACTACTGATGATGAGATTTATGTGCCACCTCCTCCTATGCGTCTGTCCGTTCCCATACCAGTTCCTATTGTTCCATCACCACCACCACCACCATCACCTCCTCCACGTCCACCTGTGCCACCTTTACCACGATTCTATACCCGGCGTCATGTTCCTGCTCACGGCACTTGTCATTCATCCACCAGGCCTCAGGATTGTCCAGGTAACATTACTAACGATGGGTCTGACAATGTACATGTGCAGATATCTCTGCAGAAGGATAGCATACCAGCAAGTACGATTGTTGGTGATTCGAATGTACCTATTGCCTTACGGAAGCAGAAGCGTACATGTGTGTCCTATCCATTTGCTTCACATGTTTCTTTCCATCGCCTCACCGGAGATTTTCAATGTTTTTCTATGGCCTTATCTACCGTGGAAGTACCACGGAATTATCAGGATGCATTGAAGGAGAGTTGTTGGCATTCTACCATGGAAGAAGAAATGGTTGTCATGAAGTCGCGGGGTACATGGAGCTTGATTTCTGCTCCTCCAGGATCCTCTGTTGGTTGTAAATGGGTATTTACTGCCAAATATCATGCGGATGGCAGGCTTGATCGTTACAAAGCAAGGCTAGTGGCACGTGGGTTTACTCAAACCTACAGCGTGGATTATATGGATACATTTTCTCCAGTTGCATGTCACTCCACTCTACGTGTAATTCTTTCAGTTGCCGTGGTACGTGATTGGCTCTTGTTTCAATTTGGCGTTAAAAATGCATCTTTGTATGGGGATCTGTAGGAAGAAGTCTATATGTAGTAGCCTCTGGGGTTTGCTACTAAGGGAGAAAGTCAGATGGTATGTAGACTTCACAAGGCAATATATGGCCTTAAACAAAGCTCACGAGCATGGTTTCAGAAGCTTTCTGACCTAATTCAGAAGCAAGGGTTCAAAAGATCAAATGCAGATCATTCTTTGTTTGTTCAGAAGACTCCCAGAGGTATTGTTGTTATCATGGTTTATGTTGATGATATACTTGTTATGGGAGATGATATGAAGGGAATAAAGATGGCAAAGGCATTTCTAGGCCATCAGTTTGTTACCAAGGATCTTGGTACCCTACGATATTTTCTAGGATTGGATTTTGCTAGGAATGCGTAGGGTCTCGTGATGACCCAAAGGAAGTATATTACATACATGCTTGTTGAGACATGCATGATTGGGTGTCGACCCTGAACTACTCCCATGGATCATAGCATGAAGTTATATGACGATGATACATATGAGGTTGACAATATGAGATATAGAGAGATGGTGGGAAAATTTCTCTATATTACCATCACCAAACCTGACATTGCTTTTGAAGTGAGTCAGGTGAGTCAGTTCACAGAATAGCCCAGACAGGTACACATGGATGCCATATACATGATACTAAGATACATGAAATCGTCTCAAGGCGCAGGACTACTATTCAGAAAAGAAACAAATATCTCAGTTCATGCATGTGCTGATGCGGATTATGCAGGATGCCATAAGGATCGGAAGTCTACTTCAGGTTTGCCAGTATTTGTTTGTAGTTCTTTGGTTTCTTGGAAAAGCAAGAAACAAATAGTGGTGACTAGATCTAATGCTGAATGTGAATACATGGCTATGGCACAAGCAAGTATAGAGATGATGTGGGTTCGAGCTGTGTTAAAAGATCTGCATATAGATGTACCTCTACTCATGCAGTTACAGTGTGACAATCAAGCAGTACTATTCATTTCTAATAATCCTGCATTTCATGAAAGGACAAAGCATATTGAGGTAGACTGCCATTACACTAGAGATATGATTCAAAAGGGCTTGATTTCTACCTCCCATGTCAGTTCAGGAGAGTAGACTACAGACATCTTTACCAAACCATTGCTCAGAGGGCCATTCCAGAAGTGTTCTTCCAAGCTGAGCATGATTGACATCTATGCTCCATCTTGAGGGGAGTGTACAGATTTTTCCAGTTTTTATGTACTCTTCAGTTATATTTTATTTCTTTCTTCTGTCTTATGTAATTTACCCATAGGCCTTCTCTATATAATAGAGTCTAGGGCTCTTTGGAATATACAATTATCTCACTTCCTCCAACAGTTATTATGGTATATGTTGATGATATATTAGTCAAAGGTGATGACGTGCAGGGGATAAAAACGTCTAAAAAATTTCCGGGTCAATAGTTTGTTTCCAAAGATCTTGGCACCTTACGATACTTATTGGGACTAGAATTTGCTAGAAATCAGCAGGGTCTTGTGATGACCCAATGGAAGTATGTGACAGATATGCTAGCAGAGACAGGAATGATTGGATGTCGGCTAGCCACCACTCCTATGGACCCGGGTATGAGGTTATATGATGATGATGCAGAAGAGGTAGATAGGAAACGATACAAGAAATAGTGGGGAAGATTCTTTTTGTTACTATATCCGGACTGGATATCTCATTTGCAATCAGCTGGGTGAATCAATTCATAGAACAATCTCGACAGGTACACATGGATGTTGTATATATGATTTTGAGATACCTTAAGTCTTCTCCAAGTGCAGGATTATTATTCAAAAATGGGCAATACTTACAGTTTCTGTATGCGTTGACGCTGATTATGTTGGATGTCCAAAAGATAGAAAGTCCACTTCGAGCTTTACGATTTTTGTTGGTAGCTCTCTCGTCTATTGGAAGAGTAAGAAACAAATTGATGTGGTCGGATCCAGTGTTAGGGCTATGGCACAAGCTAGTACAGAAATGATGTAGGTTCGACATGTACTAGCAGATTGACATATAGATGTACCTATTCCTATGCAACTATAATGCGATAACCAAGAAGCCATGTTCATTGCAAACAATCCTGCATTTCATAAGAGAACTAAGCATATTGAAGTGGACTACCACTACACGAGGGATATGATTCAGAAAGGACTTATCTCTACTTCTCATGTTAGCTCAGGGGATCAAACTGCGGATATCTTCATTAAGGCTTTGCTCAGAGGGTCGTTCCAGAAATATTCATCCAAGTTGAGCATGATTGACATCTATGCTTCATCTTGAGGGGGAGTGTATAGATATATTTATGTCTTTGTATTATTTGACTATTTTTTTGTTCTCTTGTCTATCATATGTAGTTTACCCACAGGTCTCTCATCTATATAAGAGAACCTAGGGATCTAGGGTTCTTAGGAATAACAACTCAATCATTTTTCCCAACAGTCTGGGAAGAGTAAAGAATATGGTTTATGTTCTTCCAAAATGGTGGAAGGCATGCGGTTAATTAGGTATGTGGTTGTGAGCATTGCATCATCCCAAAGAGAGAGAGGGGTAGCACTTTAAGCAGTAAAGTGTGAGCCACATCGAGAATATGGTGGTTCTTCCTTTCAGCAATGTCATTTTGGTGGGATATGTATGGACACGATGTTTGATGGACGATCACATACTTAGTCAAAAAGGAGCGAATATATTGATTGCAAAAATCAAGAGCATTATCAGTATGAATAGTCTTGACATGAAAACCAAACATATTTTTCATTTCCATAAAAAAATTACTTTGAGTCCGTTTCTTTTTACTTTAATTATGGACGAGTTAACAAGTCACATTCAGGATGAGTTACCTTGGTGTATATTTTTTGTTGATGATATTGTATTGATTGACGAGACTAGAGATGGGGTAAATGTGAAGCTTGAGGTCTGGAGACATGAATGGAGACTAAAATATTTTGTATAAGTAGGTCTAAGACGGAATATATGGAGTGCACCTTTGATGGAAGCAATGGTGAAGGGATCGAGATGATGATTTGTGATGATAACATTCGCAAAAGAGATTCTTTTAGATATCTGGGATCTATTTTGCAACATGATAGAAAAATTGATGGAGATGTTACTAATAGAATAAATGCAGGCTGGCTAAAGTGGAGATGAGCTTCTGTTGTTCTCCGTGATAGGAAAATTCCTTTAAAAATTAAAGGAAAGCATTACAAAGCAGCCGTGAGACCTGCTTAGCTTTATGGATCTTGTTAGAGTATTTGGAGCATGCGCCACTTATGTAATAGGTGGGTAAATGGATCCCTCCATGATCCATTTACCCCATTACTGAGTTTAGTCCCACATCTACTAGTGGTAGGACTTGGAGGCTCTGTGAAGGCTATATAAGGAGCCCCAGACCTCCTGTATCCATAGAGAAAGTGCAATGAACACATACGCCCTCTGAGGCATTCTCCCGTGGTTTCATCCCGCTCCTTAGGGAGTAGGGTTCCACGTGAAATCTTTGTGCTCTTCCATATTCATGTTTATATTCTATACACAGTTTATCATTTAGCTTCCGCATTCTTTATTTTCTAACATGGTATCAGAGTGGGTCGATTCTCAAGGAGTTTTTGTGTACTTTATTTTTTTAAAAGATTCAATTATCTTATTCTCAATCATTCTTGAAGATTATCTTGTTCAACGAGTCTGAGATGTGTTCTAGGGTTCATAAAACTCTAATTCTATGAAAGGAAGGATGATCCAGGCCGCGAGAAGATCCTTGTGCAATCTTGCGCAGATCCAGATGCAACTCCAGATCTCTTTGCACCTCGCAGCACGCAACCACAGGCAAAGCCATGGACAACATCCTCATGCACACAGGCGGCATGCATCCCGTGTTCCTCAAGGCTCCAATCACCCCCATCAGCATTAGGGTGGCGAGACCCATCACGTGCAGTACACAAGAGGCATAATCTTTTGCAGGCTCTCCATCTCTTCCACGTGCAAGCTCGGCATAACTCTGGCAGTGCGTGCTTGGCGCAGCGCAGGATGGCTGCAAGTCTGCATCGCACCTAGACCTAATCAAGGCGGCTCTTCAGAAGGTGGCGTAGCCCTCCAAGGACTCCAGGCGACAGCAAAAGCCGCATCTCCAGGTATTCTCGGCCCCCTTGCCACGTGCCTAGGCAACGCGCGCAGGCATCTCCGCCACGAAGCCCATGCAGAGCTCCCATTCCAGGAATCTCCTCCTCTTGCCACCAACATCCTCATCGACGGCGCAGTCACACCTCGACAACAGACCCCAGGCAAGCTCCTGGTGGCGGTTCCAACATCCGACAGCGACGTCGGACCCCAGCAACCTCCGTGCGAGTCTCGTGCTTCAGCGCAGCTTCTCACGCACTCTAGCACAGATCAAACTCCTTGTCGTGCGATGGCTCGCATGAAAACCTCCAGGAGGGAGGCAATACCATCAGGCGGCAGCGCATGTACCCCCCCCCCTTCCAGCCCAATGGCGATAGAAACGATGAACATGCATGGGCGACGCCCTCTCCAACAGGGGAGACAACGGTCCTTTCTTAATGGTTTCTCGTGAGGGGAACCCTAAATAAGTTGCTGGTTTTAAAAAGAAAAAATTTTGGGTTATTTTGTTTAGGCGGGTCATGCTTTGATCATAAAAAAGGGAGGTGCTGCAATATCTTTGGGCCCAGGTGGCCGAATATTATCAAAAAATGCGTATAAAAAAAGGAGAAGAAGAAAAAGAGGCATGTACAAAAAAGGTTGTACATAATTTTAAAAAAATAAAAAAGGAGATTTGCAGAGCTGTATAAAAAAAAGGTTGAATGACTTTAAATAAATATATATATATATATATTAAAAAAAGAACAGAGAGAAAGCCAGAAAAAATTAAGATCGGCTAAGCGATGTTTTATTTTTCTCCTCGTATTAATGTATTATCTTGTCTTGTCCCAACTTGGTCGACGCCCACATTTTCTGACAAGTATGGGAGAAAAGGCGAGTATATGTAGAGTCAGAGGTCTATTCAGATTCTCCAGATACATATTCCAGACCATTCAAATTCCAGACTCTACAGTTTATAGTTGATCAGACTCGACGATGATGCATGCCATCATTTGTCATGGTCCCTATCATTCTTGTTGTTTCGGCCAGTGTTTTCATGTGAGCCATAGGAACCCCAGAGAAGAGGACCATTCCCTATGTCAGGTGGGCAAAGGTTCTCATGTGGTATCATAGGGACTTCGGAGTAGAGTATCATTCTCTGAGCCAGATGGGAGAGACCCAGTTTCACACTCCAACCCGTTCGTCGTCCTCGCATGCACGCCATGAGAAGCAATGTCCTCGACAGCAACCGACAGTTGTGCGCGTTGAGTTGATATGGTCTGTAGTATCATGTATTGTGAGTTGAGTTTCTTTCTATTTTTCCAAGTTGAGCACTGCATGCTCCAGCTCGAGGGGGAGTGTTAGAGTATTTGGAGCATGTGTCACTTATGTAATAGGTGGGTTCCCCATCATTGAGTTTAGTCCCACATCTACCAGTGGTGGGACTTGGAGGCTCTGTGAAGGCTATATAAGGAGTCTCAGACCTCCTGTATCCATTGAGAAAGTGCAATGGATAAATACGCCCTCCGAGGTATTCTCCTATAGTTTCATCCCATTCATTAGGGAGTAGAGTTCCACGTAAAATATTTGTCTTCTTTCATGTTCATATTTCTATTATATGCTCTGTTTATCATTTAGCTTCCACATTCTCTATTTTCTAACAGATCTGAATGGTGGCATGTAAACCATAGACATGTGCAGAGAATGGTTGTAACAGAAATGAAAATGCTAAGGTGGATGTGTGGACACACATGTAAAGATCGGATCTGGAATGATACAATCAGAAAGAAAGTTGGTGTAACTCCGATCGAGGATAAGATGCGTGAAAATCGCTTAAGATGGTTTGTTCATTTGCAAAAAAAGTCAATTGATGCATCAGTTGGAGATGCGAGTGTTAGGATGTTGAGTCGGCTAAGAGAGGGTGAGACGGCCCAAGAAGTGTTGAAAAGAGACTATACGAAGGGATCTTGGTTTTTTGGATATAAGTCCGAGATTGACCCAAGATAGATCTGAATGGAGGTGGAGAATCCATGTAGCTGACCCTACTTAATTGTGGAAAAAAGCTTTGTTGTTGTTGTTATAAAAAAAATCCATAACAATACTGACTTCAAATTTATACTTCAAAAGAAATACCCATGACTCATGGGTAACAATACTGACTTCAAATTTAGACTGCGAAAGAAATACCCATGACATACGGGTAAAATTAAGGGTGCACACGGATCAGATAAAATCCATAATCCGATCCAATCTGATGCTATTGGATTTATCATTCTAATGAATCAGATCGGATTGGAGTTTTTGAAATACGATAAAGTACGGATTTGATCGGATCTTTACCAAAATCTAATCCGATCCAATCCGTTAATCCATTAATACACATGCGTGCATGTAGATACATACATACATAAGTACATAATATTTATGTGCACCTATTTTGAATTCTCTCCAAGGATATAATTAATATCATTCATGTCATTTTTTCCATATCAATCTTGTATACAAGTCCTCTTGATATCACTCTTTCGTGCCTCTTGAAAGATAAATATTAAATCTCCAAAATAATAAAGTATGGTTATAACTGGTAAAATTATGAATCCGTGTTCTGTTATTCTTCTTCTAGTTCCCTCTCTCTCATTTCACTATTGGCAGCCAAAATTCCTCTCGATTCCCTCTCAGTCCATTTCAATGATGCTCCCCTCTTGCATAATGTTATTCCTCCCCAACACAATTTTGCCACATGTCCGTCCCCCCGATGACGTCACCCATCTCAAACAATATAATCCCCTCACGTGTGATACCATTTGACCTCTGTATACTACCACTCTTCTTATCTTCGTTAAAAAATAATAGATTTGGGATAGTTGCATGATACATTTGCTAGACATTTTTAATTTCTTTGCTTCTTACCTTTTACTTACTCTACCTTGCAACCTTATTTCAGTAATGAAATTGGATCAATTACACACATCTCTCTAAGAATAAATAAACATTATTTCAATTCCTTTCATTTTAAATTTGATATATATATATATATATATTTATTCATATTTTTCATAGAATTTGCATATTTTGACTATAGAGATAATCTTACAAATAAATTCTAGTTCAGTTCATCTAAATGAGGCATGATGCTTAATTGGTGGGCTATATTTAAGTTAGTTTTGTCTTGCATACTCAATCAAGTATGATTCTATGATTCTTGTTTTTTAATGATATAATATAGAGCATTGAAGGATGTTCTTGTGAGTGGTTGTGTTTGGTATATCTTAACATTTCAAGTTAATCATAGACTTCATCAATATCCGATCACAAAGACCAATTTTTTATTTATCAAACTTATCTTTGTATCCTTATTTGATAACTTGTACTGTTTTTATTAGAATCATCTGGTGGAAATCAATTGCAAAAAAAAACTAATGCATTATTTATTAAAGAAAAATCAAATTCCAATTTCAATATAATATAATCCTTTAGTTTGATTGGGTCTTCAACCTTCTATAATGGATTAATGGAATTTTTCAACTTTCACTTGATTTGTGTTTTCTTTTTTTCTATCATATGATCGATTTTTAAGTCATTATTCGAATGTTCAAGGGCTAGTGTGTTGTAAAGTATAGACATGTAAAGTAGACTATTGGATAGGAAATTATAAGTATAAAATCTGAACCAATCCGATCCAGATGGATTGGATCGGATTGAATTTAGATATCAGATGGATTGGATTGGATTCAAAAAAATTCGTTAAGGTCGATTTGGACACGAATTAAGCTAAAATCCAAACCAATCCGATCATTGTACACCCTTAGGTAAAATCATCCACAACCACCAGATAGAACCTATGACCTGAATGATCTGGGACCCGACTCGGTCTCCATACATCCAAATGGACTAAATCAAAACCAGACTTGCTGATGAGAATGATGACTCGGGAAAGAACGTCTGTGGTGTGTTCCAAGTTGACAGGCCTCACATTGGAAGAATGTTGAAATAAGAATTCGAGGTAGGATCCATCTTAATTTTGGTAGAGGCATATGGCCAAGATGCAAGTGTCAAGTGTAGGTATACTCCCCAATCGATGTAGAGATATGACCCGCAAACAGAGATTCCGTCAAGTGGTACACATCCCCTTCTTTGCGGCCACAGGCACTCACGTGGTCCGTCAGCATATCCTGAAATATAAGAAATATTGGATTAAAAATAGCTCAACAATTAAGCTTTTTATTTATTCTGGATATAGGTAAAAGACTCATAGGAAATTTAGGAGTGAGTAGCCCATTATTTAGCCAAATATTTGGAGCCACTTGGACCTCTCCTTGTCCAGCGATGGGGGATAATATGCCATCTGCTGTGATAATGGTGCAACCCGGTGCATCCTCTCGGAGTGTAGTGAATTGACTTTTGTTGCCACCAATGTGTCGTGATGCACCAAAATCTACCAACCAATCAGAAGCAGACATTCCTACATATGTAGCACAAAGTAGGTATGCCTGAGGGATTAACGAAGGCTGTTGTATTGATAGTAGTAGTGCCCATGGTAGTAGCTCCTCCCCTGACGACGACGGTTGTGAAGCAATCGCATGCTGGCTCAGTCGTTGCATCAGATCCCCATATTCTACTCGAGATATTCCTGATGAACTGTCATCTAGCACTGGAATGCCATGATGAGCCATTGGGGGTCTACCATGCTTCCGTCAACAATGATCTTCAGTGTGGTCCATGCATCCACAAAAGGAATACAGGGGCTTTCCCCATCCGAACTCACGACCATGTCCCCTACTTTGAAAGGTCTCTCGGCCTCTGCCAGAAGGTACAGCCATGGTTGATGCAATCTCAGCCCAAGTCTTTGCTGGAATAGATATAGACAACCTACTAAGCATGCTAAAGGCTTCTTCCATATATGGAATCTCAGAGGCCGTGATCATCTGCGCTCAAGCGGCTTCATATGTAGGTTCCAATCTTCCTAGGAAGAGTCCAACCATTTATTGGTTCCTGAAGGAAATATGTGTTGGACACGTGCAGATAGGCATATACGAATTCAGCCTCCGGAATCCTGAGTTCAGTGCAGAGTAGAATTGAGCAAGAGGGCGACCATTTTGCTTGATTTGAGACATACCACGCATATTTGAAGGATTTTGGCATAATTCTTTTCTTCAGAGTACGACTTGCAGAGACTTTCCCACATGCACTTAGTTGTCTTGTAGTGCACAATATCATTCGCAACCCTAAACCCTGAAAAGATTTTGCTGTTGTTAGATATAGTGGGGATTTTGAGCATCCGGTGTCCTTTCTATGCATGGAAGAATATAGATAAAAACATACGGCAAAATGATAATTACCAAAAAAAATACTCCTTCAACCTTTCTAGATATTTTCTGAGAAGAAAAGGACGGACCTTTTTCAGGACGGCATCCATAAATAAAAACTTTTGGCCAAGGATGGAATTGTTGAAATATAAAATGCGGAAGCGAATCAAAGCAAGAACAAAATAAAAAGGATACTTTGATTTTACGTGGAACCCTACTTCGTGAAGAGCAGGATGAAACCACGGGAGAACCGCCTCAAAGGCTCTGATTTTGCATTCAACTTTCTCAAAGGTTACAATGGGTGTGAGGCTCTTTATATAGCCTCACCAATGAGACCAAAAGTCACCAATCCATGGTGTGATACTAAACATAGCCCACCAAGGCCTTCTTCAACACTCCCCCTCAAGCTAAGCATGCAATGCTAAGCTTGGATAAACATAAAAATGCATCCACTCAACATGAAACAACATACAATGTCAACTCAACGCACGTTGTCGGTTGTTGCCGAAGACGATGCTTTTCATGTGATGTTGGTGAGGAGGAACTAGAGACTTGAGTGTGAATAATGATCAGCAGAAATATCTGATCAGCAATTGAGTCTTCATCATAAAGTACTCCGGCCCGCAACATATCTTCACTGAAGACTGCTCCATCACTCCAAAGGGCCAACAAGAACGTTGTGGGAATATCCATACATACTGCAGTTTACGGCCATGAAAACATATCGTGGGAATATCCATACATAGTGGAGTTCACGGCCATGAAAACATGCCGTGGGAATATCCTTACATAGTGGAGCTCACGGCCATGAAAACATCCATGGGAATATCCATACATAGTGGAGTTCACGACTGCTGGAGAATGAAGCCAACAATGAGTCTCCCACTAGAGAACTCAACAAAACATAGGTACTAAAATAGAGCACCTCAAATAATGAGTCTCCCTCTGGAGAACTCCACAAAACATAGGTACTCAAATAGAGCACCTCGAGCAATGAGTCTCCCTCTGGAGAACTCCACAAAACATAGATACTCAAATGAAGCACCTCAAACAATGGTAGGGCTTAGAAACCCTACCCAACACTTCAAAGAATGGTAGGGAAGACTCCACTACCCAACAGTGGTGGAGTATGGAATGCTCTACCCATCACTCCCCCTTTCTCCCAAGCTTGTCGGAAACGACCAAATTGGGAGAACAATGAAGGATCGACAAGTTTTTTTCTGCAATCCCAACACATTTTTTTGGACTGTATTTTTTCACAAACAATCATCTCTCGTTTTTTTAATCTCTTTTTTTCACATTTTTTTCCACCACGACTCCTCAAATTTTCATCGCCTTTTTTTTCGATCTCATTTTTTTCACATATTTTTTCACTACAACTTCACACAACCCCTCATTTTTTCATCTTCTTTTTTTCTCATAATGAAGTCACCAATATTTTTTTACACTGCATTCACAGTTGAATGAGATGAAAGAACAAGCCCATCAGTGACTTCAATAGACATCCCCTTTTTAATACTTTTCTTCTCACAAATTTTCCCATTTCTCCATTTTTTTCGGATGGGCTTCCTTTTTTTCCACCTCTTTTTTTTCAAAACAAGCCTCTTTCTTTCTCATTTTTCTGGAGATACAGTGGCCTTTCTTTTTTGACTTCAACCCATCTTTGAAATATTAAACACGCATCTTTTCAATTTAGGGTTCCCAATCGTGGGAACCCCTGTTCTCGAACACCGCCTTGTCGCCCCCATTGGGGCATTCCGGAGTGGCCTCCTGCGCTTGGAGATCGGGAGCACCGAAGCCTTTGGCGGGAAGGGCTGGAGGGTTGCGCACAGGGGCCGCACGCAGGAAGGCGCCTGGAGGGTTGCGTACAGGGAGCGCACACGCAGGAGGGTGCAATCAGGGCGTCGCACAGGAGGACGCAGGCAGGGAACGCGCGTGGAGGAAGAGGTCGCGCAACCAGGCAGCTCGTCTAGGGAGGGGATCATTCGTGCGCGCCGCATGCAGGTGCCGAGGAGGATGCGCGAGATGCTTGAAGATGTGCCCCTCGAGATGATCGGATCGCTGCCTGCAACAATTTTTTTATCGAGCCTCTTCGTCTTCGTGCATGGAGAAGGCATCACGCGAGGAGATCTCTCCGCGCAGCAACTTCTGGAGAGGGAAACAACTCCGACCGAGATCTTCTGCTACAATCGGGCTCGCATGAACTTGCGAAATCACATAAAACTCAGGAATGAAAAACTCAAAGAACTCGTTAAATTCGGGTCTCATTGATTGAAAAACCCCTGGAATGATGATCTTTGAACTTCAACAACGATTCTTCAAGAATGAACAAATAATTTTTCCAAGAACAATGAAGAATTGAATCTTGAATCTCAACAAAAAATTTCAAACTTGAAAATCTCGAGAATCGACCTGCTCTAATAGCATGTTGAAATATAAAATGCGGAAGCGAATCAAAGCAAGAACAGAATAAAAAGGAGACTTTGATTTTACGTGGAACCCTACTCCGTGAAGAGCGGGATGAAACCACGGGAGAACCGCCTCAAAGACTCTGATTTTGCATTCAACTTTCTCAAAGGTTACAATGGGTGTGAGGCTCTTTATATAGCCTCACCAATAAGACCAAAAGTCACCACTCCATGGTGTGATACTAAACATAGCCCACCAAGGCCATTCTTCAACGGGAATAATTGGTGGAAATTAACCTGAATCTAGTTAGGTTTGGTGGCACATCAACTAAGCCGCACATTCTCTCAAAAAGTTGGATAGGTTTGTGGTTCTTCCTCTTCTTTTCAATTTATCCCAAACTTTTCGTTAGGATGAAATGATGAATCCTGTTAAATTGAGTTTGATGTCTATGGCTCCTATAATCCTTATCTTTTTTAATCCATCCTGAACTTTTGGTTAGGATCTAATGATGAATCCTGTTAAATTGAGTTTGATGTCTATGGTTGTGGCTCCTATAGTCCTTATCCTTTTTAATTCATCCTGTCCAATTTTGTTCCATTACGGTTTTTATCTAATTTTAACTAATTAGCTTAATTAAATTAGGATCAAGTTATGTTTATTTACAGGCAATTGAGTCCATTTCAATTTTTATTTCTATTTAAATAACGAAATCGTATGTGATCTCCAAACAATTAGTTAGTCAATTAAAGTCAATCAAGATTTTATTTCATTTGAAATTTTATTCAATTTCTATTTTTGTAATCCCACCACTACTATATTAAAGAGACGTTATTTCATTATTTCAATCAGTTGAAGTTGAAACTAAATTGAGATTTATCTCATTTATCTCTCTTTCTCTCCTCCTTCCCTGTGATATCCATGGATCTTCCCCAAATCTCTAGTATCCGGTGAACCTTCTCTTTTTACACCCTCCAATTTCTTCCGCATCAAATAATTTTCCACCATAGCATTTGGCGTTGCATCAAATAGGTTGGAAATATGATGTTTTTGTGTAAAATTTAATACTGATTGCTTGATGCACCTTCCTACCCACATGTGTGATTTTTTCATACCATTCCTACTGAACTCATATCCACGCGATGTAGTTATATTCAATACTCTATTATATCACAGTTATATTGTAGTTGACTATATATATGGTCATATACTTCTGGTTATTCCTCCTGCTTTTGCAATTAAACTTCCACATGCACTCATATGACAGCAAGAAGATTAAAGTGAAATCACTGCATGGTGTTGTTCTCCATGGAGTGCTGTGAGGGTACTAACTTTAGCAATTGGTTGAAGAAGCGCCTGCAAGAAATTTGAGATGGCCAAAGCAATATGCTCATTGCAATAGATAATATAGCTCAGAGGGCATGGAAAATTTTGGATGTTTTAGACAAAACAATAACTGAGGACAGTAAAGCAGAACAGGATAAAGGAAAAATAACTTGGGAGGACGGATTGTTTGCATTCTGCCCATATCTTGACCCTGATCAAAAGTCGGGGTAAGGACAACCATAGCAATCCAACACAATTTAACATATCCCAACTCTTCTCTAATTTTCCATGCTGCATCCAATATTGCGTATGTAAAAGCAATATACAAGCAATGCTAACCCCTAACCACACCCCCTTCAAATTGCCATTTCTGGTATGTCTTTTCTCTTTCATGCCCGTGTAAATTGTTGAACTGTAAAATTATAAAAGGATGTTTTCTTCTTGATGGGAGAAAAATTGAACATGCATTAGAGCAGACTGAGGGCTCTCTTATATACGAGAATAGCCCTTGGGTTCATTACAAGATAAGTACCCAGAGAAAAGCGATTAAATAAAATAGACAGAGAAATATATTCATTTTAACACTCCCCCTCAAGGTGGAGCATATATATATCTATCATGCTCAGCGTGGAACAACACTTCTGAAAATGGACTTCGAGATAGAGCCTTGGTGAATATGTCAGCCGTCTAATCTCCTGTTGAAACATGAGAGGTAGATATGAGCCCTTTCTGTATCATGTCTCGAGTGTAATGACAGTCCACCTCAATATGCTTTGTTCGCTCATGGAATGTAGGATTATTGACAATAAATAATGCAGCTTGATTATCATATAAAAGTTTCATAGGAAGAGGAACTTCAATGGTAGATCAGTCAACACTGATCTAACCCACATCATCTCTGCACTCCCTCCTGTCATGGCCCTGTATTCAGATTCTGCACTCGATCTAGCTACCATTGTCTGCTTTTTACTTTTTCATGAGACAAGTGAGTTTCCAACAAAAACTGCAAAGCCCGAAGTAGACTTTCTGTCTATGGAACAACTTGCATAGTCAGCGTATGCTCAAGCTGTCACCTCAAGGGATGCATCCCTACTGAATAAGAGACCCGAACCAGGTGAGTTCTTCAAATATCTAAAAATCATATAAATATCATCCATGTGTACCTTTCTGGGCTGCTCCATGAACTTTCTAACTTTGCTTACTGCAAACATAATATCTGGCATGGTGATAGTAACATATAAAAGCTTCCCAACCAGCTCTCTATATCTCCTACTATATACTTCCTCAGTATCATTGTCATATAATTTCATACTTGGATCCATAGGAGTAGTAGCAGGCTTGTATCCTGTCATACCTGTCTCAGAAAGGAGATCCATCACAAACTTCCTCTGAGTCATCACTAGACTACGATGGTTCCTGGAAATTCTAACCCCCAGGAAGTAACGAAGAGTGCCAAGGTCCTTAGTGACAAACTGTTGACCTAGGAACTCCTTGGCTATCTGAATGCCTTGAGCATCGTCCCCTGTAACAATAATGTCATCTACATAAACAAGAATGGCAACCGTACCTTTCTTTGTCTTCTGCACAAAAGTGAGTTGTCTGCAGTGGACCTCACAAACACGTGGTGCTCAATCAACTCAGATAGCTTTTGGTACCAAGCTCTTGGACTCTGCTTCAGGCCATAATGGCCTTGTGTAGCATGCACACCTTATGGGACTCCCCCTCATTAGCAAACCCAGGTGGTTGTTGCATGTAAACTTCCTCCTGAAGGACCCCGTATAGGAAGGCATTCTTCACATCAAGCTCATATAACGGTCAATCTCATGAAATTGCAACAGAAAGTAGAATTTGTAGTGTCTAATGTCTCGCCACTGGAGAAAAAGTGTCTTGATAATCCACCCCATAGGTTTGGGTGAAACCTCGTGCCAAAAGCCTTGCCTTGTAGCGATCCATACTACCATCTGCGTTGTGCTTGATGGAAAATATCCATTTGCAGCTTACAATTGATGCACCTTGTGGTGCAAGTACAACACTCCACGTCCCTCGTGACCGTAAGGCTTCCATTTCTTCTTCCATGGCACGACGCCACCTGTTGTCCAGTAATGCCTCCATATATGTACGTGGGATAGTAACCGCAGAAAGTCCTACTACAAACCTCCTGTACTCTTCTAAATGGTGATCCAAAGAAACATGTGTAGCAAGTGGGTATGTGGCACACTTACGTCGAGGCTTCCTCAGGGCAATAGGATCGTTCTTATCAGCATCCCCTCTGTCTTCTGAGCCTAAGTCATCCTGTGTACTATGGAGAACTCCAGTACCATCAGTAGAAACAATGTTATCACGACATACTTGAGGCATGTTGGATGATGTGGACGGCTTATGAGCAGAGGAGCTAGTAGAAGGCCTGCGAGTGTAAACAAGAGGTAAGAATCTTGGCTGGATAACTGGAGGTGGAGGTGGTGGCGGTGGAGGAGGTGGTGGTGGAGGTAATGACTGCTGAGGTGCGACATGTGGTTCATATGGTGGAAGAGACGGAGGAGGAGGAACAACAACATCCTCCCCAGATATGATATTGGATAACCCGTCACCTGTAGGAGAGAAATACATAATGGATTCAAAGAAAGTAACATCAGTACTCATATGATGTCTTCTGCCAACAGGATCAAAACATCTATACCTTTTTTGGGTAAGAGAATATCTAAAAAAACTCATTTGACAGCTCTTGGTGAGAGCTTGTCACGGCCAGGAGTGAAATTGTGGACAAAAGCTACTGATCCAAAGACTCTAGGTGTGAGGGAGAATAGTTCCTTCTCGGGAAACACAATCAAGAAGGGAACCTTCTCTCCAAGAACGGTGGACGGCATGCGATTCACCAAGTAATACGCAGTGAGAACGACATCCCCCCAAAAAGAGAGAGGGGTATGACTCTGTATCAATAATGCACGTGTGACATCAAGAAGGTGACGATGTTTACGTTCAGCCACACCATGCTGTTATGAAGTTTAAATGCGAGAAGTTTGATGAACAATTCCAAGAGAACTGAGAAATTTAGACAAGTGTAGTGTTGAAAATTCCAACGTATTATCCGTACGAATGAATTTGACATTGGCAGAGAAGATATTCTTGACTTCAATAAGAAATGTTCTAATGATAGCACCTGCTTCAGACTTATATTTTAACAAGAACACCCAAGACAATTTAGAGTAATCATCTACAGCAACCATATAATAATGATGCCCTTGATGATCAGGGATACGACTCGGACCCCAAATATCAAAATGAAATAACTCAAATGACCGACTACTCTAACGACTAGGACGACCCGGAAACGATGAGTGATGATGCTTCCCAAGCTGGCAGGCTTCACAATCCAATGCGGTATGGGTAGATATCTGTGATAGCACATGGCACATCTTCTGTAGAGGAAGATGGCCAAAGCGGAGATGCCAAAGGAATGGTGAAACGGATCCATACGGAATGGTAGCAATTCCAGCACATGATGGTATAGCAAGCTTATACAAGCCTCTCTGCCCACGGTCATGTCCAATCACCCTGCCAGTCAATATGTCCTGAAATACAAAAGAAGAAGGATCAAAGATGGCATGACAATGTAAATCTTTCGTAAGCTGACCAATTGAAAAAAGGTTCATCTGAAAATCAGGAACATATATGACATTCTGTAGACGGAGAGAAGGAGCTAGAGTAATCTCCCCCTGACCAATAATGGGTAAGCGAACCCCATTGGCAATGACAACTGATCTGCCAGATGAAAGTGCTCTGTATGAAGTAAACTACATCATGTCGCCACACATATGATGGGATGCCACGGAGTCCATAATCTAATTTGTCAGGTTCGGACATGTACTACTAGTAAACGCATACCGAGTACCTGATGAACTAGACGACGCTATGGCAGAAGCCGCTGCCTCTGTGGAACCTGGAGACGAAGACATAGGAGTACTCATCGTCTCACGAAGTCTGGATACAATGTCATCAAAGCGAGCGTCTATAGTAGGCGCAGAGGAAGCCTTAGTCTGCTCAGCAACACGTGTAGATACTGGATAACCGTGCTTTTGAAAGCATGTCTCCTCAGAGTGTCCTGGAAGATGACAATGAGTACACGGACCACGATGTAAGCCTCCCCCTCGACCACGAGGTCCACGACCCCGAAAGTGGGACGACCCTCCCCTGCCTCGAGTAGCAGCCATAGCAGAAGGAGTAGTCTGTGTTGTAGTCGCAGATGCAGTAGTAATCCTACTCAAGCGCTTATAGACTTCTTCCATTGGTGGAATGGTCTCTCCAGTCAGAAGTTGAGTACAAGCTGCATCATACTCAGGATCAAGAGAGGACAGGAAAACTCCTGTTGTCATGGCATTTCGATATGCTTGTTGTTGGTATGTGCTGGTAGTGATTGGCATGAAGCTGTGTAAGCGCTCAAACATGCCCCTCAAGTAAGAGAAGTGGGCATGGAGCAGTCGACCATTCTGTTTGGTCGAAAAAATGTCGAACTGCAACTGAAGTATCTTGCTTTCATTTTTTTCACTGTCCATATGTATCTGCCAGTATGTCCCACATAGCCTTCGCAGTTGGTTGATTCACAATATCATTAGCAATCTCCGTGGCCAGTGTCCCGGAGAGCCATATTCGAGCATAGGCATCATCTTGTTTCCATGACGCATTCGTCCCAGTCTTGTCCGCCGGCTCAGAATCAGTCAGAATGTGCTCCTTATTGTGGCACTGCATAAGGGTACAAAATTGCATGGACCATAGCTGATAGTTGTTCCCATCCATCTTCACAATAAGGGTCAGACCTTTGAATGCACCAGACAATGAGAAAACATCACCCTTGCTCTCTGACATGGTAGGAAAGAGCCAAAAACACGAAACGACTAAGGGAAAAAACTCAAAGTAGCTTGTCTATAGAACCATATGAAGGATAGGTTGTATGTGTAGACTCATACAACCATCTCTACTTTTCGCGTGAGAACTCGGACCAACAGACAATAGATACCAGGAATCTAACGTGCACTAGGCACGCGTCCGAGAGGTGCATCGGCACCAAGGAGGCTCAATCCGTGCATGTGGGCGTTTACGGCGGCGCGGGTAGGAGTCCCTGATGGGTTGAGCCGCTCCTAGAGGCGAGAGCTGTGCCGCTGGGGGGTTTCCCTATGACACGGGACGGCGCACAGCTGCACGAGAGGATCGGGGCAGTAAAGCTGAAGAGGCGGGGCGGCGAGGAGCGGCGCGGGAGGGCCTGGGCGGCGTCGACGCGGGGGGGGGGGGGCAGGTGTAGGGTTAGGGCTTTTGGGGTGGGATAAAGGAACCCCGGTTTAGGACCGTTTCTTCGATATCATGATGGGAGAAAAATTGAACATGTATTAGAGTAGACTAAGGGCTCTCTTATATACGAGAATAGCCCTTGGGTTAATTACAAGATAAGTACCCAGAAACGATTAAATAATATATACAAAGAAATATATATATCTTAACACTTCTAAATGGATATGATTGTCTACTAGCGTTAGCCCTGGTGAATGCCCAGACCTAGTCAGCACCCTTATGAAAGTGCAGGCACCAATTATGCAGATCTCTTACTACGTAAGGCATTAAGGTTGTTTTATATCAATATGCACCTATGAGGAGATGCGAGTTTTGGGATGTTGAGTTGATCATGGCTGAGTTAAAAGATATGTATGATACCTATCTTAGTGAGAGTTCTGGAGAAGAGACAAGTACCTATCCTATACATTAACCTCATAAAAGGTATGTATGATATGGCTCCATCTTGTGTAAGGATACAGTCTGGGAAGACATACTAGTTTAACATAAATATTGGTCTGCATTAAGATTCAGTTTTGAGTCCATTCCTTTCTACTTTGATTATGGACGAGTTAACACGTCACATTCAGGATGAGATCATATTTACATTTCGTGAATATCAGCAAAATTTCGTTGAAATTTCGATTTCGATATGGGACCAAAATTTTGAGTGAAATGCTGATATGTGGGCCTTCCTTCACAAATGTTACTTGATTGGGCGAAATGTGACTGAAATTTGTCAAAATTTTGAGTGAAATTGTGTTTCGACATGGTAACGACTAACGATACAATAACCGATATCGAAATTTATAACCTTGGATGGGATACCTTGGTCTATGTTATTCGTTGATGATATTGTGTTAATTGATGAGACTAGAGATGTAGTAAATGTGAAACTTGAGCTCTGGAGACATGCATTGGAGACTAAAGGATTTCGTATAGGTAGGGCTAAGACTAAATATATGCAGTGCACTTTTAATGGAAGCAATAGTGAATGAATCAAGGTGAAGATTGGTAACGACAGTGGAAGAAATGAAAATGCTTAGGTTGTTCTGTGGACACACACGTAAAGATCGGATTCGGAATGATGCAATCATAAGGAAAGTCGGTGTAGCTCCGATCAATGATAAGATGCGAGAAAATCGCTTAAGGTGGTTTGGCCATTTGCAAAGGAGGTCAGCTGATGCACATGTGCGGAGATGCAAGTTTACTGATGTTGAGCCGGCTAAGAGAGGGCAAGGAAAGTCCAAGAAGTGTTGGAATGAGACTATATGAAGGGGTCTTAGTTTTTAGATTTAAACCCGAGAATCATCCAAGATAGATGTGAATGGAGGCAAGGAATCCTTGTATCCGACTCTACTTAACGTAGGAAACGGCTTTGTTGTTGTTGTACTTGCATGTAACATATAACCATCAAACATCACGATGAATCCAGAAGGATGTGTATTGTTTTTGCATTTGGTTCTACAACTACGAAGATTGAATGTCTTCGCTTTGGAAAGGAATTGGAAGGAGGTCCTAGTATTTATACAAGTTGCTGTTAGGAGCCATTTAAAACATGTTCAAGGGAGTTTATTGGTGCTAAATTATTAGTTGTTGTTATCATTATTTTTACTCATAAGCCCGATATTAGGAGGTTCAGGTAAGCCCTCCATTTTATAACTATAAAAGCTTACATGATGTTTCCTTCAAGGGGTAAACATGTTTAACGAAGGGAAATACAAAGTATTAACATCATATCGAAAGCAAAACTTTAACCTACTAGTGACGAAGAGAAACCACCAATTGGTTATTCCTTGAAAGGTTCAATGCAGATTCAGCCAGCCAGTCATAGTTCAGTCAGTAGTGATCTACTTCATGCTAGAGCAATCTCCTGTTAGACAGTATTTGCTCACAGAAGTGAGCTTAATAATGTATCCGATTATCTGATATCTTTTTGACTTCTTCTTCTAAAAAATTGACTTGTTCGATATTCATAGAACATAGCACCAATTCTTCCTCGGCAACAGTGTTGATCAGAGATTCATTAGAATAGGCTGTCCAAAATAGACAGTCAAACTTCAAATTTTCAATTGTAATAGCTGATAGAGAAATATTCATCATTTGCTTTCCAGGTATCAGCTGTAAGCAAATAATCAGTTTACCTACGGTTAAGTTTATTATTTCTCAGACCAAAATATTAGGAATCTAATACCAGGAGAAAGTACCAAAGATATCTTTGACATTGATATATCAACCTGCAATAACTTCTCCATCTGTCTTGCTATTATAGAATCAGAGGAACTCAAAGAAAATCTGCATATTTCAGAAGACATTCAGCCATTTACTCCAGGTTTAAATAAATCTTTCACTTTTTTACTTGAGATGGCACTTCTTCTACTTTGAAGGTCTTTTATCAATATTTACTTTTTGTGGACCTGAACCAGATGATTATTTGGAAGAAGAGAATTGGAAAGCGCAGTTTGGCCAAGTTGTAAAAGCAGAAGATGATAAATATCCAAATTTATCTGTAATAGATTTGTAAACTTGACAGCTCATATTCCATTTCTGATTAAACTTCTTCTTTCACGGATCTGGTTATTGGATGCTAATGGTAAAGAGGTCTTGATAGTCCCAGACTGTTATGGATGTGAGTTTATTGCTTTTAATGCGACAGCTTAAGCATCAAAGTCCCTACCTCCCAGTGGATAGATGCTAGTTGACCACTGCAGGAGGTTGTAGTTTCGATGTCTTCTGGTACTAGTTGTCTGACATTTTACTAGTATGTATTAACAAATCATGACTCAAAACACCAGCTTACAATCAAGGATCATACATTCTGTTATTCGTGTCACAAATTTCATACGAATATAATCTAAAATAGTTATGATGGCTATAGACCTTCAAAACCCAATTTGATTTAAATCCCAATTTGAGTCCTGTATACCATTTTATCTTTGATAATCGTCTTATTGTTAGTATTGCAATATTCTCCTAGAATGCAATTTCCGATCAGCTTATCTTAGTGATCGTCGCAATATCATTTGTACAAGGGTTGGTTGATATTATTTACATGGCTTTTGCAAATGTGTGCAGGATGCAGGTTATGTGACCACTCATGAACTATACTACAATCTTGATGAAGTTGATGTTAATGGAGTTCCCCAAACTTCATTATACTCCGAGGAGCACCTGTTCAATCCCGATGATAAGGCCAAACAAGCACTTGATAACCTAAAGGATCTCTCGCCGAACGAGAAGGAACATATCAAAAGTCCCCTTGGTTTTGCTGACGAGAAAATAAGAGATATAGACACCACTGAGGATTTAACCCAAATAGTAGGAGCTCTGAAAGAAGTGTTGGGGGCGGATCCAATCAAGCACCACAAGGCTAGAACCACGATCGAAGAAGAAAGCACGCACAATCACACAAGACGAGGAATTATAGTGGTTCGGCAATGTGCCTACTCCACTTGCTCACACCAGACTCTCTTTACTATTGCTTGAATATGTTGGGATACAATATGTGGTGTCATAGGGCCCCTTTTATACTACAATAAAAGAATACCAAGCATTCAGCAATCCCAACCATCAGCTCTCAGCCAATCAGGATGCATGATGTGGATTAAGCATCTCATCAATCCAACCCAACACCTCTCAGCCAGTCAGAATGTAGGAGGCAGATCAGACACCTCGGCAATCCAGCACAAGAGCTCTCAACCAATCAGAAGGCAGGAGGGAGATCAGCCACATCAGCAATGCTCTCCACTTGTATTCAACCAATCGGTCTTTACAGGATAAATCTCAACAAGAAGGTGATTCATTAAATTTTGTTCAAGAACCAGAAGCAGTTACAGGTGAGGAAAAGCAACCGAGAAAGAGGAAGCATAATATTATGAATGGCAAACAGATTGCACTGATTGAGAACGTTTTACTAGACGAACCAGAGATGCAATGAAATGCTGGCTTAGTACAATCATGGGCTGAAAAACTTAGTCTTCATGTACGAACTTCGATGTTTTGTTTGAGATTATACAATATGAATGACTTCATCTCAGGTCTTATTCTTATTTGCAGGGTTCAGAACTAACACCTTCTCTGCTAAAGAACTGGTGTTTTTTCTTATTTTCTCTGCAAAACTTTTTTTAGAGTGGGAAGACTTCTATATCCCATTATTTGTAAGATCCATAGTGATCCTTTTACCTGGGTACCACATAATGCTCTTCCATAACCCAACCCCAACGTAGGAGTGTGTAAGCGTTCACATGCTTGTGTCGTGCTTGGTATTTTTCTACATATTGTTTGTGGAAATTTGTAGCCTTAAATACGTTTTTGAAATGAGGGATCTGTTAACTAGTATTTATTATAGTCTGATATGAGATAGGAATACTGGAAAATTCGGTGTAGAATCGCGCAAATCAACTTGAAACTCATCTACAGTTCTTGTGATATTTTTTTACTATTAGGCCCACTTAAAGCGTCTGGTGGTGGTGCAGTGTGCCTACCACCCAAAAGAACAGTGTTCAAATCACCCCTTGTGGGGTTTGCGTTAGGTAGTCGACAGCCAACGTAAGAAATAATCGAATCTTTCAATATGGATTTGAGTAAGAATTCATGTAGCCAACCCTACTTATAGTGGGAGAAGGCTTCACCATTTTTTTAGTTTGGATCTCCGTAAGGTTGTCTGCTGTCACACCCCCAAAATCCGTGATCAAGAATGATCGTGCAGACCCGGTAGCGGATGCTCGAGAATGATCGATGGAGTAAGGACTTCAGGAGGAGTCCGAAAAATGTGGGTATCAAGGAGGTTATCCACGGGAGTCTGGAGGCTCGATCGTATGTGATGGAGAAGCGTCACACAGGACACTGGCTCGATAGCAGTGTTGTAGTGCTTGTAGCAGTGCAAGCACAACGAGTACAGACAGCAGTGCAAGACATGACAGTAGATGCACGTAGTGGTACATAAGCGAGCGCAGAAGGGCGGTACGTAGTAAAGCAGTACACATCGAGGAGCAATGCGGTGCGGTCACAGAAGCGTACATACGAAGGCACACTGTATCGGTATTGATGCGTGGCGACCCAAGGAGGCATGGAGCGTTGCAGGTGTTGAGTACGAGCATTGTCGAGCATGCTTGGTAGTACGCGTACGGGAGTGGTCTGGAGGTCACGATAGCGGAGTTTTGGAGGACTTCCCCTTAGCATGCAGAATGCTAAGGAAGGGTTTACCGCACGAGGGTCTGGAGGTCGCGGGTTCCCTTTGGCACAAGATCAAGTGTTCGGTGGCACTTGGTGAATTATGGCAAAGCTGCATCAACAAGCGTTGGAGCGCGAGTGTGCTGATAACTGGGCGGTTGACTGAGCATCAATCGTGCAGGAAGACGAAAGGATAGCAAGGGAGTCGAAGAGATGAGCAGACATAGAGTTGCTGAAGAACGCGAAGGGTTGCTAAAGAACTCGAGGGTCTCTTGTGTCTTTATGTATCATTATTGTAGATGTAATAATGAGTGTCCCTTGGGTTTCCTTTAGTCTTGTATATAAGGAGAGGTGGTGGCTCATTTGTAAACACACAGTGTACACACACAAAGTGTCCACCCACTCCAGAGATAGTTCCCCTTCTAGTAAGAGAAGAGCTTTGTGCCCGTGCTTTTGTGATTGTGTGGTTGCGTTCTTGAGCGTTCTTGAGCGAGTTCTTGAGATTGTTCCTGAACGATCCATAGAGTCGAGCTTCTTCTTGTGTCTGAGCGTCGGTTCGTTAGCAAGCAGGGGTATCGAGAAGAGTTGGAGCGCGTCCGTGACCGTTCTACTCGGGAAGGCTGGTTAGCTACGGGTTAACTAACGCCGCACAGGATCGGTCAAAATCGATAGCGGATTTTGACCCTGTGACAAGTGGTATCAGAGCTTTGTCGGTGCCAAGAAAAGCGGGCAAAGCTACGAGTGACTGTTGGTGCAGTCGATCACAGGAACCAAAGGAACTTGTTGGTGCAGTTGATCGTATCATTATGACACATTATCTTTATGACACAATCACTATATATAACAATATATACTCCATAGAGTCTCAAAATAAACCAAACTCGCTTTCATTGTGTTCTAAATTAAAAATTTTTAAAATGAAGATGTTTTATAAAATTTGAAGTTAAGATGTGAAAGTCGGCTTTTTGGAGTGTTATTGTACCTATTTGCATATAGTGTATCTATATTTCTATTTATTTACTTATTTCTTTATATTTTTACACATATTGTATTTTATTATTTTGTACATATTTTATATTATTTATAATAAAATACACATAAAATAATAAAAAAACACCAAAAATAAAATTATTGTATTTATACTATAGGTATATTACACATATATTGTACATAAGCCCATTTATTTAAACCATTAAATTAATTCATTAAAATAAAATAAAATTATAATTATATACTAAAATATTAAATTATGTATAGTTTGTAAAAATAATTAATTAAAATTGTGTATATTGTATACATAGGTACTCTGTACCTATAAATAAAGGTTTTTATTTATTTTGACCTTATAATTAACTTATTTAAATGATTAAAAAGCACTGAAAATATATAAATTTATAAAATTATTTATTTTGAAAACTTTTTTATTTTAAATCATTTTCTATTTATATTCATTTATTTCTATTTATTCTGTTATTTTGTCTTCTACTATGTTTTTGTTTCTGAGATGAATCCTATTTGTCCATCAAATCTTGTTGACCTCTGGTCAAACTACTCATTCGTCGTTTCCAGCCTTCCAACCCTCTAATCCACCTACTTCACAGATTTTTATCTATTTGCTCCAACAACCATTTCCCCCAATTTTAGCACCAATTAGAGTCTATATAATTATGATTCACGTCCATGGAATTTTTTGCTTGATATGCTTCGTTTCGCACACCAAATTGTCATTCAAAATTTTCCTTTCGTTTGTATAAAAAGCCTGGAGCCTCTTCCATTTGGGGATCTGCCATTTGGTGTTCTTCCCCCTTCTTGTGAGCTCCAGAGAGGTCGAAGGCGAGTGAAAGGAGTGCCACTCCGCCGTTGTAGCTAGAAAGATAGGAAGGTCCAGTGTGATCCACCGTCGAAGTCGAGCTACATTCCTCAGCGCTAGCCTCCTCGTCTGCCGCAAGTAAAGGCAATAACCTCGGATCTTTGTCGAGCTCGCATTCATCAAGCGAGATACACTCATCATCCTCCTACTCTTCTGATTCTCACCTTCCCTATCATTCTCTAATCAATCAACCTTCCGATAATCACTTCAAGCCCATTTTCGATCGAGTCACATCACCTCCATTTTCATCTATCCTCATGTTATATGCTTTCTCGCACATTTGATTACCTCTGGCCACACACGGTGGCCGGAGCTCGAGGTTCCATCCATCATATGCAAAAGCACCATCCATTCACCATTTTCAATTTAATAACAATTGGTCGAGGGACACACCTTCGAGCCTTCTAAATTAACTGCATGATCTGGAACTTCATCAAGAGGCGAGTTGAAGCTTTCAACACTGTCGCGAATTACATTGAATATAAACAAAGTATGTAATGAATTATTCCCTAGTCTCATATCTCATTATTGTTATACACATGCAGGTTTCCGTTGATCCTTCATCATTTGGAGTACATGAGCATCCTCGTTCGAATCATCTGATTGAGATCAGCGCATCTCCTCCGATCGATCGAGCACCGATGCAATAGCCCTCCTTCACTCGCGACGCTTGTAGATCCTATGCCAAATGAGGTATGTCAAGTGCACCTTCGACATCTGGGAGATCTTCAGCGAGAAATCAGATACACAAATAAGAAGACATATACGATCAGTTGAACGTCGACATACTGACGCTGCTTAAATAGAGCATCGGGCCTTGAATTCCGATCAGAACAACAACCTGGAGATTCACATCCTCTAAATAACAAGCCAAAGAGCAAGCCCTCACTCTAGAATCATTCTCAGCCTTACGATCATGACCTATCCAACGATCCAGAATGCTTGCAGATGCACCACTTAAGATTCTCACGTGAGTAGCACGTGACGAACCAGATATTTTTGGGTATTTTGTACAAAACCCATGTACCTTTGTTCTATTGTAAACATGCATCATTCAACAGCATCACGTGCATGTACATGTGCATTTTCTATGGTTTTTGCATGCATACCTTCCGCTTTGTATTATCCTTTGTGCATTCTTTATCTCTATATACTTACACAAATAACCTTAATACTATATAATAAATGTAATATGCATTAAATATATATTAAATAAAATACATAATGTAAAAATATAATAAAAATACGTTATATAAAATAAAACGTGTTTTAAAAATAAAAATAATTTATATTTTTTATAATTCAAAATAAAATAAAAAGTAAACTACAAACTACAAAAAGTATAAAATACCTCTAAAAATCATACAAAAAGTTACTTGTAGTATATTTTACTATTTTTTACATAGAAAATCAAAAGAATTTTTATATAAAATTTCTAAAAATTTAAAAATACATCAAAAGTTTAAATTTTCATAACTAATTCTAGAAAATCACAAAAATACTTACATTTTCTTATTTTAAATCTATTTTCACCTATTTTCTAGTAAAATAAAAATCAAATTTTTTTATTACATAATATTATAAAAATCTAAAATAATTCCCTATTTTCTTTAAAAATATGCTTTTCAACCTTGAAAAACAATCCAAAGCCCATAAAATCTATAAACATCCTAAAAATACATAAAATAATGAATAAAATTCAAAACATAAAAATATCAAAATTAAAATCAAATAAAAAGTATAAAATAATACCTATACTACTTTACATATAGGTATCCAAAACACTCAAAAATAATATAAAATCCATTAAAAAAAGATAAAAATAACAAAAATAAATTAAAAATCAATAAAAATTAGAAAAATCGTATACCTTAGGTACTCTTTCATTTTACCCTAGTTTCTATAGTTTTCCTTCCTGAGTTCTATACTCCCATACTTATTACTTTGTACATTAGTTCATGAGTATACATAAAATAAAATATATTTTTTTGGTAATCTCAACTGATAGACATAGTAACATTGGTCTATCCTTTTAGAGCAACATGTCATGTGATTTTTCACTACCCGAGCCCACATCCACTAGTGGAGTGAAGCAGCCGACACACGCCACGTGGATTTTAGGGAGCTAAACCTCCATTCGCGCCTGAACATCTTCCCCCACACGCCCTCACGTGCAAATGGGGTAGTTTACTCTTGCGCCCCACTACTCTCCAGAACTAAGAAGAAGTCCTGATCACGTTCCCCACATGCGTGTCCTTGGTACTTTTGCATACGTGCCCCTACATTACAGAAGATTGACATCTGAGTCCCTATCAACAGAAGGCATGCACATGGCATGTGTCCACATGTAACAATTGAATAAAAAACCTTTCGGGTTTGGTAAATTCATTTTAACTCTTTTTAGCATTTATTTCAATTCATTTATATTTGTAATATTGCATCTAGGCCCCTGCATTTGAGCATTTGACTGAGCTACATTTGTCATCATTTTTAATTCAGAAAATATCATATTATAGTATAGTTATTCTATAGCTCTTGTTTATTCAATTTTTTTGTGTGTGAAATGACTGGTTTATTACAATTAAATCCGTGAAAATTTGCATATTTTACCTATTGGTGATATATAATTCATGGGATTTTTACCCGGCAGACCCTATAATCTTTGCCAATTACCTCTACGACCTTTGAAACATCGTAATTCTTCCCCAGGCCCCGTAAATTTGATCTGTCTTATCCCACGAACCCTGCCGTTAAATTGACACATCTTGTCCTAACTCGAGTGGGGTTAAAACTTAGTTAATCAAACCATATAAAATCTAATGGTTGGAATTCTTCTTGTCTTCCTCCTTCTATCTTCTTCTTCATCTTCATCTTCACTTCACTTTCCTAATCCATGACAAAACCTTAAAACACAACAACGTCGAGGAGACTTTAATAGGAAGCGGATGAATCAAAACCACGGGGAAGGGAAGAGGTTCACAGGAAGCAGCACGCTTGGCCGTCGACGGTGGAGCAGAGGAAGATGGTGGTAGGGTTGAGGGAGTAGCTAATACGAGCCCAGTTGTAGGGGCAAAGAGGTGCACGAGGGGAGCTCGAATCCGACGGGGGGGGGGGGGGGGGGCGGAGCGCAGAGAGGTGCAGGAGGGGAGCTCGAATCCGACGGGGGGTGGAGCTTTCGAGCCAGGGGAGTTCGAGCGGTCGGGGGGAGGGGCGACTTTCGAGCAGGGGGTACGAGCCACAGGCGTGAGGGGGGGGGGGGGGGGAGGGGGCTCCGGGCTGGGGGGAAGGTACGAGCGTGCCTGGGGGGACGCTCCGGGTTGGGGGGGGGGGGGAGGTGCGAGTGTGCATGGGGGGGGGGGGGAGGTGCGGTGCAGGGCGGGGGGTGGGGTGGGGTCCGACCAACCAACTGGCGATTCAGGGAGGTGGGAGGGGTGGCGACTTTGCAGGGTCGGTTCGGGAGGCGGGAGGGGGGGCTCTGCGGGGGGTGGGGCTTCACGGGGTTGCCAGGCGGGGGGCGGTTGCGCGGGGGAGCTTTGCAGGGTTGGTCCGGGAGGCGGGAGGGTCGGCGCTGGGGGCGGGGTCAGCGCGGGGGGCTTCACGGGAGGGCGGGGGTGTGGTTCGTGTTGGACATGCGAGCCCACGACGAGCCATTATGCACTAAATGTTATTGTGAATATCATTCCCTGATCTGAAATGAAGAATAATTAATTTGCATAATAGGTTCCTTAGTACAATTAAGGTTATGTACCGTGGCTATCTTAATGATCATACAGCTGTTGATTCAATTATTGAATCATAGAGGCTGGTGCTTGGATGAATATCTAAAGAGTTAGATTGAGGACTCATCAAGCACCGTCAAATGATTGTTAAGATGTGATCTCCAGCCTGAGTAGGAGATGTCAATCCTTTCTCACATAGGCTTATATCTGACCGACCTCTTGATGCAGGTCCTCTGCATAGGAATACAGATTCGGAGGTGTCAGATTAGTTAGGCCAAAGAGTTGACTTAACGAGATCGAGATAACCAAAGTCCTATGTCGTATGCTGTCACGATATATGCACGCATCCTCTGATCGGAGACAGATGTGTTACTATATGTCTGAGTATGTACATTTGGCAGACCGATAGGTTGATGACCTAACCAAGGTCTATACACCGGTGCATTGGTGTGCATATAAGGGCATGTGAGTAATACGATCTCTCAAAGGGATCATACAGGTTCACTACTGAATCAGAAGACATGAGCTCACTCGTGAGATATTGGGAAGAATCAAATTCGTCTCGCTTTGGAAGCTTGACTGAATTTGTAGGTTTGATATATATTTTTGGAAAGTATATGATCAAGACCTAGGTATGATATATGCTTTTGGAAAGTATATGATCGATACCAACTCCAATGATTAAATGAGAAACTTACTGATAAAACCCTGAAGTAGACAATATAAAGTTGATCTAATACTTCGGGTTTATTCTGAGTCTTCCAGTATGCAGGATGCACATGTGTTGGGAATACCTGAGGGTGATGTGATCATAAACGATTGTATAACCATGACGCTTCCATTCCTAGGGAGTGATGAAACGAGTCTGGATTTTAGTGACTCCTCTCAGTAGAGAAGTAATCTGATCTTGGTCCAAATGTTGGACACTGATCTGAATGTGATTTAAATGCAATGAGAAGATTAGATTTGCGGTATTGATCTAATCAAGCATCTATGGGAGGCCCAAGATCTGGATTTGAGATGAGATCTCAACATCAAAGTCACTATACATGGAACAATACAATCGCCCTGTCCTTATCTCCAAGTATCTGCGGAGAAAGCACATTATTCTTGAAGGGATTCAAGAATAATTCATTTGATGAACTACATATCCGAGCAAGAAGGACTTGATGATTCAATGAGATTTAATTATCAAGCACAATATGAATGAGATTCATATTGTGAGAATAATTATCCAAGATAATTAAATGAGATTTAATTATCAAAGAGAATGTGGATAATATTATCCATAATATTTGTGTATTATAAATATGATTTATAATATACATATATTGAAGAGAGAGAATTTTTATAAATGATATTTTTTAATTATTAATGTGGATTAGGTTCACATTAATTAATTAATTGAAAATGCAATTTACAAATTAGTTTGGGTTGTGAATATGATTCACATATTTATCAATGCATGATTGAAATATTCACAAATTAATTTGGAATTAATTTGGTGGATATTTTTAATAATGATTATTACAAATACATTGAGAAATAATAATATAAAATAAAAGAGAGATAAATAACCACCAAATGAGGTGGCGTCACCAATGACATAGTCAAAGGTGACGCCCCATCATTTTAGGAGGTAATTTGTTATCTCTCCTTTATTATATTAGTATCTCTTGATAATTAATTTATGTTAAATTAAATTATGTTGATAATATTGCAACATATATTTGATTTAAATATAAATTAATGTTGTTGGTTTTTAACCAACAACAATCATGGCCATTGATTAATATATAGACCAACATGGTCGTTGGATCTATGTGTCCCATGGATTGAGATCCATTGGATCCTAAACTAATATAAAAGGAGGGCTAACCTAGACTTTCAAGGGACATTATTTAGAGTTGTAGAAGCCTACTACTCTCTCTCTCTCTCATTCTCTCCCTCTCTCTTTCTCTTCTCCAAGAAGTGGCCGTCCACTTTGTGTTGAGAAGGAGAGTATCTTGCCTTCGCCTTCGACGACTCGAGGATCTCCTTCTTCTTTGGGGCTGCTTGCTCTAAAGGAAGATGACGGATTTCATTTGACGAAATCAGGGGATTCATTGCTTGGATCTTCATCGAGGATTGCGGGAGGAATGTGTCTCATCATCGCGCCCGCAATGCGTTCTTCGTGGATCGGACTTAAGACAGGATGATCTCTTGTTTGGGATCTCACGATTACAACCACACTCCAAGAGGTATTCCTTATACTTTGTGGTTTGATGAAACGATCCGAGAAATATTCTCGTGATCATGTGGTTTCATCACTAGATTAAAAATTTTAATTTCCGCCGCATCTAGCGACTAGTGTGACTAGTCGCCCCGATCGCATACGATGCGATCAAAACGCTTCCGTGATGCGTTTGAGGATTCTCAATATCCTTCAGTCCGACCGACCGGTTGGCGGTTCTTCGAGCCTTTGCAGAAGATGCCCCAATGTTGGTTGACCACTCCCAGCCACGCTATTGTTTGTTGCACCTTGTACTTCATCCGATCGCCGATTGCCACTGGCGACAAAGGAAGCTCACGATGGAGGTGGTGGGTGCTGGGTGGTGGGAAAAAGGAAGAGGGTGAAAAGGAGTGGCATTTGATGTAAATTCGATAAATAAAATAGGTATAACATAAAAGAATGTAACGGAATCTGGTTACTTTTAACAGATAAATGGATGTGAGTTAACCACAGGGTTTATAGGATAAGAGTTAGCAAGTTTACGGGGTCTAGGGATGAATTACGATGTTTCGAAGGTCGTAGAGGTAATTGGTAAAGATTATAGGGTCTGCCAGGTAAAAATCCCATAATTCATAGTAAATTATTTAGGGATTTTACCCGGCAGACCCTATAATCTTTGTCAATCGCCTCTACGACATTCGAAACACCCTAATTCCTCCCTCAACCCCGTAAACATTCTCTGTCTTACCCCACGAACCCTACCGTTAAATTGACACATCTAGAGTTAACTTCCTCGGGTTAAAAAGTTAATCTAACCAATCCGTGATGGGACAGTAATAATTAACCAAGAGAAAAAAAAACAATGAGAGGGTAGCTCGCCCTGGGGGGGCTCAACTGGAAGAGGCGACGCTCGACCTGGAGGGGAGGGAGGGGAGCTCAACTAGAGGAAGTGGGGCTCGACAGTAGGTTGGCAGTGGGCGCATCTCGGGGAGGGGTGTGGCGGGGAGGAGGTTGGCAGGGGTCGAGGGAGGGGCTTCAAGCGGCGGGACGATGGCGGGGGACTTCGGGGGGGCTGGGCGAGTGTCTCGTCTTCGAACACGAGGGGGGAGGGGGGTTACTTCGAGATGCCAGGGCGAGGGATGGGCGAGGTTCCCGTCTTCGAGCGCGAGGGAGGGGGGTTGCTTCGAGCTGCCTGGGCGAGAGTCCCGTCTTCGAGCATGAGGAGTGGGGCTTCGAGCAGCCGAGAGCATGAGCGGCGGCGGGGGGTCTCGTCTTTGAGCATGTGGGGGGGGGGGGCTGGGTGAGCGCAAGCGGAGCGTGATTCGAACGATGGGGGGCCAGGGGGTGGCCGGGAGAGCGCGAGCGGAGCTGCTTCGAGCGGCGGGACGGTAGGGGGCTTCAGGCTTCAAGCGATCAGGGGGGGGAGGGCTTGAGCGACGCGGGTGGGAGCTGGAAACGTGGGACTGGGGCTTCGGGCGACACAAGCGGGGGGGGGGGATTTCGAGCGGTACGGTGGGGCATGGGTCTTCGAGCGACGTGAGTGGAGGAACAGGGGAGATAGGGCCTGGTCTTTGGGCGGCACGTGTAGGGGGGATCACGGGAGGTGGGGGGTTGGGCGCAGGCTTTCCAGGAGGACGACGAGGAGGGTGAGGGGGTGTTAAACGGAGATGAGGAGGAGGGAGAGGGGGAATGGCATTGAATGTAAATTTGATAAATGAAATGAGTATAATGTAAAAGAACATAACTGAATCATGTTAGTTTTAACGGGTAAATGGATGGGGGTTAACCACAGGGTCTGTAGGGTAAGGGTTAGCAAGTTTACGAGGTCGACGGATGGATATCGATTTTTCAATGGGCGTAGAGGTCTTTGGCAAAGATTATAGGGTAGTTGGGTAAAAAATCCCAATTATTTATATCAAAAAATTCATAGAAATTCACATTTAATAGAATTAATTATGTGCTATCTTACACCCAAATTTCATCTCATTCGCATTCATCATTTGCTTTTAATAAACACATTTATGATTTTTGTAATTGAGCTTTAATTGCCTGAGGATTTAATATTTGTACGATCTAAAATTTTTCATGTGTGCCTATTAATTAGGCATATCTAGGGTAATTTTGTTTCATAAAAATATTAAGTTTAGCTAATTATTAAAATTAAATTACATACAATCACTAATTATGCATCATTTAATTCATAATAATTTCATTTTATATTAAAAATAGCAAAAATTCATAGTAGCTTAATTTCGCATTCATTTACATTCTGATCAAGTTTGAGAATTTTTGAATTTTATCTGATTGAAAAATTACAAAATAACCCCTAGACTTAGTCAAAATTACATTCTCATTTTAGCCGCATAAAAATCATAAAAATGTCTCTTGAAAAATCTAGTGACTCTAAATAATCTAAAAATTGATCTAAGAAGAAAGTTGCCTTCATGTGTTCGACCTTGGGCTTGCCCAAGTAAATAAATTCGAGTTCTTTTAATTGAATTAATTAACATTAAATTAAGCGATCTTTTGAATAATCCTTAATTGCATGACTGTAACAACATTAATCCACAAAATTAACTAAGGACATATTTTAGGGATTTTCACCTATGTTAACTTCTAAAAAATAATTCGGATTAGGTCAAAATCTAAAGTTCGATCATCTTTAATTAACCCAAATAACATTTGTTCAGACCATCATGTTAAAGCTTTGATGGACTCGACTCACCCCAAAATTATTCTTTATATTTCCTAAATGCTTCATCGACTACTATATAAAACACTAATGTACCTTTAGATTCATGCAACACCTTCTTTTTCCACCGGAAACATATCATGAGGCTCACATTCCTCCATCAATTTCATGATCAATGTAAAATATGTTTTTTAAAATAAATATACCCGATAGAGGATGATTTTTTAAAATATTACCCATCATTCGATCAAATTAGATTAAGTTGAAACATTTTGTGTGAGCGATTTCAATCGATTGGGTTAGGTAAAAACTAAATTAAATAGTAAAAAATTGGGATCGATCAAAGGTTGAATAGAGTCGAGGGTCAAAAAACAAAAAGGTCATTTATGTAGGACAAAGGATGACAAGGCTTGCGTGAGTCAAGGTCAATATGACCGAAGAAGGTTGAGGGGATGTTGCAGTGAGAGATGAGATTGTTCAATTGAGGACAAGGGAAATTGTCATGGTGAACTCTAGGAACTTAAAGTGTATTGGAGTTCGGACGCAGTAGCAAGTCAACAAGATAGGATCTAGGGCCATCTTAACAAGGCTTGAGTTGTCGTGGGGGTTATACAAGCTATAATGCATAGATCAGGTTGGAGTCATGATGAATCCATGATTCATCATCTTTATTCTTTTATTTTAGCTAAAATCCTTAGTAAAACACATGTACATATTCATTAATTCTCATTATTTATCATTCACCATCTATTTGTTAATAATGTATATTTATCATTCTTTTTAACCAAAATAAAAGAATAAAGAAGAAAAGAAAAAGAAAAGAAATAAAGAAGGATGTATTTATGGAATAAATGCAGACTGACCCAAACCCCGAGAGAAGGTCAAGAATTGACCTGATCGACCAGGAATAAAGTAGGGGGAAATAGGGTCCATAACTATAAAAATCAAGAAAACCAATTCTTACTTGTATATATTCATTATTTTCCACCTTGTACATATTTCCACATATTTTATTTATCAATAAAACAACTTCAAATAAAAATATTTCCTACTTGAAAGTTGTGTGTAATAATGTATACTAATTTATAAAAATAACAGAAAAATTATTTAACTAATAAATAAATAAATACAATGAACCTAAAAAGCTTAAAAATCTAACTTCCCATGTTCATAACTATTTACAGAAGACTCCAAATTGACCAAACTCACTTTTAAACTTCATTTTACAATTAATACTATTTATTAAAAATATCAAAAAAATCATGGAATAAAATGTGTGAGTTTTGGCGTTTGGACCCCTTTGCATATATGTACATTATGTGTATAAAACTTCTTAATTTTCTATCTATTTATTTGTAACTCCAAATAACTTAATTCTTTTTCTGAAATGTTCATAAAAATACATAAAAAAAATACAAAAATATAATTTAAAAATAATTATGAATAAATACCAATAAATCTCAAAATCTAAAACCCGTAAAGCCTAACTTCCGAACCTCATAACTAAGCCATATGAACTCCGATTTGAATGTACTCACTTTTAAAGTTCATTTTATAAAATATATCTATCAAATAAAAGTGGTTTCACTGAAATCAGAGTTAATATGCAAAAAGTAGGTTTTGGGACCTTATGGGTATACTTGTATATATGTATACATTGTATATACTTTTATTTATTTATTTTCTTATTTATTTGTGCACATATTGTATTTTTAAATATTTTGTATATATTTATTTTAATTATATAAAATAAAAAAATTATAAAATCTGAAAATAATCAAAAATAAAATAAAGTATTTATCATATATGTATTCTATACCTATTAATAAAGGTACTTATTTATTTTACCTTATTTAATTAATTTATTTTATTTATTAAAAATCACCATAAAATTATTTATTAAATTATTAACATTATTTATTTTCATTATTTTGTAATTTAAAACCATTTATTTATCTATCTATTTTCTTTATCTCTTATTTAATCTGCAGTTTCGTCTTTTTCCCTATTTCGTCTTTTTCCTCCTTCAGCCCAAATAAACTGCTCGTCGAGGCGTTTTCT